>JAYESA010000008.1:67402275-67924775 GCA_036927795.1 Iris macrosiphon | reverse complement strand
ATAGCTAGTTAGAGGGGTATGAGAGCGGTATCTCAATACCTTGAGATATCTAAGGTATTGAGTTTCGAGCGGGGTTTTTGAGCAATAGCCTAGGAATAGTATTGGAGTGATTTTTATATGTTTATGTGTATATATTTACGCGTGCTAGCATAGGTTTTAGTGGGTTTAGGCGGGGTGCGTGGCCTAGGGCGAGATATCGGATATCGAGGGTATCACGGTATCTCGAGGAGGCGAGTTTGAGAGTTTTCTAGCTTTATGAGCTCGGTTTGACCTAGAATTTCGCGGGCACCCTTGCTTGACATACCTGTATCATGGACTAAGCTTTCCGCCTCTAACAAAATGAATCGTACTCCGTGTCGGAGAAATCCGTAGGAACACCAAATCGTCAACCTAGAACAAACAGTCTTAACACGCAATCTAGAATAAAAAAATCACAACCCAAAATAACAAAACCTATACCTGAAACTCTAGGGGTCTACAGTATCTATCGGCCCAATATCATTGTCTGTCATGCGCCACTCGCAGTCTGTCTCTGATGAGCTTTACCTTTTCTGCTGCATCCACGACCATATCTGGTCCTAACAAGGCTCTTTCTCCAACATCATCCCAAGATAATAGTGTATGACACATTCGTCCATATAAAGCCTCGAATAGTGATATCTCAATGCTGGCATGGTAGTTATTATTGTAAGCAAACCCTACTAGGTGTAGATGATCCTCCCAAGAATCTCCGAGATCCAAAATGCAAGTGCGTAGCATATCTTCAAGAGTCTGAATAATCCTTTCAGACTGCCCGTCTGTCTGAGGGTGGTATATGGTACTGAACTTGAGATGAGTGCCCAAGCTAGCCTGCAGACTCCTCCAAAAGTGGAAAGTGAAATAACTATCCCGATCTGAGACGATACTCACAGGAACTCCATGTAATCTGATATTCTGCCGTACATACATCTCTGCTGGCCTCTCTGTCGATGTACCCACTTTGAATGGTAAGAAGTGGGTTGATTTGGTCAACCTATCTACGATGACCCAAATCGCATCCTTTCCTCCTGGAGAATGTGGAAGCCCTGAAACGAAGTCCATAGTCACGTGCTCTTACTTCCATTCTAGAATGGATAAAGGTTGAAGCAATCCACCTGGACTCTGTCGATCTGCTTTTACCTGCTGGCACACTAAACATCGGGATACAAAGCATGCTACCTCGCGCTTTATACCATACCAACATACGTGTTCCCTCAGATCTCGATACATCTTGTTGGCACCGGGATGCATCGAGTACTGAGTGCGATGTGCCTCCTGTAAAATCTCTTCACGCAGCTCTCCACTTGGCACACACATCCTCGTGCCATATCGTAAAGATCCATCATCCGTAATAGTGAAGTCGTCTATCAATCCTGTCCGAACTTGTGCCCTGATACTCCTCAGAGTCTCATAATCATACTGTGCAACTCTAATTCTATCCATCAACTCTGATTATATCTATAATCCCCATATCTGAATCTCAACACCTGGAACTAGCACTTTAATTCCCAAGCTCTCATGATCGGCCAATAAATGTCTATATGTCGTCAAGTACATAGCCATCGGATACCTGCTCAAGGCATCGACGACTACGTTGGCCTTTCCTGGTGGTACTGTAATAAGATATCGAAGTATTTCATCAACTCTAACCACCTTCTCTGCCTCATGTGCAGCTTCTTCTGTGTAAACACGTACTTCAAGCTCTTGTGGTCCATGAAGATTTCCATATGCTCTCCGTACAGATAGTGTTTCCACAGCTTTAGAGCGAAGATAACTGCTGCTAACTCCAAATCATGAGTGGGGTAGTTCTTTTCCTGAGGGCATAATTGTCTTGAAGTATATGCATTTACTTTCCCATGCTGCTGAAGAACGCATCCCAAACCTTTTCCTAAAGCATCACTGTAGATAGTGAAACCACCTGTCCCTGATGGCAACATCAAAACTGGAGCTGTCGTCAATCTCTTCTTCAGCTACCTGACATTTCTCTGTCCAGACAAAATCCACATCTTTCTTGGTCAGCCTAGTCATCGGCTCTGCAATCTTGGAGAAGTCTTGTACAAATCTCCTGTAGTATCCTGCTAGTCCGAGGAAACTCCTGATCTTAGCTACTGAATTAGGGGTAGTCCATGATTCCCACTACCTCGATCTTCTTTGGGTTAAATGAAATTTCGTCACCCGTTACCAAATGTCCAAGAAATTCAACCTTGTCAAGGAAGAACTCACACTTTGAAAGTTACCCGTATAACTCTTCTTTCCTGAGAGTCTCCAAGACCATCATCAGGTGCTCTTCGTGCTCCTCTGTGGTCTTCGAATACACAAGAATGTCGTCAATGAACACCACTACGAACTTGTCAAGGTACTGGTGAAATACCTTATTCATCAAGTTCATGATTACTGTTGGTGCATTGGTTAAACCAAACGAAATTACCGTGAATTCAAACTGGCCATATCTGGTCCAAAAGGCTGTCTTCAGTATGTCTTCTCTCTTCACCTTCACCTGGTGATAGCCTGACCTCAAGTCTATCTTTGAAAATACCTTCGCTCTGCTCAATTGATCAAAAAGATCATCTATCCTCGACAGTGGATACTTGTGTGAACCCTCTCATTTATTTTTATAGATAGACTAGTTTTGGGTTAGAAATTTTAGTTTAGCATTTGGTGTTTGAGGATTACAATTTGTGTTACCGTGGTCTGGTTATTTATTTTATACCCTTGGTGCACCCTACCGTTGTTGTAATATTCGAAGCCCAAGCTTAGCCCATAATTTTTAACAAAATATTGCACACTTGACTTGACAAGCCAACTTAGGCGATGTACTTTTCCGTCACTCAAAATCACAATCCCTTGTGCTCTAATTTAATTACACAACTTCCCGTATCCAAAATCTATTATTTAATCTGGTGCCACGTATCTGTGACGTTGCCATCAATTTTGAGACACAAACTTAACCCGTTTAGCCGGACCAATTAAAGGGTCCTAGACTGACACCAAGCCCTTCATGACCTTTGTGTCACTCCAAATCGAGACCCCATGTGCCCCCAATCAATTTAAGAGCACATGACAATTTATTTTATTTAAATTGGGGATACCAACTTTGACTAATCCCAACTTAACCCCAATTTCATTCAATACCCTATAAATTAAGTCCATACCAAACACACAATATCCTCTCACCCTACAAAACACAAAACACCAATTCCCCCACTAATTTTTCATCATTTCATGTGTCTGTGCAAATACCCAAATTTAAGAAACTTATTTGCAAAAGTTGTACTAGGTGTCATCACCCTATTGGTTCAAACCAAATGGAGAAGCCCTCCACTCATTGACAAGTCAACCTCACTCCTCTCTCACTCTCCTTTGTATGAATAATTCTTCATATTAGATCCGAGCGACTCATTCAAATGAGGATTTGATCATCACCACCCAGTACCCATCACCCATCCCTATAAGAGGTCTCTTCCTACACACATCCCAAGCAGGCCCTAATCCCCAACGGCTAGGGAACCCCCCCTTTTTTCTCTCCTTCCTCTTTCTCCATGCACAACCGTTCTTCTTCTTCCCTTCTTCTTCCTTTCTTCTTTTTCTTCTTCTTCCACTCCACTTCTCCTTCTTCATTTAAACCCCTCACCCGGCCGGTCTCCTACTCCGGCAGCAATCACCGCCGAGCTACCCCGGTCTCCATCCGAGTCACCCGCTCTACCATCCCGACCGGAGCTCCTCCGCCTGGTCGACGAGCTCGACAACAGCAGCTCCCGACCTTCTCTCCCTAACGGCGGTCGAGCCCAAGACGAGAGCCGAGCCACCCTCTGTCGATCCCTACTCGTCCACCCTCATTTTTGTACCTTTACATCCCTCTGAGGACCTGGTCCCCTGCCAGTTTTGCAGCATAGACGATTACGGAGCATTTGGAGTTGCTGATAGAGTTGCTTATCTTGCGGACATTGGTACCAGGTACTCATATCATTTCTACCGGCATTACGGTTACTTTATTCATATTAATTATTCATCTGCTGTTGTAGCCTAGTTTTTGTAGACTCATCTCTTCTCGAGTCTATTCGAGTTTGTGTGTTTACTGGGCGGCCGACTGTAGCACATGTAGCTCATTCTTGTGTATTTTTATTCATTGTTGATTGAGACATAGATGTTTATATTTACTGGATTATTTAGATAGTTACCTGTAGTTTACAGTTCATATATATTCTAGTCGGACCAGAGTCTAGTCGAATACATAGCTGGTGTGTCGCATATTCCTGGTCCTATGTATTTTAGGACTGGGGCATGACATATTTTTATGGTGGCCCATGCAGGTCTAAGAGCATATCGTTTTGGTTACGTTACTGTACCAAACGAGCCTGCAGTTTAGGAGTTATTATTGAATAGGATCTCAATCCATAATCGATTTTTTAAAACTTTCTTTTGTATGTGATTATCGCCCTTGGACTTCCTAATTGTATTCGTTCAGTTTTTGTCAATATCGTTATCATTGTTTCTCATCTTCTATTATTTCGGAAGGACGAACGCTTGTGCCTGATGGTTCCCTCCAGAAGAAGATCAAAGTCCAGACAACAGAAGACAGAATTCGTGTACTAATCTCGAAAAAGATTGTTACCCTTAGTAGGATAGATTGATAGGTTCTTTTTAGATTCTAGAACTAGTATAGAAGGTTAGCAAGAGAATTGGACCCAGTAGTACCCTACCCGTACTTGAGATAGCAGTAATTTGGGAAGTACTAGGAGTTGGAAAGATTGTTGATCATAACCCTCTAGAATAATTTATGGAAATGTATAGCCCGATGCTAGAACTTAGTTGTATATGAAAGCGATACCATGAACGATATTATGGACTAGAGGAGATAAAATTTTAGGCTCTCACCTGGAAGATGATGATCTGATACCAGAAATTCTAGTATGTGCTTGGGTGATATCATTTTTATAATTGTACTATGTGACTCAGAGTAATAAATAACGGAAAGAAGAAATTTGAGGAATATAATTGTAAGGAAATTTTTTGAAGAGAAGAGTAACTATACATTAGGCAAGAAAAAATTTTCTTTTGGAGGATTGGTGTTGAAGATAGAACTGGAGAATTTATTATGAGGTTAAGTTTAGACTATGACATTGACCTAGGAATAGATGGGTTGAACCAATACCACGCGATGCTAGATTGTCGATATGGTTGCACTATATTTAGACCCCCAAATCACCCTGAGTTTGAGTTTCTTCAGGGAGACCGAGAGCATGGTGTCCAACCTACCTTAGCGACACACATTGCAAAAGGTGAACCGCTATACCCTCATTTTATATTAGAGCTTGAGGACGTGTTTCTAGAGGATCTTCCAGGCCTGCCACCTGACCGAGAGAGATAGAGTTCACTATAGAGTTGACTCCCGGAGCCGAGGCAGTTACTTCCCCCGTTTACAGACTAGCACCGATAGAATTGGTTGAGTTGAAGGTCCATAGTAGAGGATCTCTTAGACAAGGGTTTCAGTCATGCTAGTGTTTCTCCATGGGGGGTACCCATCTTTTTGTGCCGAAGAAGGATAGGACGGTACGTTTGTGTATCGATTACAGGGCGTTAATTGCTATAACAATAAAGAACAAGTACCCAGTACTGCGCATCGATGATTTATTTGACCACCATAGTAGCGCATGTGTATTCTCGAAGATCGATCTCAGATCAGTCTATCATCAGATCAAGGTACGGAGAGAGGATATTCCGAAGACGGCTTTCTGGATGAAGTATGGACACTATAAGTTTCTAGACAAGTTGTTTGTTTTAACCAACGTGCCAGCAGTATTTATGAGCCTGATGAACAATGTTTTCCATCAGTACTTAGATAAGTTCATGGTGGTGTTCATCGACGACATCTTGGTATATTCCAAGAGCCAGGAGGAGCACGAGAGACATCTCAGGATTATGTTGGAGACGCTGAGGCAGGAGAGGCTGTATGCCAAGCTCAGCAAATATGAGTTCTGTTTGGATAGAGTACCCTTCCTGGGACACATAATCACCGGAGATGGACTATCAGTTGACCCGGAGAAGATAGCTGCAGTTGAGACGTGGCCATCCCCTACATCAGTTACAGAGATTAGTAGTTTTCTCAGACTTGCTGGATATTATCGGAGGTTCGTAAAAAATTTCTTGAGGATTGTTGCGCCTATGCCGCAACTGACGCGTAAAGGCGAGGAGTTTATCTGGACCGAAGAGTGTTAGACGGCTTTCGATGAGCTGAAGAAGCGTCTGACATCAGCACCGATTTTGACACTTTTTTCAGGATCAGGAGGATTTATAGTGTAGAGTGATTCGTCTTGAAGTGGATTAGGATGTGTACTGATGCATTACGGCAAAGTGATAGCCTACGTATCGAGATAGTTGAGAGTTCATGAGAAGAACTATCTGACGCACGATCTAAAGCTAGCTGCAGTGATATTTGTACTAAAGCTATGGTGACACTACCTTTATGGAGAGCGTGTTGAGATTTACACAGACCAGAAAGGTCTAAAGTATGTCTACACTCAAAAGGAGCTCAATATGAGACAGAGGTGCTGGCTAGACTTGATAACAGATTATGATATAGAGTTGCAGTACCACCTTGGCAAGGCGAATGTAGTAGCAGATGCCTTAAGCAGGAAGCCCATGACATACTTTTTGATGACTCAGCGGCAATTGCTAGAGGATCTCCAGGAGTTGGGGATAGAAATTGTATTGCCAGGCATGGATGGACAGATGGCCAGTCGCGAGGTTCAGTCCACATTGATTGAGAGGATCAAGGCAGCCCTGCCTACAGATATAAGATTTCGACGACTGCGAGAGAGGACAGAGGCCGGCATGCAGACGGGACTCAGGATTCATGAAGACGGAACATTAAGGTATGGAGATCGCCTATACGTTCCGAGTGGCGAGCTACGCCAGGAATTGATGACCGAGGCTCATAGCCCAATTTATTCTATTCATCCCGGGGGTACGAAGATGTACCGAGATTTGAGACAACATTACTGGTAGCATGCGATGAAGAGAGAGATTGCAAGATTCGTGGCAAGATGTTTAGTCTGTCAGCAAGTCAAGGCAGAACATCAGAGGACTGCAGGACTATTGCAGCCGCTTCCCATTCCCGAGTGGAAGTGGGAACACATTACCATGGACTTCGTCACAGGATTCACGAGGAGCCCTAGCGGGAATAATGCAGTTTGTGTTGTCATAGACAGACTCACCAAGTCTGTATATTTTTTGCCCTTCAGAGTTGGGCAATCCACGGAGATAATAGCTGATATATATATGAGGAAGATAGTACGACTACATGGAGTGCCTGTCAGCATTGTGTCAGATCGTAACTCCAGGTTCACGTCACATTTTTGGCGTAATATGCAGGAGAGTCTAGGAACTTGTCTCAAGTTCAGCACTACATATCACTTACAGACTGATGGCCAATCAGAGCGCACGATACAGATACTAGAGGATATATTGAGAGCGTGCATGATCGACTTTGGAGGATCTTGGGAGGACCATCTACACTTGGTAGAATTCTCCTACAATAACAGCTACCAGGCCAGCATACAGATGGCACCTTATGAGGCACTGTATAGTAGGAAGTGTAGGTCACCGGTATGTTGGAGTGACATGGAAGAGCGTCAGATATTTGGTCCAGAGTTGGTGACACAGACAGTGGAGAAAGTCAAGCAGATTCAGAGCCACCTGCGTACAGCACATGACAGACAGAAGCATTGGACAGATGCACACCGCAGACCTTTGGAGTTTAAGTAAGGTGACCATATATTTTTGAAGATATCGCCTACTCGTGGTACCACCAGATTCGGAGGCAGAGGCAAGCTGAGTCCGAGGTACATCAGGCCTTTTGACATCTTGGAAAGAGTTGGCGAAGTAGCTTATCGTCTTGCATTGCCTCCATCATTAGAAGGAGTGCATGACGTATTTCACGTATCACAGTTCAGGAGATACGTGTCAGACCCTAGCCACGTGCTTGATCATTCAGAGATTATAGTCGGACCCAGTTTATCTTACGTGGAGCAGCCAGTGGAGATACTCGATCACAGTGAGAAGACTTTGAAAGGTCAGACTATTCGACTGGTCAGAGTTGCATGGAAGCATCAATCACCAGGCGAGTCTACCTGGGAGCGCGAGGATTTTATTCGATAGTATTTCCCGTATCTATTTGAGGACCAAGGTACAAATTTACGTACCACATTTGATTACCAGTTTGCTTTTAAATTCTCGTAGCTATTATCGTGCTTTACTTTTAATTTCGGGGACAAAATTTTTCTAAGTTGGTAAGGATGTAAACCCCCTCATTTATTTTTATAGATAGACTGGTTTTGGGTTAGAAATTTTAGTTTAGGATCTGGTGTTTGAGGATTAGAATTTGTGTTATCGTGGTCTGGTTATTTATTTTAAACCCTTGGTGCACCCTACCGTTGTTGCAATATTCGGAGCCCAACCTTAGCCCATAATTTCCAACAAAATGTTGCACACTGGACTTGATAAGCCAACTTAGGCGATGTACTTTTTTGTCACTCAAAATCATAATCCCTTGTGCTCTAATTTAATTGCACAACTTTTTGTATCCAAAATCCATTATTTAATCTGGTGTCGCGTATCTGTGTCGTTGCCATCAATTTTGAGACACAAACTCAACCCGTTTAGCCGGACCAATTAAAGGGTCCAAGACTGACACCAAGCCTACACCCTTTATGACCTTTTTGTCACTCCAAATTGAGACCCCATGTGCCCCCATTCAATTTAAGAGCACATGACAATTTATTTTAATTAAATTGGGGATACCAACTTTGACTAATCCCAACTTAACCCCAATTTAATCCAATACCCTATAAATTAAGCCCATACCAAACACACAATATCTTTTCACCCTACAAAACACCAAACACCAATTCTCCCACCAATTTTTCTTTATTTCATGTATCTGTGCAAATACCCAAATTTAAGGAACTTATTTGCAAAAGTTGTACTAGGTGTCATCACCCTAATGGTTCAAACCAAATGGAGAAGCCCTCCACTCATTGACTAGTCAACCTCACTCCTCTCTCACTCTCCTTTGTATGAATAATTCTTTATGTTAGATCCTAGCCACTCATTCAAATGAGGATTTGATCATCACCACCCACTACCCATCATCCATCCCTATAAGTGGTCTCTTCCTACACACATCCCAAGCAGGCCCAAATCCCCAACACCTAGGGAAACCCCCCCTTTTTCTCTCTCCTCACTCATTCTCCATTCACAGCCGTTCTTCTTCTTTCCTTCTTCTTCCTTTCTTCTTCTTCTTCTTCCACTCCACTTCTCCTTCTTCATTTAAACCCCTCACCCGGCCGGTCCCCTACTCCAGCAACCATCACCGCCGAGCTACCCCGGTCTCCATCCGAGTCACCCGCTCTACTATCCCGACCGGAGCTCCTCCGTCTGGTCGACGATCTCGACAACAGCAGCTCCCGACCTTCTCTTCCTGATGGCGGTCGAGCCCACGATGAGAGCCGAGCCACCCTCTGTCGATCCCCACTCGTCCACCATCATCATCTTCATCACCACCGGCCGTATATAGCGAGCCATCTCCACTGACCACCCGCTGCTGCTGTCGACCACCGAGCCCATCGACTCTAGGAGCTGAGCACTGTAGAAGCATGAAAAATACGCTGGGAAGCTCTACACAGCATATTGATACAGAGCAGCATAAACAGAGGCCTTCAGAGCCATCAAGCGTGCAACGGAGCTTTTTTTGCTAAACACAGCGTGAAATATTAAAAGCTCAAAAGACCATCCACGTAAGTGCAGTATGTCCAGGATGCTTCAGCGTAAAACAGGGTTCTTCGTCGCCTCCTGGGCGTAAAAACCATCTGCTTTCAATATAGCATTAAAGTGTACAAGGGAAGCTTCGTGTTCTTCGAAGTGAACCTGTTGGATCCTGCAATGAACCTAATGTCTGGACTTCTGACAAAGGGATACTGCACGGCTACCCAGACGACGGCTATAATGATGGCACAGCACTGTAGCCCAGGCTGTCATTTACCGCCATCTCTTTTGCGTAAACTGCTTTTACGTGCACAAAGGGATACGCTTCCTTATTTTACAAAGGCAGACATTAGCTGTTTACGCTCCGCAGTAGACAAATCGCCTGCCACATCAAAAGCTGCACTCCGTACGGGGCTCGAGGCACGTCTCTACGTCCAATGCACAGAGCGATGATAGTTGCTCGAGGCACGTCTTTAAGTCTAATGCATAGAGCGGTGACAGTTTCTCGAGGCACGTCTCTGCGACTGATGCACAGAAGGGCTGCAGACCATCAAAAATATGCCTCCGCATTTAATGCACAGGATGGTGGCAAATCTTGGCATTTAATGCAAGAGATTTGATTATATCTTCAAAAGCCGTGATTCCGGCTAAGACGTCCACATCAGCACTCTGGCACGGTACGAAGCGGCTTCTACGCCCATTTAGCTCCTGTGCTCACTCGGCTTCCACGCCCATTTGGCTTGTACGTTCACTCGGCCTCTACGACCACTCGGCTTCTACGCCCACTCGGCCTCTATGACCACTCGGCTTCTACGCCTATTTCGGCTTCTATGCCTACTTGGCTTCTACGCCATGGTGACAGACATTGGCTTCTACGCCCACCTCTTCTACACGAGGGATACCTACCTACGTGGCTTCTACGTCATGATCTTCGTAGTGATTATATGCATTTTATCCCTTAGTTGGACCCGTGTCACACGCTCATTCAAAGGATCATCTATACGCAGGCATTGGTTATTTTAACCGTTGTGTAAAAGGGTGCTGTACTTTCCACTCCTCGGTTTCTACATCGACGGAGTGGTCACTGTCACTAAAACTCTATAAATAGAGACCTCTATAAATGAGGAACAAGGTCGACAAATCGCAAGGTCGAACTTCCAAGAAAGATCGAACCAGAGGTCAAGAGAGAGAGAGAGAGAGAGAATCCGGAGCTCAGGCAAAGAGTAGGGATCGACGACTTTGGCATCGTGCATCCACCCTCTTTCGCAACCTTCGAAGCTGCTTCCTGTCTTCTACGGCACTTCTTCATCATCGTGTGGTCCAAGGGCTAAAGTGATCAACTGCAGATCAGACACCTATAGCAATATTTACCCAGATTAAATAAATTGTACTCCCATATCCTCGTGTAGGATCAAATTGTACAAGTTTGTTTGTAAACCAAAGAAGGCGGGTTTTGTGTAAAACCTCATATTATATACACTTTGTTCTTTTGTTTAATACCACAAACAAGATGGCGACTCTGCTGGGGACGTCTTTCTCTTCTGATGAGGAAGTAATTGCTCAACACGATGCGGTATCTGTTGGAACCATGAAGAAGACACTGGTCATCCAATTCGACCAGTCTGCCTACGAAGACATGCTTCGAACCAGGGGTAGCTCTCACCCTCTCTCCGTCCAAGATAACAGGAAGCTGCGCAAGGTCTGGATGCCCAAGACCTCCTCTACCATTCCTGTGGACTCTCCGATCTCTCTGTCATGACCCGCACCCGGTGTAGGGATGCAAGTCGGGAACAACGCCCAGCCTACGCCGTAGCATCGGCGGTAGAACGCTGTCTTGGTCAACAATACTATCTAATTATCTCACTATAAAGCATAAACCTCCAATAATATCTTAACTCCAAGAAGAGAGTAATCAACTTAATTCAACACAATACTCAATCACATTTCTATGGCACGAGAAGATATCACAGAAGTCTAACATAACTAAGCAGTTAAAAATATAACAACAATAAATAGAAATAATATCCAAACACAAATATATGCCAAAAACAAATCCGGTACCAAAATGCTAAAGAGAACTAACTATGCTAACTAGTGAATCCGGCTAAATCTCTCAACAGTCACTCCAGAACTAGTGGGTCCAAGTCTGCACCATCAATAGGCTGAGGTCCGTAGTATGTCGGACACCAATCTTTCGGATCCTCTGAAAAATATTTTCCAGTCAGGAATGGAGCGAAGTACAACCCAATAGCAGTTCCAATTAATTGACAAAAACTATAAAGCAGTAGAATAGAAGATGCTATCTACGATGAGGATATAACTGATAATCAAGAACAATGAGAGAATAGGCAATACTAACAACAGAATATAATCAATGCGTACAAGAATAAAGAAATGAACTATAATGTCAGAATAGAACAAGGTAATCAATGAACTGAATAATGGAATCTACAATAACTATATGATTTGAGATACTAACTAAATATGTGATCGGCCTGGGAGATTCAATGATTACACTAAGGAGCTAACTCAACCATACGTGAATTGCATGGTTAGTTAGAAGCCAATGATTACACTACTAGCCGATAGTTTCTTGATCACATATTTAATTGGTATTTCCCCCGCCCCGACTGATATGATGGATCGAATCATGACATGTCACTAGCCAATGTATCCAATGTTTAATCTACATTATTCAATGTTATCCAATACCAACAAGGACAGTATCCGATACCATCTCCATAATTAAGGTAACATCCCATGACTGACGATCCAATAACAATACCAATCCGTGTACCATCGTGTCAAGAATCATAAGTAACATTTCTAAATACTTGAATTATAGTGGTAATCAAATAATAGAAACTATCAGAGAATGTACTCGCCTGTGGTCCAGAGCAAATGATGAAAAATTGATGTCCGAACTGGTGTCACAGACCTATATATGAAATATTGTATTAATACAAGTTTCACGGAAGAGAAAAAAATTAAACTAGTCAATTTTCTAGGTCATAAAGTCATTTCTAAGTCAAAAGTCAAACTAGGTCAACTCTAAGTCAACTATGGTCAACTATAGTCAAATTATGGTCAACTACCTATTTCTATGTTGCATGAGTCTAACTGAAAGATATTGGACTCACACACTATGAATCTAGGCCATACAAACTAAATCTTAGGATACTAAGATACCGTATCTCAGGATACGCAAACAAGGGATAAATATAACACATATGTACATATCAAACAATATTATATATATAAAATCCTAATTACAAATGCTAAATGGATACCTTGGTTTCGAACCAACTTGGTATCGCAATACTAAACCTCTATCTTGATATCCAAATCCAATACCTTGATTATCCTCCAATACCTTGATACTTACCTTGGCATCTCAAGGTAAATTCAAAACCTTATTTATAATAACTATCCAACAATAATTATAAACTACCATGCATTTAATATTATATAATTCTATATACCTTATTTTAGTCACCTTAATACAAACCCATAATTAGTTTATAACTATCCTATTACTTATGCCAATACCTACTACTCATATCTTGGTATATCTTGATACTTACCTTGGTATCTCAAGGTAATTGCCAAAATCTCATATATATACTAACTACCCATCAATAATTACATATATCAATCCAATATAACTCTAGTATATACTAATATAATAATACTAACTACCAACTACACACTAACTATTAATACATATATACGTACATACATACCTACAAATATATAATATATAAAAAATACTCATAACAATTGATAACTAAAGTATACTAATTATTCTAATAAATTTATATGCTACAACTAAATATATACATATATAGTATACTATAATACAAATAGCAATTATGAACATATTTATATATATATTAATTACCATATATATATACATATATATCTATATATATATATTAATATCTAATATATTAAAAACTGCCAAACTGTTGCTAAATATCCTGCCCACTCTCACAGAAAGCTGTTGTGTATAAAGATACACTGCAATTTTTGTGACAGTTTCCTGCACTGTCACTAAACACTGTCGCTGAAGCTTCTGATACTCTGCTGATACACTGTTGTTTCAGCGACAATTTTCTGTAACTGTCGCTGACTGCTGTCGCTGAAAAGCTACTATTATTTGCATTTGTTGCTGCTGTTGCGACACTTCTGGCTCGCTGTTGTCGCTGAAAATATATGTATATATATACAATATATATATATATATATATATATATATATATATATATATATATATATATATATATATATAAATACATATATATAACCCACCATATATATTTATATCATATATATTTAAATACATATATATAATCCACAATATATATTTATACAATACATATATATAAAACTATATATAACTAGACATAGACTTATACACAGTAAATTGTATAAAATACCACATAGTAACATACATACACACACATAGTAATATATATATATAACTATACATATAAGTATACATATATATATAATCATACAATAATATAAATACCTAACAATATATAATATAACTACATATATAACCACATATAAATATATCTACTATATTATATATACATATGCTACTACTTATAAATATATATCTACATACATATATATATATATATATATATATATATATATATATATATATATATATATATATATATAATCATATAATAATTATAAATAATCTAATTACTTAATTAAACATACACATATATTATATAAAATATATACATATATTTACATCCCTAACATATATTATAACATATATATTAATGCATGTAGAAGAAAGCTACATAATATATATTCTATTAATACATATATAATACATAGATCTATGATACAATAAACACTATAATAAATATACATAATACATATATAATATATATAGATACATACACAATTATAATTCAAGAATTAAAGCACAATTAATTAGATCTACACATAAACACACAACAATTGGAGAGTATCATACCGTATCCCACTAGATCTAGGATACGCATGCGACACGAGTCCACCACACATCCAATTGCATCCCGAAGGACACAAACAAATCACATATAATATTTATGAACAAAACAAAGTGTCAAATATAGATCTATGTGTCCGTGTCAAAATACGACATGTACAAAGTCCCGTGTTGGAGAAAAAACCCCCAAAACAACACGTATCACCAAATTGTTGGGATAGAACCTACATGTACCTAATTATGGATACGATACTAGCCCCAAACACATAAATATATGCCAAATTGATCTATAGGATCAATTGACACACACAACAAAAGTTATTTTCGGAATTCCCCCAAAATTGACACAAAAAGCACCATAACTTTCTCCATAGGTCTCCTATGAACACAAAACCAAATCCTATGGGTAGTACATACATATGGGTTGATTATTCATGATTAAATCTCAGATTTAGAAGCTATTTTAAGGGAAAAACTGAATTATACCTATTGGGAGATGGATTCCCAATGAAACCTCCAAAATTGGTAAAATTAGCTTCCAACTTGTAGATCCTTGCTCCTCTTTGTAGATTCTTGCTTCCTTCTTCTAGATCCTTGCTCTTCTAGTCTCCAATGGTGATTTGGGAAGTAATTGGATGGAAATTTGGTAGGGATTTGATAAATTTTGGTTGAGGAAAATTCTAGATCTAGATTTGGAATAAAAAATGAACAGAGAGAAAGTTTTTATCCCCTTTATATAGGCCTCACTTGCCCCCTCCCTCAAGCTACTATGTAAAGTCTAAAATATCCCTTGGGGCCTCTTGTGAAGAAATTAATTAAGGAGGGAAGCTTCTAGTCCAATGGTTTAATTAATTTAATCATCTTCCTAATTAATGGGCTTTCTAGTTGGGCTCAATTCTAACAATTAATACATGTTGGTCTATGAGTCTAAACTAAACTAGTTAGGTCAACTAACACAAGTCCAAAAAATAAATCTATCATGCTAATAATAAATAAATAATATAATAAATAAATATTTAACATGCACAATATTTAATTAATTATAAAATGACCAAAATACCCTTTTCTAGAAAATACGGTAGTGACAAGTCTATCCCACTTAAAATAATTTTGTCCTCGAAATTTAAAGGTGATCGTACTCCTTCTAGGTCAAACCCCCAGCAATCATAGTCTAATAAGATCTTATCTCACCAAGAACAGTCCTATGCAAAGAATAACATGCATGGTCATGGTCTCCACCTGTCTTATTACTGTTGTCTCTGTCAGGGTATTCTATAGCTACACTAACTATATAACACAAGCATCCAAAAGGTACTAAAGAATCAATCAATTAAAATAGATGAAAGGAACAGAAAGAAAGAACAGACTCTCTAACCCATCACCTGTAGTATTGGTCTCCTCGACCGTCATCGCAAATGCTCTGCCCTGCCGAGGTAGCTCCCTCTGCGGGTGATGAGCAATCTATGGTGCTACAGGTGGCCTAAGTCCACCTCTCTGGCCTCGATCTGCATCCTGGCCTGGACATTGAAGTGTCCAGAGACAATTCTTTACCATATGCTTCGTTGATCCACAATGTAAGCATGCTCCAAGTCTCTTCCGACACATCTCCCAAGTGTGCCCAGTCTTCTTGTAATAGGTGCATTGAGGAGCTTGTTGCACCTGTCTCTGAGGCTGCTGTGGTATCTGTTGTACTAGAGCTTGTACTGGAGCAACAATAGGTTCTGACATCTGATATTGCTACTGATAGGCTCCGAATTGTACTGGAAACTGTTGTTGCTGGAACCGCGGCCTCTTTGTCGGTCCCGTACTGCTACTGTCACCCCCAAACATATCACGGTCCCTCTTCGGCTTCAAGTTTCACTCCCGTTCGACCTTGCGTGCCTCCGAAAGTATCTCAGAATACGTCTCGTAGGAAGACGGAATGAGAATCTTGACTTCCCAATTCAGACCCTCGCAGAAATGGATAGCCCGACCTTCTGGCTCTCTCACCAAGTACTCCGCAAATCGACTCAGCCGCCCGAACTCTGCGGCATACTCCTCTACGGATATGCTTCCTTGTGTAAGGCTCTCAAATTGCCTTCCTAATTCCTGTCACTACCACATTCCGAAAACAGGGGTATTTTCGAATTTTTCAATATTTAATATTATGTTATTTATAATTAATTAATTGCATGATAGTGTATTTGATTTAAATAATTTTGTGCGATGTATAATTAAATATATAATTATGTGCAGTGTTAATTATTTTATTTTAGCTAGCAGACTTGACCTAGAAGCCAGTAGATAGCACCTGTCCGAATTATGGAATTTTGAAGTTAATTATTTTATCTAGAAATTTATTTATTGGAGATTTAAATTAATTACTGTATTTTATTTAATATTTTGCGCTTTGCCTTTGCTTCGATAATTGGAGCACTATCCAGACTTTTGTCTTCCAACAAATTTCACAATCTTGCTCTAGACATGCCCGCCTTCCATTCTGCTATTTTTGTAACTCATAATTTTGCCCTCTGTGCATTGTTTCTGGCCGCACAAAAATCGTCACGGACGTTATTTTTAATTTCCTATTTTGTATCGTTGTACGTTCCAATCGAAAATTGGAGGCCATCTTGACCTATTTTTCGTGCGGCCCAAATTAGGGTAATGTTCTGTTCTGAGTCTTCTTCAATATTGGTATTGATGACTTGATCTGATTTTGGCCCCAAGTACTCCTAATTAATTGTTGAACACAACTTGCATTTATTTCTATTTAAATTGAGGATATTATTTAAACCAATTCTAAAATCCCAATTTAATTCCAGTGCCCTGCAAATTCAGCCCATACCCATCTTACAGCGTCCCCTGACCCTACAAAACATCGGACCCCGAATCGCCCGCCCAATTTTCGTCATTTCATGTGTTTATGCAATTTCCCGAATTAAAGGGGCTAAGTTGCAATTATTCAATTGTAGGTGCCAACACCTAATTATTTTAATCAATGAGGGAGCCTATTAATTTTAATTAAGAACCCTCATCCCCCATGAATAAATTCCTCATGTTCAATCCTAACCATTCATTTGAAATTGACCCATCACAACCCTCCATCACACCCTCTCCCATCCTATTTAATAACATGTCTACCTCAACCCTAATCCCTATGCAACCTAGAAAACACCACCTCACAAGCCTCCAAAAAATTCCCCAAGCCCCCACATCCCCTCTCCTACGTTGGAAACTTCTTCCATTTTTCTTCTTCTTCTTCCTTCTTCTTCTCTTCTTCTCCTTCTTTTTCTTCTCCTCCCTTTCTTCCTAAAAGTTTAAATTCAAATTCTTATAGGGGGGAACACTGTTCATTCCCCCTTACTGTGTACCCAGCCGACTCCCCGGCGGCTCTCCATACACCCCGACGGCCTGCCTCCCCGGCGAAGCTTCTCCCGCCGAAGCCCGTTGCTCCCTCCGGCGTTCCGACCGGCGGCCAACCGCTGGACAGCCCCCTGCGGCTAGCCCGAGCCCGGCGGCTTGCTCTTCCCCATCAGCCCTCGGCTCCTCCTCCATCACCACTGTTCAGCCGCTCTTCCCCATCGGTCGGCGCTGCCCTCCGGTCCGGCGAGCGCTTCAGCACCCAGGCGGCCCGCTGCACCTCCGGCGGCTCCCTGCAGTTGATCTCCTCCAGCCCGACCATTCCCCCTGTACTCCGGCGGACTGAACTCCGGCCGAGCCCGCTGCCAACTCCGGCTGCTGCCCCTTCCATCTTCTCCCACCATCAAACACCATTCACCACCACCACCAACAGCGCCCGGCGGCCTCTGCCGACCCCCCGGCCGAACTCCGGTGGCCGGCCGACCCCTTCAGTAAGTCCCCTCCTCTCTTCCCTTCCCTCTTTATATATATATATCTATATATATATATATATATATATACATATGTGTATATATATATATACGTATAAATATACGAGTATATATATACTATATGTATATTAAATTGTAGGTACCTAATTAATGCTTTAATACATGAACATGTATAGTATAATTAATGTATATATATTATATAATTAATGTGTATGCGTATATGTATATATTTAAATCAAGTTATATATATATATTTGGTATATACTTAGTATATAATTGTTATATATATATATTGGTATATATGTATACAAACTTTTAGTATAAATATTTCTTAGCATATTGTGTATATATTGATTAATGTATATATATATATATCTAATGTATATATATATAAATGTTGTTTATATATTTAAATTAGTGTAAATTTAGTATATGCATTTAATTTAAATTGTATATATATATGTATATGTATACATAGGTTTATTTTATGACATTATTAAATAAAAATATATGCTAGTATGAATTTATTTTGGTATATTTTTCCAATAAATGTATAAATATGTAAATGTATATTATATTATCTATTAGTAATCAATTATATGAGTATAGTAGATAATTAAATTATATAATTACGTATGTATTTAATTGATGCTTTAAATGCATGAATATGCGTAGCATTTATTTATTTAATAGTTAAATACACAATGTATTAGTAATGTTAATTACAGATATGTATATTATTTCTTTTGTAAATATTTAATTGTATAAGTACTGGTATGTATTAATTAACTGTATATGTAATTATGTATTTTAATTAAATGTTTAAACAGTAGTTATATATATCTGTGTTACATTGATATGTACGTATATATATATCTATATATATAATTAATTTGGTACTAGTATATAATAAAAACGTATTTTGGTATAAATGAACAAATATATATAAATGAAAGTATTTTGGTAAAAATGTGCAACTATAGCAAGTAATTTATATTGGTATATATTTTAGATATATTTCATGAATTATGTTTATATATATATACTTACAAGTATTATTTTAATATTATGTTTATATGCAAGTATTAGTTATTTTTAAAGTATATAGTTATACATATATCTATTATTGATATTGATGGAAATTATATATATATTAATTAATAAGATGTTTATTTAAATACGTAGTCCTACTAGATGACCTTAGTTGACTAGTGCCCTGCCTGGCATGGCCCTGAGGCCAGTGTATTTCTATTGTGTGTTAGGATAGTTTCTGATACAAATGTCATATTGTGATGTGTTTATAGGACTGTTGGGTTACCCAGGGGATACTCTGGAACAGGACATCCATAATTACCAGCTAAGGACCAAGGCAAGTACATTCTCTGATAATTTCCAATTCTTGATAATTGCTATAAGTTCAATGATCTTGAAATGTTACAACTGAATCTTTGACACTGTGTTACACGGACTGGTATAGCTTGGATCTGCAGTCATGAGATGTTACCTTGATTATCGTATTGACATTGTACACGACATGTATATTTAGACATTGTACATGATAGACTTGACTTGCTCGTGTATCGTGACGTGTCATGGTTGGATCCACAGTACTAGTTGGGGGCGGGGAAGTAGTTAGTAAGAAATGTGATCATAACCTCTTATTGTAGTATATAAAATTGTAAGTGTTAATCATGCTCTTCACCCATGATTAGCCAGGCCCTGTAGCTACTGTACATGTTCCCAAGCCGATCACATTTTGAAACTACTATTTCAAACACCTAGAATAGATTACAGTTCTCTATTTTTAATCATATACTACATCACCCGTATATGATACTGCACCTTGTTCTTCCATTTTTATACATGCACTGACTGTACCATATTGCCTATTGCCTGTCTCTTTACAATTGCCTGTCTCTCTTAAATTACCATTGCATTTATTTCACTGTCTTCGCAGTAGCTAGCATGACATGTTTTATTGTATTATAGACATTATCAATTAATGGAACAGTTATTTAAGAGTGTTACTTTGCTCCTTCCTGACTGGAAATATTTTTCCAGACTATGCCTTAGAGGACCGCTGTCCGACACTTTATGGACCTTATGGTGAGTAGCTGCAGACTTGGTAGTAGTTGTGATTCCAGGAGGTCTAGCTGGAAATTATTATTCATTGTTAGTTCTTTTAGTAGATTTTTGGTACCGGATTTATCTCCGGCAATTTGATGATTCTTGGATATTGTTGAGTTGGAATATTACTTGTGGACTTGTGTTGTGTTTAATTTTAGTTTTTATTCGAAATCTTATCGTGCTGTTAGTCTGTGATTGAGTATATGTTCATTTATTGGTGTCATCCGTGCCTCCTAATGGAGATTGGATATTTGCGTGACATTAGTTAGATAGTATCAATACCTAGACAGCGTTCTACCGCCGATACTGCGGCGTAGGCTGGACGTACCCACGCACTCGTGCCCCTAAACCGGGTGCGGGTCGTGACACGTTTTTAGTGGTGGCCCATGCAGGTCAGACTTCGCGAGTTGTGCGATGTCGTAGTAGTGTGACATCCTTGTTATACTACTGCGTGCCTGCGATAGAATCTAGGACATAGGATACTAGGACGAGAGCAAATACTCAATCACAATTCCTTGAGAGATTCCTGGGATGACCCCTGAGAATCTTGTTAAAACTTCCAATTTACAATCATTCCCTTGTTCTGTCCATTCTCACTTATTGATATTGAATTTGATTGTTGTTGATTTGTTATTAAATTAGGATTTTTGGTTTCACTTGATTTGATTGTTGTTAATTAGGTATTTAACTAGGATTTTTGCTTCATTATAGAGTTGATTTCATATTAAGATGAATTTATAGACTGATTTATAGTATTATTTGAGGATGCCCGTCAATGAGGACAGTGAAAAGATAACATTAGAGCTATTGGACTTCAGAAGGTGGATTTAAAATTTTAATTTAAGATTGAAAATGAAATTCAAATTTTAGGATTTTGAGAAGATTGAGATGGTTATTAAAATTATTTTGAAGATTTCAACGAATTGCAAAATTCTGAAATTGAGGAGTTGAAATATTGTTATTAAAATTTTATTTTTGAGGATTCCGATTCGATTCAATAAACCTTGACAAGTCTGTAAGGATCTTTAAGGTGATTAAGTTTTTATTTCAGTATTTAAATAATTGACCTTGAGGGGAGTATATACAATTTACCTTAAATTTTATTCGAGGAGTTATTTTGAGAAAAATTTATTTGAGGATAAGATTTTATAGTGGGAGAGATACATTAGTATACAATAGATGAGATGCATGTGTATAAGGATCGGTTGGCATGAGTATGATTCACTGCAAACTGACTTGGGTGATCATCAAGGGTTGTACTAGAAAGTGCAGTACTTAGTATAGTGTATTGAAATTGATATGCATTGAGTGATAAGATTAACTAGTATTAGCGATTGCAGTAGGTAAGGAAGCTAGCAGTGAGTGTGCTTGTGATGGAACTGTGGTACCTATAAGGATAGAGGTATCAGACCATGGATACATCTTGACAGTGCAATCACCACTAGGGTTTATTTCCAATCTATTTATCTTGAATGTTGCTTCTTTAGAACTGTACTGTCCTCCCTTGATGATATCGCATTTGACCCTAATTGATTCTTTGGGATCTGTCTTCAGGATGTCGCCGCAGACAAGGTCTATGAGAGCGGGAACATCAGCTTTAGAGGGGTCTGCCACCTCTCTACCTGATGGACAGACAGCCGTAGTTCCTCCTACATCTCCGATGCACGTAGGTGATCCTCCTCCTCCACCTGTCCAGAAGATTGCCGCAGCTGTGACGGACAACCTTCCTCCTCCATCAACTCCGATTCCCGGAGGTTTGCCCATTGACGGAACACAGATGTTTACCTTGATCCAAGGCATGGTAGATGCCCAGAGAGTAACGGCAGACGCTCAGCGAGTTCAAGCTGAGGCTCAGAAGGTGCAAGCAGAAACGTACCAGGCACAAACCGAGCTGATGAAAGAAAACATGGAGAATGCTCACCAGGTGACTCTCCAAGCTTTGGAGAAAGTTGCACAGTACCAGCAGTTTCCTGGCCAGCAACAGCAGAGATCAGGCACTATAGTGGATTTCAAAAGAATGATGCCTCGAGAATTTAAAGGCACCGAAGGAATACTCTATGCTGACGACTGGTTAGAAGATATAGAGAGAAGCCTGCGATTGACCCAGATTCCGGAGAACTTGAAGATAGAAGCCGCTGGCAGTCAGATGTTCGATATCGCACTCACGTGGTATCGCACAGAACCGAGAATTACTGCACAAGGACTTACTTGGGAGACCTTCAAGGAACTCTTCAAGGAGAAGTTCTTTCCCGACGTGGCATTGGGAACCTTGGAAAGTCAATTTCATGACTTAGTTCAAGGAAACATGTCGGTCGACGAGTACGCTGCAGAATTTTGTAGATTGAGCCGTTTTGCATCGTCTATGATTCGAGACCCAGGAGATCGAGCCCGAAAATTTAGAAAGGGACTGACAAGAGAGATTAAGTCGCGCACTTCTGGTCGTCGTACCACTACCTTTGAGGCTATCTTGATGGATGCTCAGATCGCAGAAGAGGATCTGGATCTCAGGCCTAAGAGGAGCCACAATACTTTTGGAGATACGAATGGTAGCCCAGGACCAGCCAAGCATCCCCGTATTCAGCACCAACAGGAGTACCAAGTACCATTTCATATTCAGCAACAACCATGGACATTTCAGCATCCACCGCAGTACCTAGCACCAGTTCCTATCCAGCGACAGCCCTGGGCATTTCAGTATCAACAGCAGTACCCGGCACCAGTTCCTGTACAGCAGGATCAACGAACTTGTCACTTCTGTAAGAAGCCAGGTCACCTTTGGGAGAGCTGTAGAACGAGGCTAGGACTTTGTTTGCACTGTGGCACTGCGGGACATCGAGTAAGGGATTGTCTTCGAGTCCCTCATCTTCTCAGCCAACACGCAGCTTCAGACTATAGAGATCCAGTTAGGCTACCTGTGGAACCGTACATTGCTCAGTACCTGCAAAGGGAACCACCCCAGCAGGACAGGCATTTGCGATGACGGTCGAGGAGACCGATACTGCAGGTAATGTGTTAGCAATTTCTGTTCTTTCCTTCCTTCTGTTTCTATCTATTTGATTGATTGATTGCTTAGTACCGTAGCTTGTATGCATGATTCTTTGTTATAATGTAGTTAGTAGTACACCCTGATACACAGACTGCAACACCATGACAAAAGACACCATGACCATCCGTATTTTCCCCTAGATTGTATATGGTATGTATAGGTAGAATTTTCTTAGACCGTAATTATTGGTGTTGACTGTAGTGAAGATTCATGAAGGAGTTATTACTTGACAAGAGGAACAAGATGATTAAATTTGAGGATAATTATTGATTTAAATAAATGGTTAAGAAATTAACATGGCATAATTGGTGTTTAATTAATTCCAGGAAAGATTATGACATGTTTAAGTTGGTTATTAATTTGGAAATTTTGGGAGATTTATCAATGTATTTATTTAATTGCAAGTTATGAATTTTTGAACTTTATAATTGGATGAAACAATTGGAGAATCCTTAAATATCACATTTGTTGAGTATTTTAGAGAAGTGGATATTAAATCCCGGACATTGAATTATTAACTCAAAACTTTCAAGGAAATTTTGATGGACTTTACTTGAAGATTTTCAGGTTATATAACAAATTTAAAATTTTGAATTTGCGGAAAGACCTTGTGGATTGTTAACTGATTTCGTGATAGAAGAATTTAAATTTTGATGGGAATAATAATGTGTATGATTAAATGCTACTTTGAGGATTTTAAATTTCGGGGACGAAATTCTTTTAAGGTGGGTAGACTTGTCACTACCACATTCCGAAAATAGGGGTATTTTCGAATTTTTCAATATTTAATATTATGTTATTTATAATTAATTAATTGCATGATAGTGTACTTGATTTAAATAATTTTGTGCGATGTATAATTAAATATATAATTATGTGCAGTGTTAATTATTTTATTTTAGCTAGCAGACTTGACCTAGAAGCCAGTAGATAGCACCTGTCCGAATTATGGAATTTTGAAGTTAATTATTTTATCTAGAAATTTATTTATTGGAGATTTAAATTAATTACTGTATTTTATTTAATATTTTGCGCTTTGCCTTTGCTTCGATAATTGGAGCACTATCCAGACTTTTGTCTTCCAACAAATTTCACAATCTTGCTCTAGACATGTCCGCCTTCCATTCTGCTATTTTTGCAACTCATAATTTTGCCCTCTGTGCATTGTTTCTGGCCGCACAAAAATCGTCGCGGACGTTATTTTTAATTTCCTATTTTGTATCGTTGTGCGTTCCAATCGAAAATTGGAGGCCATCTTGACCTATTTTTCGTGCGGCCCAAATTAGGGTAATGTTTTGTTCTGAGTCTTCTTCAATATTGGTATTGATGACTTGATCTGATTTTGGCCCCAAGTACTCCTAATTAATTGTTGAACACAACTTGCATTTATTTCTATTTAAATTGAGGATATTATTTAAACCAATTCTAAAATCCCAATTTAATTCCAGTGCCCTGCAAATTCAGCCCATACCCATCTTACAGCGTCCCCTGACCCTACAAAACATCGGACCCCGAATCGCCCGCCCAATTTTCGTCATTTCATGTGTTTGTGCAATTTCCCGAATTTAAGGGGCTAAGTTGCAATTATTCAATTGTAGGTGCCAACACCTAATTATTTTAATCAATGAGGGAGCCTATTAATTTTAATTAAGAACCCTCATCCCCCATGAATAAATTCCTCATGTTCAATCCTAACCATTCATTTGAAATTGACCCATCACAACCCTCCATCACACCCTCTCCCATCCTATTTAATAACATGTCTACCTCAACCCTAATCCCTATGCAACCTAGAAAACACCACCTCACAAGCCTCCAAAAAATTCCCCAAGCCCCCACATCCCCTCTCCTACGTTGGAAACTTCTTCCATTTTTCTTCTTCTTCTTCCTTCTTCTTCTCTTCTTCTCCTTCTTTTTCTTCTCCTCCCTTTCTTCCTAAAAGTTTAAATTCAAATTCTTATAGGGGGGAACACTGTTCATTCCCCCTTACTGTGTACCCAGCCGACTCCCCGGCGGCTCTCCATACACCCCGGCGGCCTGCCTGCCCGGCGAAGCTTCTCCCGCCGAAGCCCGTTGCTCCCTCCGGCGTTCCGACCGGCGGCCAACCGCTGTGACAGCCCCCTGCGGCTAGCCCGAGCCCGACGGCTGCTCTTCCCCATCAGCCCTCGGCTCCTCCTCCATCACCACTGTTCAGCCGCTCTTCCCCATCGGTCCGGCGCTGCCCTCCGGTCCGGCGAGCGCTTCAGCACCCAGGCGGCCCGCTGCACCTCCGGCGGCTCCCTGCAGTTGATCTCCTCCAGCCCGGCCATTCCCCCTGTACTCCGGCGGACTGAACTCCGGCCGAGCCCGCTGCCAACTCCGGCTGCTGCCCCTTCCATCTTCTCCCACCATCAAACACCATTCACCACCACCACCAACAGCGCCCGGCGGCCTCTGCCGACCCCCCGGCCGAACTCCGGTGGCCGGCCGACCCCTTCAGTAAGTCCCCTCCTCTCTTCCCTTCCCTCTTTATATATATATATCTATATATATATATATATATATATATATATATATATATACATATGTGTATATATATATATACGTATAAATATACGAGTATATATATACTATATGTATATTAAATTGTAGGTACCTAATTAATGCTTTAATACATGAACATGTATAGTATAATTAATGTATATATATTATATAATTAATGTGTATGCGTATATGTATATATTTAAATCAAGTTATATATATATATTTGGTATATACTTAGTATATAATTGTTATATATATATATTGGTATATATGTATACAAACTTTTAGTATAAATATTTCTTAGCATATTGTGTATATATTGATTAATGTATATATATATATATCTAATGTATATATATATATATGTTGTTTATATATTTAAATTAGTGTAAATTTAGTATATGCATTTAATTTAAATTGTATATATATATGTATATGTATACATAGGTTTATTTTATGACATTATTAAATAAAAATATATGCTAGTATGAATTTATTTTGGTATATTTTTCCAATAAATGTATAAATATGTAAATGTATATTATATTATCTATTAGTAATCAATTATATGAGTATAGTAGATAATTAAATTATATAATTACGTATGTATTTAATTGATGCTTTAAATGCATGAATATGCGTAGCATTTATTTATTTAATAGTTAAATACACAATGTATTAGTAATGTTAATTACAGATATGTATATTATTTCTTTTGTAAATATTTAATTGTATAAGTACTGGTATGTATTAATTAACTGTATATGTAATTATGTATTTTAATTAAATGTTTAAACAGTAGTTATATATATCTGTGTTACATTGATATGTACGTATATATATATCTATATATATAATTAATTTGGTACTAGTATATAATAAAAACGTATTTTGGTATAAATGAACAAATATATATAAATGAAAGTATTTTGGTAAAAATGTGCAACTATAGCAAGTAATTTATATTGGTATATATTTTAGATATATTTCATGAATTATGTTTATATATATATACTTACAAGTATTATTTTAATATTATGTTTATATGCAAGTATTAGTTATTTTTAAAGTATATAGTTATACATATATCTATTATTGATATTGATGGAAATTATATATATATTAATTAATAAGATGTTTATTTAAATACGTAGTCCTACTAGATGACCTTAGTTGACTAGTGCCCTGCCTGGCATGGCCCTGAGGCCAGTGTATTTCTATTGTGTGTTAGGATAGTTTCTGATACAAATGTCATATTGTGATGTGTTTATAGGACTGTTGGGTTACCCAGGGGATACTCTGGAACAGGACATCCATAATTACCAGCTAAGGACCAAGGCAAGTACATTCTCTGATAATTTCCAATTCTTGATAATTGCTATAAGTTCAATGATCTTGAAATGTTACAACTGAATCTTTGACACTGTGTTACACGGACTGGTATAGCTTGGATCTGCAGTCATGAGATGTTACCTTGATTATCGTATTGACATTGTACACGACATATATATTTAGACATTGTACATGATAGACTTGACTTGCTCGTGTATCGTGACGTGTCATGGTTGGATCCACAGTACTAGTTGGGGGCGGGGAAGTAGTTAGTAAGAAATGTGATCATAACCTCTTATTGTAGTATATAAAATTGTAAGTGTTAATCATGCTCTTCATCCATGATTAGCCAGGCCCTGTAGCTACTGTACATGTTCCCAAGCCGATCACATTTTGAAACTACTATTTCAAACACCTAGAATAGATTACAGTTCTCTATTTTTAATCATATACTACATCACCCGTATATGATACTGCACCTTGTTCTTCCATTTTTATACATGCACTGACTGTACCATATTGCCTATTGCCTGTCTCTTTACAATTGCCTGTCTCTCTTAAATTACCATTGCATTTATTTCACTGTCTTCGCAGTAGCTAGCATGACATGTTTTATTGTATTATAGACATTATCAATTAATGGAACAGTTATTTAAGAGTGTTACTTTGCTCCTTCCTGACTGGAAATATTTTTCCAGACTATGCCTTAGAGGACCGCTGTCCGACACTTTATGGACCTTATGGTGAGTAGCTGCAGACTTGGTAGTAGTTGTGATTCCAGGAGGTCTAGCTGGAAATTATTATTCATTGTTAGTTCTTTTAGTAGATTTTTGGTACCGGATTTGTCTCCGGCAATTTGATGATTCTTGGATATTGTTGAGTTGGAATATTACTTGTGGACTTGTGTTGTGTTTAATTTTAGTTTTTATTCGAAATCTTATCGTGCTGTTAGTCTGTGATTGAGTATATGTTCATTTATTGGTGTCATCCGTGCCTCCTAATGGAGATTGGATATTTGCGTGACATTAGTTAGATAGTATCAATACCTAGACAGCGTTCTACCGCCGATGCTGCGGCGTAGGCTGGACGTACCCACGCACTCGTGCCCCTAAACCGGGTGCGGGTCGTGACAATTCCAATCTGTCCGTCCGAGCAAAGAACTTCTTCTTAAAGAGATCCTTGAATATCTCCCAAGACTGCCCCGCATCAGTAAGAATTGGCTCATTCCTGAACCAAGTACGGGCAACGTCGAACAGTTGAAGTCCTACCGCCTCAACCTTCAGATCCTCTGCAAGATGGGACACCTTCATGAGTCGCTCGATATCATCAAGCCAATCGTCAGCATAGACTATACCTTCTGTACCCTTGAAAACTCGAGGCTCAAGCTTATTGAAATTTTGAATGTTGCCTGGCTTGATCTGAATATCCTGTGGCTGTAGAAGAGCCTCTTTCTGAACTGCTGTTCTAGCTATCTAATGGGCGTTTTCCATACTCTGCCGCATCAAATCTGACTGCCTGTGCTGGGCTTCTATCTGTGCCCTCTGTAATTCCATCATCTCTCTAAACAGTGCAACCATCGGTATGGTATCTCTTGAAAATGGAGGTGGTGGATGTCCCTCCGAAGCAACTGGAGTAGTCCTCGTAACAGGTGGAGGAGAACCCTCGAAGGCAGCCGAGACTCCTACATGAACTGATATCATAGGAGGTACAAACCCTACTGCCTAAGTGAAAGATTGAGAGGTGGCAGACCTCGTAGAAACTGCTCCCGATCGATGGGATCTAGTCTTCGGCGGCATCCTGAAGATAGATCGAAACAAAGGAGATCAATTCGACACAAGATAAGATATCATCAAGGAAGGACAAAAGTATTCAGAAGGAATCAAAATTAGCGATTCAATTCAGATTGGAATTCCTAGTTGTGATTGAGTATCCCTCTCTCTTCCTAGTATCCTATGTCCTATATCCTATCGCAGGCTCGCAGTAGTACAACAAAGTCACCGCACTACCACGACATCGCAATATTACGAAGCCTGACCTGCATGGGCCACCACTAAAAATGTGTCACGACCCGCACCCGGAGTAGGGATGCAAGTCGGGAACAACGCCCAGCCTACGCCGCAGCATCGACGGTAGAACGCTGTCTTGGTCAACTATACTATCTAATTATCTCACTATAAAGCATAAACCTCCAATAATATCTTAACTCCAAGAAGAGAGTAATCAACTTAATTCAACACAATACTCAATCACATTTCTATGGCACGAGAAGATATCACAGAAGTCTAACATAACTAAGCAGTTAAAAATATAACAACAATAAATAGAAATAATATCCAAACACAAATATATGCCGGAAACAAATCCGGTACCAAAATGCTAAAGAGAAATAACTATGCTAACTAGTGAATCCGGCTAAATCTCTCAACAGTCACTCTAGAACTAGTGGGTCCAAGTCTGCACCATCAATAGGCTGAGGTCCGTAGTATGTCGGACACCAATCTTCCGGATCCTCTGAAAAATATTTTTCAGTCAGGAATGGAGCGAAGTACAACCCAATAGCAGTTCCAATTAATTGACAAAAACTATAAAGCAGTAGAATAGAAGATGCTATCTACGATGAGGATATAACTGATAATCAAGAACAATGAGAGAATAGGCAATACTAACAACAGAATATAATCAATGCGTACAAGAATAAAGAAATGAACTATAATGTCAGAATAGAACAAGGTAATCAATGAACTGAATAATAGAATCTACAATAACTATGTGATTTGAGATACTAACTAAATATGTGATCGGCCTGGGAGATTCAATAATTACACTAAGGAGCTAACTCAACCATACGTGAATTGCATGGTTAGTTAGTAGCCAATGATTACACTACTAGCCGATAGTTTCTTGATCACATATTTAATTGGTATTTCCCCGCCCCGACTGATATGATGGATCGAATCATGATATGTCACTAGCCAATGTATCCAATGTTTAATCTATAATATTTAATGTTATCCAATACCAACAAGGACAGTATCCGATACCACCTCCATAATCAAGGTAACATCCCATGACTGACGATCCAATAACAATACCAATCCGTGTACCATCGTGTCAAGAATCATAAGTAATATTTCTAAATACTTGAATTATAGAGGTAATCAAATAATGGAAACTATCAGAGAATATAATCGCCTGTGGTCCAGAGCAAATAATGAAAAAATGATGTTCGAACTGGTGTCACAGACCTATATATGAAATATTGCATTAATACAAGTTTCACGGAAGAGAAATAAATTAAACTAGTCAATTTTCTAGGTCATAAAGTCATTTCTAAGTCAAAAGTCAAACTAGGTCAACTCTAAGTCAACTATGGTCAACTATAGTCAAATTATGGTCAACTACCTATTTTTATGTTGCATGAGTCTAAGTCAAAGATATTGGGCTCACACACTATGAATCTAGGCCATACAAACTAAATCTTAGGATACTAAGATACCGTATCTCAGGATACGCAAACAAGGGATAAATATAACACATATGTACATATCAAACAATATTATATATATAAAATCCTAATTACAAATGCTAAATGGATACCTTGGTTTCGAACCAACTTGGTATCGCAATACTAAACCTCTATCTTGATATCCAAACCCAATACCTTGATTATCCTCCAATACCTTGATACTTACCCTGGCATCTCAAGGTAAATTCAAAACCTTATTTATAATAACTACCCAACAATAATTATAAACTACCATGCATTTAATATTTATATAATTCTATATACCTTATTTTAGTCACCTTAATACCAACCCATAATTAGTTTACAACTATCCTATTACTTATGCCAATACCTACTACTCATATCTTGGTATATCTTGATACTTACCTTGGTATCTCAAGGTAATTGCCAAAATCTCATATATATACTAACTACCCATCAATAATTATATATATCAATCTAATATAACTCTAGTATGTACTAATATAATAATACTAACTACCAACTACACACTAACTATTAATACATATATACGTACATACATACCTACAAATATATAATATATAAAAAATACTCATAACAATTGATAACTAAAGTATACTAATTATTCTAATAAATTTATATGCTACAACTAAATATATACATATATAGTATACTATAATACAAATAGAAATTATGAACATATTTATATATATATTAATTACCATATATATATACTTATATATATTAATATCTAATATATTAAAAACTGCCAAATTGTTGCTAAATATCCTACCCACTGTCACAGAAAGCTGTTGTGTATAAAGATACACTGCAGTTTTTGTGACAGTTTCCTGCACTATCACTAAACACTGTCGCTGAAGCTTCTGATACTCTGCTGATACACTGTTGTTTCAGGACAGTTTTTTGTAACTGTCGCTGACTGCTGTCGCTGAAAAGCTGCTATTATTTGCATTTGTTGCTGCTGTTGCGACACTTCTGGCTCGCTGTTGTCGCTAAAAATATATGTATATATATACAATATATATATATATATATAAATACATATATATAACCCACCATATATATTTATATAATATATATTTAAATACATATATATAATCCACAATATATATTTATATAATATATATATATAACTATATATAACTAGACATAGACTTATACACAGTAAATTGTATAAAATACCACATAGTAACATACATACACACACATAGTAATATGTATATATAACTATACATATAAGTATACATATATATATAATCATACAATAATATAAATACCTAACAATATATAATATAACAATATATATAACCACATATAAATATATCTACTATATTATATATACATATGCTACTACTTATAAATATATATCTACATACATATATATATATATACATATATATATATATATATATATAATCATATAATCATATAATAACTATAAATAATCTAATTACTTAATTAAACATACACATATATTATATAAAACATATACATATATTTACATCCCTAACATATATTATAACATATATATTAATGCATGTAGAAGAAAGCTACATAATATATATTCTATTAATACATATATAATACATAGATCTATGATACAATAAACACTATAATAAATATACATAATACATATATAATATATATAGATACATACACAATTATAATTCAAGAATCAAAGCACAATTAATTAGATCTACACATAAACACACAACAATTGGAGAGTATCACACCGTATCCCACTAGATCTAGGATACGCATGCGACACGAGTCCATCACACATCCAATTGCATCCCGAAGGACACAAACAAATCACATATAATATTTATGAACAAAACAAAGTGTCAAATATAGATCTATGTGTCCGTGTCAAAATACGACATGTACAAAGTCCCGTGTCGGAGAAAAAACCCCCAAAACAACACGTATCACCAAATTGTTGGGATACGACCTACATGTACCTAATTACGGACATGACACTAGCCCTAAACACATAAACATATGCCAAATTGATCAATAGGATCAATTGACACACACAACAAAAGTTATTTTCGGAATTCCCCCAAAATTGACACAAAAAGCACCATAACTTTCTCCATAGGTCTCCTATGAACACAAAACCAAATCCTATGGGTAGTACATACATATGGGTTGATTATTCATGATTAAATCTCATATTTAGAAGCTATTTTAAGGAAAAAACTGAATTATACCTATTGGTAGATGGATTCCCAATAAAACCTCCAAAATTGGTAAAATTAGCTTCCAACTTGTAGATCCTTGCTCCTCTTTGTAGATTCTTGCTTCCTCCTTCTAGATCCTTGCTCTTCTAGTCTCCAATGGTGATTTGGGAAGTAATTGGGTGGAAATTTGGTAGGGATTTGATAAATTTTGGTTGAGGGAAATTCTAGATCTAGATTTGGAATAAAAAATGAAGAGAGAGAAAGTTTTTATCCCCTTTATATAGGCCTCACTTGCCCCCTCCCTCAAGCTACTATGTAAAGTCTAAAATATCCCTTGGGGCCTCTCATGAAGAAATTAATTAAGGAGGGAAGCTTCTAGTCCAATGGTTTAATTAATTTAATCATCTTCCTAATTAATGGGCTTTCTAGTTGGACTCAATTCTAACAATTAATACATGTTGGTCCATGAGTCTAAACTAAACTAGTTAGGTCAACTAACACAAGTCCAAAAAATAAATCTATCATGCTAATAATAAATAAATAATATAATAAATAAATATTTAACATGCACAATATTTAATTAATTATAAAATGACCAAAATACCCTTTTCTAGAAAATACGGTAGTGCCACTCTCCGATCTCTCCGACCAATGAGGTTGTAGCATTGCTCCCTCCGTGCCCCGTACGTAAAATTCAGTCTCCCGCTACGCACGGTATAGACGAAACTTTGGGCAAAGCCTCAGCGCTAACCCAGAAGTATCTACTGCGCTCTACGCGTAGAAACCAGTCTCCCGCTACGCGCGGTACATACAAAACTTCGGGCAAAGTCTCAGCGCTAACCCAGAAGTATCCACTGCACTCTACGCGTAGAAACCAGTCTCCCGCTACGCGCGGTACGGACAAAACTTCTGATGATGCCTCAGCGCCAAATCGGAAGTACAAATCAGGCTCTGTGCGTAAGATAATATCTGACCTCTATGGGGAACAAGATGAGCGCTGTGATCTCCGCAAGGGAAAGCAAGCGGCAGGGTACTCAACTTCTCAGCCTTTACGCCAGCGAGGGAGCAAACTGCCTACCCTCCGGATTATGCGGGAAGCCGATGGCCGACTGGGGACCTCTTCAACTTTACGTCAGTCTGAGCAAATCTCCAAATTACGCCAGGCGAAGTCCCATGGCGTAAAGCAAGCTCAGGTTACGGAAAGACACCCTCCCCGGGGATTATTCGCCACCCAGATGGCTAACCTGTTGTACACATGTGGCACAGGGAAAACTATGGTGCCCAATCTCCGCATGCCCACTGATGGGAACAGAAGGAACAAGCCATCGTCTTCTTCTTCTACTCCTCCTGACTTGCGCAAATATCTAATCCAGAAGCATAAGGAGAGGGGACCTTCCAACATGTCTATTACACCCCCTGGCGAGCAATGTGGTAATAGTCATAAGATTGTGATTGACTGCTGCTGTTCTAAAGCAAAATGGTCGGTTTTTGACCGGTTGAGCTACTCTCTGTCTTTCCAGGAAGAAGAGCCCGCGCATGCATCCGTGAATATGGCTTCACACATACCTAGAGGAGGGTCAAGCTCAAGACGTCATCCCTCTAGGCCTCCGAGCCGAAGGAGATTCGAATACCTCCTCAGGAACGCTGAAGCCGGGGTGTACCAAAATACCCGTGCAAGGTCACAGCAACCAGCTTCGTACTCGTCTGATTCCGACGCTGGGGGTCGCCAGTCTCCCGGATCAGATGCTGAGAGTATAAAGTCGACTTCTGCAGTGACCTATACTAATCCTTCAATGACGCCCAGGGAAATGGGAGTTTATGCCGTTGAAGATGAACGTGAGGAAGCTTCACCGTCAGGAAATGCAGAACAACGCATCACTATGCTGGAGACATCTCTGAAACAAATATAATCCATAATGGAGAACATGCACCAGATGATGCTAACTCAGCACGCAACTGCCATGGCTCAAGCATCGATCCCGCCAACTCAGATAGGTGTGGGGATGGACTTACCACCATCCAACCCGAGCCAAGAGCCTGCTCTAGATCAAGAGTCAGCAGTTCCTCCGCTTCCTCACTCGGAGAATATATTACCTCCTGTTGGAGTCACGATACAACCAACTCCGCACTACACCGTAGTCCCGCTTCCAACTAAAAATCCGATGCAGGCAGTACGGGAGTTGAAAGCCCAGTTTGACGCCTTGAAGCACAAAGATCAGCTCAAGAAACTGGGAATCAACCAGCCTTACCCAGCTATCTGGGAAGAGGTCCCTTTCCCTCCGAGGTACAAACCTCAGACTATGGCTCTGTTCGAGGAAAAAATATCACCAAGTCATTACATGAACTATTTCAGTATGATAACGGTGTTGCTACCAGGGAACGATGCCCTCCTCACTCGGGTGTTCGAGGGCTGCCTCTCAGGAGTAGCCTATCAGTGGTACCGTAGCTTGGCGGACAACTGCATTACTTCCTTCGAGAACTTCAAAGCTTTATTCTTCACGCGATTCTACGAGGGAGGAATGGACATGTCTATGTCCTCTCTCATCGAAGTCAAGTAGAGAAAAAAGGAGGACGTTCGCAACTTCGTCGAACGTTTTCGTCAGGCCACCTTACAGATGCCTCCAGGAGTTTTAGACTCTGTGTTAGTAGACATTTGCAGGAAGAACCTCCTTCCCGTAGTCTCGGTGTTTACAGGACCATATCAGTTCCATGATTGGCCCTCGTTCATCATCTCGGCAGTAGCCGTCGAAGACAACAGTCGCAAGGCGCGCGACAATGGCATCATGATCTCCGCCTCTGACAGAGGCCAGAGGTCATCTCCCAGCAGCGACCATCCTCGTAGCTCCAAAGGAAAAGAAGCTCTGGCGATCAATACGGCCAGGCAAAAGACTGCAGCAACCGCACAAGCGAGACCCGGGACTTCCAGGCCCATCGAAGTCTACACTTTCGACGATAATGATATCCCAAGTATATTCGAGTGTCTCATCAAAAGTGGCAAGATCACCCCCCAAGAAGTCGACAGTACTAACAACCCCAAATACTGCATCTTCCACAGATACGTGCACCACCCGACAAAGGCGTGTTACATACTAAAAGGAAGATCCAGGATTTGATCGATGCTAAGGCCATCACTCTGCACAACACCGAGAAGACGGTCATGGCCAACATGATCTCTCTGCGGTTTGGCAATCTGCCTTCCCAAGAAGTCTCAGACGGTGTCACACCCATTTCCCGGACTACGATGAACATCGTCAATCTCCCTCCAGCTAGGGGTCAAAATCATGACCTGGTACCCCTAACCACCCGGCAGGGCGAGATTATGTGGGTTCATCCGGATTTGGTGTCAGAGCTCGAGGAGGAGACTAACGCTACTAAGGCTACGTCTAGAAAGAGCTCCAAATACAAACCATGCCATATGGTCGCAACTTCTTCGCCATCAAACGAAGACGAGGTATTTGCTACAACCCGTCCAGGGAAAGCCTACCTCAACGACTACGGAGCAAGTCAGGAAGATGCACCGGCGGACGCTTCAGCAGCCAAACCTTTAGGACCAGGCCCCGCCGTACCAGATGCCTGTCCTTCAAAACCAACTCCGGCGGACAAGGGGAAGCAAAGAGAAGTGCGCTTTGATAAACCTATGAAAAATATTCCAAACAAAGGTTTAGAGAAGCCATACAACTTCGACATACTGGCCCAACTGGCTAATACACCAGCCAGGCTGTCCATCTTCGAGCTACTCAGGCTCTCCCAAGATACTCGTCTAGCCCTGAGTAAAGCACTGATACAGGCGGAGGCATGCTTGACCCAGCTCAAGTCCCCCGACGAAGAACCAGTGGCATATCCTCAATGCCATAGTGTAATGGAAGTGGTCCCAAATATCACTTTCACTCAAGACGATATGTTGTTAAAACATAACAGGCATGACAGGCCCCTCTATTACACCGGGTATGTCGGTTCTATGGAGGTCGATCGGATTCACATAGATCCTGGATCGTCGATCAATATCATCCCTCACAGTCTGCTCAGACCGCTGAGGATTCCTACGAGCGAATTGGCTTACACCTCCACTACAATCGTGGGTTTCAACGTCGGAAGAAGTAAGCCGTTGGAGAAAATTCGCCTGAGGATACAGATTGGCAACCTCAGATCGGTGGCCACATGTTACGTTATCGATTCAGAGGTGTCCTACTGTCACGACCCACACCCGGTTTAGGGGCACAAATGCGTGGGTACGTCCAGCCTATGCCGCAGCATCGGCGGTAGAACGCTGTCAAGGTCTTGATACTATCTAACTAATGTCGCGCAAGCATCCAATCTCCATTAGGAGGCACGGATGACACAAATAAGATGAACACATACTCAATCACAGGATTACAGCACGATAAGATTTCGAATAATAAAACTAAAATTAAACACAACACAAGTCCACAAGTAATTCTAACTCAACAATATCCAAGAATCATCAAAATACCGGAGACAAATCCGGTACTAAATAGTCTACTTAAGAACTAACAATAAATAATAATTCCGGCTAGACCTTCCAGAATCACAACTACTACCAAGTCTGCAGCTACTCACCATATGGTCCATAAAGTGTCGGACAGCGGTCCCCTAAGGCATAGTCTGGAAAAATATTTCCAGTCAGGAAGGAGCAAAGCAACAATCTCAAATAACAGTTCCATTAATTGATAATGTCTATAATACAATAAAATATGTCATGCTAGCTACTGAGAAGACAGTGAAATAAATGCAATGGCAATTTAAGAGAGACAGGTAATATAAAGAGACGGGCAATAGGCAATATGATACAGTCAGTGCATGTATGAAAATGAAAAGAACAAGGAGCAGTATCATATACGGGTGATGTAGCATATGATCTAAAATAGAGAACTGTAACTATTCTAAGTGTTTGAAATTATAGTTTTGAAATGTGATCGGCTTGGGACTTGTACGATTGCTACATGGCCTGGCTAATCATGCGTGAGGCGAATGATTAACACCAATAATATAAACTTGTACGATAGGTATTTGATCACATTTCTCACTAGCAATTTCCCCGCCCCCAACTAGTACTGTGGATCCAACCATGACACGTCACGATACACGAGCAAGTCAAGTCTATCATGTACGAGGTCTAATATACATGTCGTGTACAATGTCAATACGATAATCAAGGTAACATCTCATGACTGCAGATCCAGGCTATATACTAGTCCGTGTAGCACAGTGTCAAAGATTCAGTTGTAACATTTCAAGATCATTGAACTTATAGAAATTATCAAGGATTGGAAATTATCAGAGAATGTACTTGCCTTGGTCCTTAGCTGGTATTTATGGATGTCCTGTTCCAGAGTATTTCCCTGGTGAACCAACAGTCCTATCAACATATCACAATTACAACACTTGTATCAGAAGCTATCCTAACACACAGAAGAAATATACTGGCCTCAGGGCTATGCCAGGCAGGGCACTAGTCAACTAGGGTCACCTAGTAGATAGATACATAATTATACACATCTTAATTAACATATGTACTTACAATATATACATCAAATTAAATACATATACAAAATATAAGTATATATATATTAAAATATGCTAAGGTTTTATACAAAATATATATATCAATATATATATCGAAATAATTATACACATAATATATATACATTTATACCAGTTAACTTTAATACATACACCTTGGTTAAATACCTACAATATATACTTTTAAAATAAGTGATACTTGCATATATGTATAAACTTAGTAAATAATACTTGTATACACACAACAGAATTTAACCTAATATATGTATATCTCTAAAATATATATACCAATATAAATACACTGCTACAGTTGTATTTTTACCAAAATACGTTCATTTTAATATATACCAATATACCTCTTTTAAAACATGCATTACCAATGTATTTATATATTATACATATATACATATTAAACATAAATTAAATAAATAATATACATAAGCTAATTTCACATTAATTAAATATATAAATACTTTACATTAATTATATATACAATTTAAATTTAATGCATATACTAATTTATCAAATTAATTTATACTAGCGTATACTCTTTTTTATTTTTTTAATAGATATTATATAAAAATAACCAATATATATATATATAAAATATATACTAATACATATATATTAATACCTACATACATATACATACACATTTCATCATACACACACACATATATATTTCACAGTGAAAGAGGGAAGAGGGAGAGGAACTTACTGGCCGGCCGCCGGAGTTGCCGTAGATGGAGGTGGAGGAGATAGGTGGAGGTGGTGAATGGAGTTGACGGTGTGGTGATATGGAGATCGGGGAGGAGCAGCCGCGGCCGCCGGGATCGGGTGCAGTGGGGCTCGGCCGGCTGGAGCAGTCGGCCGCCGGAGTCGTGAGGGCCGGGAAGCACAGCCACCGGGTTGGAGTGAGGGCCGGAGAGTTGCCGTGGATGGAAACCGCCGGACCGCAGCGGCTGAACGCCGGAGAGCAGTGCGGGGGAGTCGGGCTGCACAGAGCGCCGCCGGAGTCGGGGTGACAGGGGCCGCCGCCGGGCTGGAGGCTTGGCCTGGAGCAGTCGCCGGGGTCGGGTGCAGCCGCCAGACGCACGGGCAGCGGCTGGCTAGCCCGCCGGAGGGGGCAGAGACCGCCGGGTCACTGTAATAGGAGGAGTTGATGAACAGTACTCCCTCCCCTAATTATTTGAATTTCAAAAAAACAAAGAAGGAGAAGAAGAAGAAAGGAAGAAGAAGAAAAGAGAAGGGGAAAGGAGAAGGAGAAGAAAATATACATACGTATGAGTGGGGGCTTGTGAGGAGGTGGTGATTTCTAGGTTGCCTAGGGATTAGGGTTTGATGTAGACATTATATAGGGATGAGGGGATTTTGATGGAGGGTTGTGATTGACCCTCCAAATGAGTGGTCTAGATTAAATCATGAAGGGAATTAATTCATGTAGAAATGAGGGTGAGGGCTACAAATAATATTAGGTTCCCTCATTAGTTAAAATAATTTGGTGAGGCCACAAAATGCAAATTTGCAATTTAGCCCCCTTAAATTTGGGAAATTGCACAAACACATGAAATGACGAAAATTGGGCGGGCGATTCGGGGTCCGGTGTTTTGTAGGGCCAGGGGACGCTGTAAGATGGGTATGGGCTGAATTTGCAGGGCACTGGAATTAATTTAGGATTTTAAAATCAGATAAAATGGTATCCTTAAATTAAATAGAAATAAATGCAAGTTGTGTTCAACAATTAATTAGGAGTACTTGGGGTCAAAATCAGATCAAGTCATCAATACCAATATTGAAGAAGACTCAGAACAGAACATTACCCTAATTTGGGTCGCACAAAAAATAGGTCAAGATGGCCTCCAATTTTCGATTGGAACGCACAACGATGAAAATAGGAGTTTATTAAAATAACGTCCACGACGATTTTTGTGCGGCCAGAAATAATGTACAGGGAGCAAAATTATGAGTTGCAAAAATAACAGAATTGAAGGCGGGCATGCCCAGAGCAAGATGGTGAAATTTGTTGGGAGACAAAAGTCTGGATAGTGCTCCAAATATCGAAGCAAAGGCAAAGCGCAAAAATATTAAATAAAATACAGTAATTAATTACAATCTCCAAATATTAAATTCTAAATAAAATAATAAAATCCAGAATTCTATAATTCGGACAGGTGTTCGGCTACTGGGCTTCTAGGTCTAGTCTGCTAGCTAAAATAAAATAATTAACACTGCATATAATTATATATTTAATTACACATCGTACAAAATTATTTAAATCAAATACACTATCATGCAATTAATTAATTGTAAATAACATAATATTAAATATTGTAAAAATTCGAAAATATCCCTATTTTCGGAATGTGGTAGTGACACCTACAACATTTTGCTAGAAAGACCGTGGATCCACGACCACAACATCGTTCCTTCAACTCTACATCAATGTCTTAAATATGTAGACCCCAAGGAACAGTACAAACGGAGGTTGCTGACCTAAACCCGTTTAAAGTAGTAGAATCCTACTATTCTGATGCTGTGTTGTACTCTCAAGACCACAAGGGAGAAGTGTCGCGCGAGGCAGAGAAGGAATCCCACCGGGAGCCAGAAGAACCCTCTGCCACACTACCGCTGTCAATCAGAGTGAAAGGACGAACCACTCGTCCAAAAGCCATGGAGCCTATGGCTATCCACCTGAACAAGACCAAGTTAGGAAAAGGGAGTGATCCTCTAGTGATCACTGTGAACCAGAAGCCTCCCCCCTTGGTCATCAACCTTCGGCACAACAGGCAGCCGACCGATGTAAATGCAACCTGAAACGGAGTTCCAGATGATAATAAATATCCTCTTTCCCAGTATATTGACGCTCAAATTCCAAATCAGGAATCCACTCCCCATGACGAGGTAGAACCCATAGCACCAAACTTCTTGGAAGTTATGAACTCCTACCGTCCGTATGTCTGGGAAGTAGCGTCATCATCCAACGTCGTCACGACGTATGGACCACATGAGGATTCTATCTTCATTGTCCCGCCTACCTGCAGCAGCCAGCATTAAATAGTCTTCGACCGCATGCGCAATCAACCGACTATCCAGGAAGATTCTTTCAATAACGATGCTGGAAAAATGCAAGTTCATCGATACAGCCCGCAAGCTTTGAGGATCATGCAAAACATGGGCTACGACTTGGAGCGGAAGCCAGGCCTCAACTACGGAAGAGGCAGACGAACACCGCTGTGCGGTGACCCCTACTATCAATGAACTTATTTTGGGTTGGGGTATGCCACCTCCTCTAAGTCGGACGAGGATATCTTTTCCTCTTCTTAGAACATCTCATCGCCCTCTGACTCACCTGATGCTCTCGAACTAACATTATCAGTGAATATGGTAGTGACAGATTCCTTCGAATCAGACGAACAAGAATCTGAACTATTTGAGAATGACTCTTGGGCCCAACAAATGGATACACAATGGGAATTCTCCTTCGAGCAAAGAGAACCTCCCACCAAAGACGAAGTTATCCAGGTTGATGTTGGGGGTAAACTTTCGCCAAAGCCGATATTTATCAGTAACAATCTTTCCCCAGCAAAAAAGGAAGAAGTTATCCAGCTGATAAAAGAGTATATCGACGTCTTTGCATAGGATTATGAGGACATGCCGGGCCTTGACCCAAAGGTGGCTACTCACAAACTCAACATATTGACCGATTCAAAGCCTGTGAAGCAGCACCAACGTCGGTTCGGCCCAGATATGATGGACGCCATCGAAGCTGAAGTCAAGAAGTTAATAGCCTGCAGTTTCATCCAGAAAGAACAACATCCCAACTGGGTCGCCAACGTTATCCCAGTCATGAAGAAAAATGGAAAAATACGTATCTGCATCAATTGTCGAGATCTGAATACAGCCTGCCCCAAGGATGAGTTCCCTCTTCCCATCACGGACATCATGATCGACAACACCTACGGTTTTGAACGCATGTCTTTCATGGACGGATTCTCAGGATACAATCAGATCAAAATGCAATCTGGAGACGAGAAGCACACTGTCTTCCGGACCCCGTTGGGGCTATATTGCTATACGGTCATGCCCTTCGGATTGAAGAACGCCGGGGCTACATACCAACGGGCTATGAGTAACATATTCCATGAGCATTTACGCAAAATAGTAGAATATACGTGGACGACATAGCCGTCAAGAGCCGCCTCAAAGATGATCACATTGAAGACTTGAGGACGGTATTCGAGTTAATGCGCCAACATCAATTCAAGATGAACCCTATGAAGTCCTTTCTGGGTGTATCTAGTGGCAAATTCCTGGGATTTGTCATTACCGCCAAAGGCATCCAAGTGGACCCTGACAAAGTCCAGGCCATCGTAGAAATGCGACCGCCCCATAATCTGAGGGAACTCCGGGGATTTCAAGGCCGTCTGGCTTATATCCGGAGATTCATATCCAACCTCTCGGGAAGATGTCAGCCCTTTTCGCATGTCATGAAGAAAGGTGTATCCTTCGTATGGGACAAAACCTGTCAGCAAGCGTTCGGAGATATCAAGCGCTATCTCACCAGTCTGCCAGTTCGGGTGCCTCCCGTCATGGGAAGACCATTCATTCTGTACGTTCGAGCGATGGATCATTCGCTAGGAGCTCTTCTCGCACAGAAGAACGATATGGGTCATGAACAGGCTATCTACTACCTCAGCAGGATGATGGTCGGAGCCGAACACTGGTACAACCCATTGGAGAAAGAATGCTTGGCTCTGATGTTCGCTATCCAGAAGATGCGGCACTATGTCACTGGCCAGACTATTCATATCATCTCCAGGATCAACCCTCTTCGAGTACTGATGAGCAAGCCAAGTGCTCTTAATTCTCGACTCACGACTTGGGTGATGATGTTAACACCATATGACATGGTATACGTCCCGTAGAAGTCCATCAAAGGCCAAGCGCTGGCTGACTTCCTAGCTGCTCATCCGATCCCGGAGGCCTCCAAATTATACGAGGATATTCCCGACGAAGTTGCAGAATATAATTCCACAATAGAAAGTGACGCATGGAAACTGTTCTTCGACGGCGCCTCCAGAACTGGTCCCATGGGAAACGTGGTTTCAGGGGTAGGAATCGTCCTGGTCACTTCTGATAAACTCGTGATCTACCGAGCATATTCTCTTAGCGAGCCATGCTCCAACAATGTGGCAGAGTACAATGCTCTGCTAATCGGGCTCCAAGTCTCCAAAGAGCTGGAGGTCGAGTCCATGGAAGCTTTCAGTGATTCTCTGCTTATCGTCAATCAAGTCAGGAGAATATATGAAGTCTGGAATCCAGACCTCATCCCCTATCACCAAGCAACGATCGAGATAGCCATGACATTCAAAGGGTTCTTCCTAGAGCATGTACCTCGATCTCAGAATCTGGAAGCTGATGCCCTAGCCAGTCTAGCTGCGGATTTTGCCACTCCTATAAGAAGGCAAATTCGGTAATCTTTCTTAACAGAGATTTATTCTGTGTGAAGAACAACCTCCACATAGAATGCAGCTATGCTGTAAACACAGATCCCACTAGAAGAGACTGGAGAAGTCCCTTCATAGATTTTGTCGCATACGAAATCTTGCCGGAGGACCCCAAAGAAGCAGTATCCGTCAAAAGACGATCATTACGCTTCTACTTCGATGCATCTTCACAAGGCCTATATCGCCGGACCTACGACGGACTGCTATTGAGATGTCTCTCTAACGATGAAGCACAGCAGATTATCCGGGAAGCTCACGATGGCGTATGCGGAGCACATCAGCCCGGTCCTAAGCTACAGGATCGTATCAGGAGAATGGGCTATTACTGGCCCACTATGATCGCAGACACGATCAACTATGCAAGACAATGCAGAGCCTGTCAGGTTCATGCAGACTTCATACATCAACCATCTAAATATCTACATCCTACAGTTGCATCCTGGCCTTTCGAAGCATGGGGTATGAATATCATTGGTCTTATTCACCCGTCTTCTTCCAGAGGTCACCGGTTCATACTGGCCATCACGGATTACTTCTCCAAATGGACAGAGGCGATCCCTCTTGCTGAGGTAAAGGCATCTAATGTAATCAGCTTCATCAAGCATCACGTCATTTATCGCTTCGGGGTACCCCGGAGGATAATTCACGACAATGGGCCTCAGTTTATCAGCCAAGTATTTCATCAATTTTGCGATAAAAATCGGATACATAATATTGCCTCTACGACATATTATCCAGCTGCTAATGGTTTGGCGGAAGCTTTCAACAAAACCATTATCAAACTCTTGAAGAAGTTTGTCTCTTCAAACAAAAGAGATTGGAATGAGAAGCTGGGCGAATGTCTCTGGGCATACCGCACAATGGTACGAACACCGACAGGTTGTACCCTATTTTCACTGGTCTACGGGAGTGAAGCAGTTCTCCCCATTAAAATCCAGATCCCGTCACTCAGGATAGCCGTGACTAATGATCTGACTCAAGAAAAGAATAACCTGTTAAGGCTTCAAGAGCTAGAAGGATTAGACGAGAAAAACTCCAAGGTCAACAGCTCATCGCGCTCTACCAAGCACACATTTTCAGAGATTTCAATCATAAAGTAAAGAAAAGAGTGTTCAAAGTCGACGAGCTAGTTTTAGCCGTAAGAAGGCCGATGATTCTTACTCACAGGAGTAAAGGCAAATTCCAGCCCAAGTGGGAAGGCCCTTATATGATCGAGACAACGTTCTCAAACGGCGCATACAGGTTAGCCCAACCTAATGGAGACATGTTAATGGCTCCTATCAACGGTAAATTCCTGAAAAGGTACTATGATTAACCTCCTCTGCTCAAGTGGAATATAGCGAGAATCTCAATTCTGACAAAACTACTTCCAAAATGAAACTAGTTGGGTCATATTCTATCATGTCCAATAACCTCTGAATAGATATGTTCGACTAATTTAGAAAATGCGATACCTATCACGTCCATATTACCTCTGATAGCGTCTTATCTACCAACTTTAGTCAAAGCATATTCTATCATGTCCGTATGACCTATGAATAGATATATCCTACCAAAGCATATTCTATCATGTCTGTATGACCTCTGAATAGATATGTCCTGCTAAAAGTTTATCGAGAGTCTATTACGTCCATACTACCTCTGATATCACTCTCGCCCAAACCTGTCATTTATATTCCGAAATGATGGGTCCACAAAGTCAGAAAAGATTCACTTTTATTTATTTCCAAAGAAAAAAGAGAGCAGAATTACATTTGGGAAGCAAAAAGAAGAAAGGGTACATCATTATGGAGGAGCGATCAGAGCACGAATCAGCTGTACTAGTGCAGCTATCCTCTCATTCCTAGAAACCAAGGCATCAGCGTGGGCCCGCTCCAGCCGTGCCTCGGGATTGCTCATAAAGGACAGCTCGGCCCTTGCCCGAAGAGAGCCAACACGGGCAGCTTCTGCATGCTCCAGATCCCGGCGTGTTGTGCTCAGTCGACCAGTCGCTACATCTAGACCTGCCAACGATTGAGAAGCCCACTCCTCTGCCAGAGCGAGTTTTTCCTTCAACTTGCGGGCCCTCGCTACGTTCCCTTCATGCTCGGATTGGTACTTCGTCTGAAGAGCAAGAGCCTTCGCTACAACAGCTTCTCTTTCATCCATCTCCAGCTTATGTGCTTTGATGGAGTTATCTAGGCTTTCCAGCTGTTTAGTAAGCCGCGTAGTCATGAGGTCGTATCTGGCCTGGACCTCAGCTTCAAGGTTGCCCCAAGCCAGCTGTAGGTATTCGTTAATAGGTTGCTCCAAACCATTAACCATCGCCTCCAGGGCGTCAGCTACCCCAGAATCGCCGAACTCCCTGATCGCCCCGATCAAAAACTAAGAAGCCTTCTTCAGACGCTCGAAGACTAGATTCTTCGCCAACACCATTGATATCAGCGTTTTCAAACTGGTGTAAAAGAGGCTGGTATATTGCTCGGTCAGCGCAACTAGATCCGATTGGACGCCAGGAGTAGCCGCGATATTGGAGAGTCCCCCTCCAGGAATGATTGCAGACGAGGTGGCCACGGCCACCGCCTCGACTGGTGGTGCGACCGAAGGAGGTGCGACAACGACGGTCGAAGTCATCGGCATACTCGCGAGAGGCGAGATTACGATAACGGGTTCGTCCTCCTCTTGAGATGACAAAACCACTCCGGGCAAGCTGGTCCCCAAAGATATTTCCTCCTCGAAGTCGGGCGCCTTCGTATCATCACCAGAAGCCCAAGCAGAGCCAGAAGGCGCTTCAACGCTATACTCTCCGTGGACGCCGTTCCCTGAGAAGAGGACAAGAAAGTTGATATCAATATGATGGTAATCTTTCTAAGAGGAGACATAAAGATGACATTTACCCGTAGCCAACGGTATATATGTCGCATCTGCAGCCGATGTAGCTAAATCATGTCTTAATAACGCAATACGAACAGTCATACCTGGAGAAGGGGGTCGGCCAATCAACATCGCCAGGTGCTCTACCAAGCCCTCAACAAGATGCAGTCGTGGTTCGTCAGCTGGAATCTCGCTAGGCATGCTCACGGACACGGCAGGAGTTTCATCCGTTGCTGGTCTAGGAAAAGATTCTCTTATTTGCCTCGGCCACGCAGGCGATGTCGTTCCACTATCGGAGGCGGTGGCAGCAACGGCAGACTCAAGCAGGGGTTCTCCGGCACCGCCAGCCGAAACTGAGGGTCCCTCTCCGAAAGGCGAGGAACCTCCAATCAAAGAGACATCCCCAACAGGGGAGACAGCAGGATCCTCTCTAGGAGCCTCAATACCATAAACGCGGAGAGGATGAGCAACCGTCTCCTTCCTCCTCTTACGAAGAGAAGCCTCCTTGGGAGCAGGAACCCTTCGCTTCCCAGAGACTACCAAAGCCCCCGCAGGCGAGGCACTTCATACCTCGGCACCGACACCAGAGGCTCATCCGGAGTGACGAACTCCTCACCCTCGTCAGAAGAAACCGAGGGGACTTCGACTCTTCCCCCGGGCTTGGGAGCAGGCACCCTAAAGCTTCCACGCATGTCAAAATTGCGATGGAAGGTGTTGATCGCCACGTAGAACTAGGTATACGAATGGAGGATGCGCAGCTCCGTGGAGAGTATGACGACCGGCACGATAAAGATTGCTCCCGTGTAATCCATGATAAAATATCGCCATCCTCTGGCTCCATCAATGAGTCCGCCCCTGGACCTGAAGCTGGTGACGGCATTGCCCACGTGCAACTGATCGTACCCAAACTGCCTAGCAAACCGACTGGGCAAGTAGGGCTCGAAGAAGCAATGATCTTCGCTTTTGTACAGCAAATAGGAGGGTCTAATATAGACCAACCAATTAAAAGCTTTCGGAGAAAGATTGGTCTTCTCTCCACCTAAATCCTCAAGCCTAATCCCCGATTGGTTGCGATGTACAGAGGGGACAATGCAGAGGAGCTTCCAGCAATGACTGAGGTTCAGCACCAGCCAATAGTCTAAAACTGTGTTCACGTTCCAGGGAGAGTCCTTGTTGTTCAGCAAGAAACTACCCCCCGAACTACTGCCAGGGTCGAGAGACATCACCCGGGGGTTGTGAAGAATTAACCATCCCATCAAGTACAGGTATGATAATTCTACCATGGGAAAGCTATCACGTCGAGCTTCATCGACGAGCAGCCCACCAGTCATGGCTCTCAAGCCAGCCTGTATACGGCACACCATGGCAGGGAGCAAGCCCAGTCTTGCCCCGAACACCAGATGCACGGCAGGCCACAGGATGTTTCGGTGAATGCGGTCCGCGAATGCGATGCCGGGCACCACGACTCGACGCAGCCATATGGAGAGAAAGCCAGCCAGCCGGGCTTTCTTAGACAGAGGCCTGCGACAGTGCCTCAAGTAACTGTAGGCCTTAGTGCCTTCAGAATACTTTCCTACCCCGTCATTGATAATCTGATCTGGAGTTTTAGCATCCTCTATAAGATCCTCGATGACCTGGGCACTGAGCACGCCCAAATAGTTCACGGGCTCATTCTTGCCCCCTGAAACTTTCTCCGACTTGGCAGCCCTGGCCCGGTGGAAGAACAGGTAGGACGTCCACTTAGTGGTATGAGCCAAATCAGAAGGCTCATCATAAAAAGTGGTGCACACGAAGTAGTGGCACAAAAGCTCCTGATACACCTCCATAACCCGAGGGTCCGAGTCCTCCAACTCCCGGTTGGTGGGAACATACTCTTTATATGGGGTATCCCCCATCGGCGATCTCGAGATCACTGCCATCTCATGGAGGGCCAACCCTAACTCCCCCAGTGGAGTGGTGAAGGTCCTGGTGAGCGGAATGTATCGCTCCATCAGTGCCAGAAATAGGTTAGGGTTGGGAGGCAACCCAACACTCGTCACACTCACAGCAGCATACAGTCCAATACCCTCCAGCTCTCTCCGAAAATGATTCAAGGCCCAGTCAACTAGGCAAGCCCATCGGAGGTTTGTTTGGGTGATCCACCTATTGCACCGAGGATTCTCCTTGGGGTATATCCCCCCTCGCCCCATGAAGTCATTGCAGAAAGTCGGCAATTGGACCGACTGGATCACTGAACTGTCTTCACTCGGGACGCTGCCCAGGCACAGTCCCCTGAACACCGTCATAACGCCGGAAGGGCGGCTGACAAACGACCCCTGGTCAGCTCCTTTCAGATGAAAGATCTTCCCCGGCTTGCCGTGAAGATCGGGAGTCAGCGTCCACGACATCCTCCTGGAATGTGTCGCATGGGAGAAAGCCGAGATGGGATAATCTCTCGGCATCGTTGGCAGATACAAGACCACACTCTCGGCGGGGAAAACCCAGGGTTCTCTCTTGGGCTTCGTCTGGGACTGTTTGTCAATCATGTCCCCAAAAAGAAAAGCTGGCTTTATGTACTGGTTCCCGTCTATGTACGTCAGGGGCTCCCCGTTAATCATGTTCAGTAACGTCCTCTCGCCCTAAGCCGATATCTAGATCTTCCTTCCTTCAGGATACTGGGGTCCGGAGATAGGAAATGTCACGTGGGACAGATCCTCCAGATAGTTTGAGTGCAGCATCCCGGCAGCGGAACCCATCACCTCGGCCAGTGGAGACTCATACAAGTTAACTGCAAAAGTGTAAGGAAAACACGTCATTACAAATCTTGCAACATAAAGACCAAGAAACGACAGTCTGTGCTTTACGCCAAGACTGTACAAAATTTGGTCATTTTTACGCCGGAAGTCACATCCAGAAGCGTAATTGGCGGTATACAGTCCGTGCTTTACGCCAGACTGCCAAAATTCTAGTTATTATGCCGGAGGTCCCATCCACAAGCGTAAAACTAAAATTTTATAGTATACACCAAGTTTTCGGCAGTCAGAGCTTTTACGCTCAAAACTGCGAAATCATGGAGTTTTTACGCTGGCACATTAGAAATGTGGGCGTAAAAGATGAAAATGTCTCCGTGCGTCATCTTCCTCAAAGAGGCTATCAGCACAAAAGATGACCTAGTGCGGTCACGTTCAACGTGTGCGAAGAATTTTTCATCATTCTTTGTCATCCCAAAGGATCTACCTCTAAGGCCGGGTGCGCTACTCGTCGGCGGGATGCTTCGCTCAGAAGAAAGTTTACCTTGCCCGACCGAAGACTCTCGCGCTGGGGTAGAAGAACGAGAAGAAGAACCTATACTCTTTCCCTTAGTGGAGGGGATTTGTTTCGGTGCCATTTCTGAAAACTCAGAGTGCTCGAAAAAAGAACGAGAGGAAAAACTCAAACAGTCGAAGGCTCTCTTTCGCAGAAGATGGATGAAAAGTTTTTCTCTCAAAAGCTTAGGATATATATAGAGTTCGGGTCGACTCCTCGAATCCTCGGACGGACTACTCGAACCCGAACCAAATCTTCTAATTAAATTCGGTTATGATTGGGTCCTACGTCAGCCTATTATTCAGAGAAGGCGGACAGTCAGCGAATTCGAAAAGTTTTTCGTGCAAAGCAGGTTAGCGGTTCCTACGCCAAGGAGCTTTCTACGCTCGACAGCAGCAGATCTACGGTTTTACGTTTGCAAGCTATAAGTCTATGGTTTTACGCTCGGATGCCTTTGTGCTCGGTAGCTTTTATGCTCGAGAGGCTACAAACCTACTACTTTACACTCAGCAGATACCAAATCGATGATCTCACGCTCGATGGCGCTTAGCTTATGCTCAGAAGCAACAGATCCGCAACTTCACGCTCGGAGAATTTTTTTTTCAGAAGCTACAAATCTACAGTTCTACGCTAAGGAGCTTTCTACGCTCGACAGCTACGAATCTACGGCTTTACGTTCGATGGCTACAAGTCGGGTTTTTTACGCCCAGATGCCTTTGTGCTCAGTAGCTTTTATGCTCGAGAGGCTACAGACCTATGACTTCACGCTCAGGAACCATAAGTCTATGATTTCATGCTCGAGGGTGTTTAGTTTATGCTCTGAGGCTACAGACTAATAATTTTACGCTCCATGACTTCCCGCACATCTGAAAGATACGCCGGCCAGATTACGCGTACATCTGAACGGTCCTCAAAGCGGTCAATTGTAAAGAGTTCACACAGAAGATACTCCTTCTTGACCTCAAAATATCCTAAGTACCGGAAACATACAGAGTTCAAACATTGAGAAATTACTCTTCTCGGGTCAATTGGAGGTTCATCCAGACTCTAGTCCGAATATTTCATCTATCAAGATGGCAACTCAGTTTGACAGCCATTCCTCGACCCTGTTTCAAGGGATTTTCGAGAAATCATTCTTGAAGACGAAGTCTGAATAAAAATTCTGTTCATCAGAAATAAAAATAACAGTTCAGAGCTCTACACGGTTCCTCAGTCCTAGCAGCAGGACAGTCCTAAACGTTCAAAATGCTCAACAGCGTTCTATGGACTATTCGCTATGCGTAAAAGACTGGACCTAGCACTCTTTCTATACAGAGTTGGCGTAAAGAATCAAACGTATTGAAGCTACACATATTCAGACTTCACAGCAACATATGACAAGATGATCATATGAAGAAGAAAGATAATTTTATTAAAGATTAAAGTCATGATTACATATGAGGGAAATCCAATCTACAAGGGTTTTTCTTCATTTTCATGATTATATCTGAGGGAAACCCCATCTACAAAGGGCTTCCTCATCATCGTCCGAAGATCGCACCGAGAAGCTGTTCTGACAGGTTTTCACGTTGGTGATGGTCTTCCTCTTCTTCCAAGAAGATGATCAGTGGCAGGAGGATACAAAATTGGGCATAGACCCATCCTCCAACAGAAGGAAAGCAGGGTAAATCTGCTGTCCTACAGACCACCGCCACTCAAGCCGGGACAGAGCTAGTCTGTCTGACTCTCGTCACCGGAGGTAACGAAAGAAGGCGCCACTTGCAAGCGCCATGGTGGAAAATGATCCTTCCCTTCTCCTGGAAGAATCGCCATATAAAGTTGCTGATTATCCCGAGCAAGGGAGGCTAAGATATCCTTCCATGATTCATCGTTGCAGTGGATACTTGCTCGAAGACGCCATCTTTTTTGGCTCCTTACATGCTGGAAGAACATGATCTCCTTCTTCCACAGGTCGGCCCGACGAACTCCGACGATCATCTCTGCGTGGTGATAGAAATGTGGGGAGAACGGGTTAACCCCCCCAGCCTTTTTATAGGCGAAAGAGATCACACTGATCCCCAATAAATCTACCATAAAGTCAGCATCGACCGTTTCAACACTCCATTCAGAAATATTTTGAGTTACGAGGAGCGGTTCATGCTTCATTCAAAGCGTTTCAAATTCTGAGGAATTTGAAAGCTTTGAAGGGGGTCTTGTAGAAGCATAAAAAATATGCTGGGAAGCTCTACGCAGCATATTGATGCAGAGCAGCGTAAACAGAGGCCTTCAGAGCCATCAAGCGTACAACGGAGCTTTTTCCGCTAAACACAGCGTAAAATATTAAAAGCTCAAAAGACCATCCACGTAAGGACAGTATATCCAGGATGCTTCAGCGTAAAACAGGGTTCTTCGTCGCCTCCTGGGCGTAAAACCCATCTGCTTTCAATATAGCATTAAAGTGTACAAGGGAAGCTTCGTGTTCTCCGAAGTGAACCTGTCAGATCCTGCAATGAACCTGACGTCTGTACTTCTGACAAAGGGATACTGCACGGCTACCCAGACGACGGCTATAATGATGGCACAGCACTGTAACCCAGGCTGTCATTTACCGCCATCTCCTTTGCGTAAACTGCTTTTACGTGCACAAAGAGATACGCTGCCTTGTTTTACACAGGCAGACATGAGTTGTTTACGCTTCGCAGTAGACAAACTGCCTGCTATATCAAAAGCTGCACTCCGTACGGGGCTCGAGGCACATCTCTACGTCCAATGCACAGAGCGATGACAGTTGCTCGAGGCACGTCTCTATGTCTAATGCGCAGAGCGGTGACAGTTTCTCGAGGCACGTCTCTGCGACTGATGCACAGAATGGCTGCAGACCTTCAAAAACACGCCTTCACATTTAATGCAAAGGATGGTAGCAAATCTTGTAATTTAATGCAAGAGATTTGATTATATCTTCAAAAGCCATAATTCCGGCTAAGACGTCCACATCAACACTCTGGTATGGTACGCAGAGGCTTCTATGCCCATTCAGCTCCTGTGCTCACTCGGCTTCTACGCCCATTTGGCTTCTACGCTCACTCGGCCTCTATGACCACTCGATTTCTACGCCCACTCGGCCTCTATGACCACTCGGCTTCTACGCTTATTTCGTCTTCTATGCCTACTTGGCTTCTACGCCATGGTGACAGACATTGGCTTCTACGTCCACCTCTTCTACACGAGGGATACCTACCTACGTGGCTTCTACGCCGTAATCTTCGTAGCGATTATACGCATTTTGTCCCTTAGTTGGACCCGCGTCACACGCTCATTCAAAGGATCATCTATACGCAGGCATTGGTTATTTTAACCGTTGTGTAAAAGGGTGCTATACTTTCCACTCCTCGGTTTCTACACCGACGGAGTGGTCACTGTCATTAAAACTCTATAAATAGAGACCTCTATCAATGAGGAACAAGGTCGACAAATCGTAAGGTCAAACTTCCAAGAAAGATCGAACCAGAGGTCAAGAGAGAGAGAAAGAGAGAGAGAGAATCCGGAGCTCAGGCAAAGAGTAGGGATCGACGACTTTGGCATCGTGCATCCACCCTCTTTCGCAACCTTCGAAGCTGCTTCCTGTCTTCTATGACACTTCTTCATCATCGTGTGGTCCAAGGGCTAAAGTGATTGACTGCAGATCAGACACCTATAGCAATATTTATCCAGATTAAATAAATTGTACTCCCACATCCTCGTGTAGGATCAAATTGTACAAGTTTATTTGTAAACCAAAGAAGATGGGTTTTGTGTAAAACCTCATATTATATACACTTCATTCTTTCGTTTAATACCACAAACAAGCACCATCCCGCTGCCATCACCCTCACCACCACGACCACCTTCACCACCATTGTCGTCTCCTCCGTAGACCATACTCCGGTCAGTCGAGCATCTCGACAACAGTACTCCACCACCGTCGCGGTCATCTCCAGTATTTCGCTTCCACCGCCATCACCACCTCCACTCGTCCATCCCGCCATCATCACCGACCCCGGCCTCCAGTCGACCGGCCACTCCGGCGAGTCACCGCCAACCCATTCTCCCGCCACTGCAATACTATCATCACCACTACGCTACCAGTGCAGACCAACGCCTTTAGTCGACACCCCCCGCTGCACACCCTCAGCCAAGCTCCATCCCGCACCGCCTCCCTCGACCAACGTCAACCAAAACCTCCCCCACCTCGCTGTCGACCTCACTCCGGGCAACCACCCCGACGTGCCACCGTGCCGCCGCCAAGGTAAACACTCCCCCTCTCTTTGTGTTATATATTGTATTTTGTTTTGTTATGTTTAGTTTAGTATTATTGTGTATGGGTTATATATATTGAGTTAGGATTAATGGTATGTATAATACAATAATCTTTACGGTTTAAGGTTATGTAAAATATGCGTTGATGGTTGTGGCGGAGAAGGTTTAATTATTGTGAATGCTCTAGACGAGCTTAGGGTTTTAAAAGCATGAGTTTTAGGATTTATTATATTTTAATATATATGAAATTGATGGTTATATGCTAAGTTATTATTTAGGGTTATGGTTAATGCATTGAGTAGGGTTTGATGTTATGTATGCATTTAAACGGTTATAAAATAATGGTGATATTAAAACATTGATTATTATCAAGGAGCAGGTTTATTACTATAAAATGGTAGAGTGATATCAAACCTTGGGTTAATATTGAAATCTGTTGATAAAGTTGTTTGAGGACTAGCTGTACATAGGTGGAAATGAGGTTCAAATAATTTACTGCCTGAATTTATAATCGAGGGTTTCGATAATTAATAAATAAATTATTCGAGGATGATATTTAAATGTGCATGTTAACGTCAGCGAACACCGGGGTAAAAATTTAGGATTAATCGTGGCTTGAACTACTGAACATCATGATTAATATAGTATGATTGAGGATTTATTTGATAATATTGTACAAGTAATTAATTGGATTAGATGTAACATACCTTTAGTCAACCTTGGTCAACCCTCTAGCTTAGTGTCTGTGTGAGTTGTAACAGAGGTTTAAACATATGCTAGACGTGTGTTGCATCTTATTTCAGTCTCGTGATAGTTTATTGATTGAGCTTGTATACCGTCTCTAGGTACTACGGGACCCGTTGACTTGGACGTTGTACCGGAGATCCATCTTCAACAGCCGGATCTAGGCAAGTGTACCTTGCCACCCTGTACTTCAGTTACCAGATATTTATTATTTTATTATATGCAGTATGCACGTATTTGACAAGAATCGTTACTTCGTGTTCGGGTCACAATCGGGTGCAGACATTCGTCGGTAACGTCTGGTAGCGAGTGCTAGTTGTTCGCAACACCTTGATGTACGTACTGTGTATATCATAACCCTAGGACACATTCAGACACTATCTTCATGCCAAATTTCTTGTATCCTGATACTGACATCATGACCGAAGACTGGGACGACCTTTGGGTCGCGTTTGTTGATAGTTACTTTTGTATGACGAGACTGCTAGATAGAGGTTCAGGTTCAGCGCACACTCGTTGACCGCTTGGAAAGGGGAAGACAGTTACTAGACGTTTGTGCTCCTTTCCACACGTTTTATATATGTATATGTCCTATTGATGTAGTGTTCCTATATCCGGAGTAGTAGTATCACCTGTGTGACTCTATGCTCGGAGCTACGGTATGCCTCGTGTGTCTCTGTGTTCGGAGCTACGGTTTTATTTTGGATTGCCCACCCGTCGAACATTGTCTTCAAACTATATCTCACTTAGGTGGTTATGCTAGATTACACCATCGTTGCACTTGTACTTTCTGTTGTACTTTAGCATACTTTATTTTTGTACCTTGTTACGTCCCTCTGAGGACCTGGTCCCTACCAGTTTTGTAGCATAGACGATTACGGAGCATTTGGAGTTGCTGATGGAGTTGCTTGTCTTACGGGCATTGGTACCAGGAACTCATATCATTTCTACCGGCATTATGGTTACTTTATTCATATTGATTATTTATCTTCTGTTGTAGCCTAGTTTTTGTAGACTCATCTCTTCTCGAGTCTATTCGAGTATGTGTGTTTACTGGGCGGTCGACTGTAGCACATGTAGCTTATTCTTGTGTATTTCTGTTCATTGTGGATTGAGACATAGATGTTTATATTTACTGGATTATTTAGATAGTTACGAGTAGTTTATAGCTCATACGTATTCGAGTCGGACCAGAGTCTGGTCGAATTCGTAGCTGGTGTATCGCGTATTCCTGGTCCTATATATTTTGGGACTGGGGTGTGATAATTTGTTCTTGATAGTGAGGTTGTTCAGAGATCTATAATCGATACACATGTGTACCGTGCCGTCCTTCTTCGGTATAAACAATACTGAATCTTCCCATAGTGATGAACTGGATCTAATGAAACCTTTGTCCTGCAGCTCCTCAACTTGCTTCTTCAGTTCTACCAGCTCGTTATTGTTGACTCTATTGATGTGTTGTGAAATTGGCTCTGCACCTAGTACCAAGTCTATGGAGAATTTAATATCTCTGTCTGGCGGCAAACCTGGCAACTCCTCTAGAAATACATCCAGGAACTCCACTATCAGAGGATATGGTAACTTCTCTTCTTCCTTTCTAGCTTCGCACAAAGTGCCTCTGCCCTGCTTTGCTGCTCCTCTGGCAACCTCGAACTCTGGTTCTCCTGGTAGTCAAAATATTACTCTGCCTCCGTGATAATCTATAGTAGCATGATGCCTACACAACCAGTCCATTCTGAGTACAATATCGTATCCCGGAAGTGTCATGAGGAGTAAACTCACGCTCAACTCTCGGCCTCCCAATGATACTCTCTGATCCTTGCAATAATCACGGACTAGGATAATGCCTCCTCCAGTCGTAATCTTGCAAGTCCTATCTAATGGTTCTGTCTCTAAACGATGCTTAAGAGCATAAGATACAGATATGAAACTATGGGAAGCGCCAGAATCAAATAATGCAAGTGCTGAAATAGAATCGAGAAAAATTGAACCTGAAATCACGTCTCCAGCTGGCTCGGCCTCCACAATCATCATGGCGTATGCGCGTCCCTGTGGTGCTCTTCTCTACTGCTGCTGGTGCTGAGAAAACCTTTGCTGCTGTGGTGGAAGTGGAGGTCCCCTCTGCTGGCCTCCTGATATAGTAGGTACTCTGGCTGGTCCTCTTTGAGCGGATGTTCCATCCTGACGAGTCTGAATAGATGGACAGTCCCTCAGCTGATGTGCTGATGATCCACAGGACAAGCATATACCCAATCTCTTCCTGCAGATGTTTCTGGTATGTCCTATCTTTCCGCAATACGCACACTGGGCAACGGGCTAATTCTGTCTCTATGGTTGTTGCTGCTGGATGTGTCCTCGAACTGGTGTCTGGTGCTGCTGATGCTGCTGCTGGTACGGCCTCTATTGTTGAAAGTGTGGGCGTTGTCCGGTCCTGTGTTACCACCTGTTCCTCCAGAAGTGTCGTGTCCTCTCTTGGGCCTGAGGTCCAAGTCATCTTCAGCAATCTGGGCATCCATCATAATACCCTCAAATATAGTAGTGCGTCGTCCCGAAGTACGTGACTTGTTCTCTCTATTCAATCCCTTCCTGAATTTCCAGACTCTGTCTCCTGGGTCTCGAATCATCGATGGTGCAAATCGACTCAAACGGCAAAACTCTGCAGCGTATTCGTCAACAGACATGCTCCCTTAGACTAAGTCATGGAAATGACTTTCCAATGCTCCCAAAGCTACGTCAGGAAAGAACTTCTCCTTGAAGAGCTCCTTGAAGGCCTCCCAAGTAAGTCCTTCGTTAGTGGGTCTCAGCTCTGTACGATACCACGTCAGTGCGATATCAAACATCTGACTACCAACGGCCTCGATCTGAAGGATCTCCGGAATCTGCGCCAAACGCAAGTTCCTGTAAACCCCCTCAACCAGAAATTAGGGTTAATTAATTCAAATAGCCTAATTAGGGTTAACTAGATATAATTAAGATTTATTATATAGTATTATAATACCTGTACAATAATTTGTTGTTTTAGGATACTACCCTAGCTGTTACCCTAAAATAATTTCTACATACCTGGCCTAGACATACTAACCTATCATATTTAACCTAGAACAAACCCCGGATACTGATTTTCGTGCCTGATTTTAGTCGCACAAAAGTCGTTACAAACGTCCTTACGCAAATTAAATAAATTGCGTAATTACGTTCGTTGTCCGTTCCAATCGAAATTGAGACCCAATCACGACCCGATTTGACCAACCCAGATCATGACATTACTGTACAGTGAGCCTACCACACTAATGACGCTTGTGCAACCCAATTTAGACCCCCAGTTTTTATTAAATTAAATTAGAGACACCCGGTACATTAATTACGAATTAATTAATATGGTGACCTAACCTCAAATGAATTAGACCTAACTCCAACCCAAACCCACACCCATACCCACAAGCCTAATACAAAACACCATACACCATCCTAGCCCAATGTAGAACACCAAATATGGTGTTTTGTTACATCAAATCCCTAATTTCAGAAATTGTGCAAATACTAAATTGTTCAGGGGCCTTTTTGCAAAATTGTAATGAGGTGCCCCCTCTCATTGGCCCAACATCATGGAGAAAGAAATTGTCATTCCCTAATCGTTCACATTCATTTCTCCCCCCATTTCTAGTGTACTTGCACCCCTTTATGAAGGGCACATCATGGTCCTTCGTTCAAAATGCTACATTCCTAGCCCTCCCCTCATCATGATGGACATCCCCAACTCCCCAAAATTTTCTAGCAGCCGGCCCTAATCCCTAGGCAGCCCCCCTCCACTCTCTCACCTACATATATATTAAGTTATATCACATATTGGCACAGAACCCAAGGAAACCCTACTCAAACCCTATTTTCATTAAAACCCTTCACTACACAGCCTACCCCTACCCGACCACCCGCCGCCTCCTCCCGGCCAGCCACCGCTTCCGGCGACCCCCGCACCGACCCAGCCCCCTTCGCCGACCTCCCCCCTACCTACCACCACCCTCCCCGACCACGGCTCCGCCCACAGCCGCCACCCTCCCTGTCGTCCTCAACCCGAGCATTCCCCCCCCCCCCCCGCACTCGAAGCCGACCACCCGATCGGCTATTGCTCCGCCACCTTAGCTCCGCCGACCGCCGTACTTGACCTACATCCTCCCCGGCCAACCACCGTCCTCCCCGTCAACTCCCAGCCCCGGCCAACGCCGGAGCAGACCGCCCTCGTCCCCGCAGCGTCGACGAGCCCAGACCGTGCTGTAGCAGTCGACGACTTCCCAAGCTTCGCCGGAGCTCCGTCCGGCCATCCCCGCCGTCGACGGCCAGCTACCGGGACCCCCTCAACCTGGACGTCGCTTAGGTACAATGTTTTATGTATATTTGACAGTATTTATACGGGTATTTTAGGGTACATTGAGTATATATATATTTTTTCAGTATTCTAATTAGTATATATACCTATAGTTTTGTATAAATACAGTATTGTAAATACATATATACTGTATTTTGTATACTTGGTATATACTGGAAATATATGTATATGCATATTATGTATAGTACATTATATTTAAATACCTTATACATATTAAATAACTATTATGTATATGTTTACATATATATATATATACATACATATATATATATATAGTATTCTGTATAGTATTTATATATGTATTTTCCTGTATAAATATAGTATTCTATATATATACACTGTATTTTGTGTATTTTAATATATACTAGAGCTATGTGTATATGTATAATATGTACAGTATATTGTATTTAAATACTTAATATGTATTAATAACTATTATGTATATGTATACATATATGTATATATATATAAATATATATGTATATATATTGTGTATTTTAGTATTTAGAGTATTATATAAATACAAGAATATATATGTATATACATATACTTGTGTATTAATATATGTTAGTATATATTATATATGATTGCACTTTCTATTTTTGTACATATAAATATATATGTATACTATATATATATATATACCTGTTGTATATATGGTATTATTATATATAAATGCTTATATAAATATATCTAAATATATGTCAAAGTATTAAATTAATATATATGGTAAAATGTATTTAAATATGTAAATATATTTTATGGAGATATGTATATGTACATATTTATTGGTTCGATTTAGAGTATATCTATAAAAGCTACTTTAATGTGTAATATTAAACACACATATTATTTTAATATATTTAAATATGATTTAGTTTATATAGCTATATATATATATATACAGTCCAGACCCTGTGTCAGCTGTAGATACAAGCAGTGTATCTTAGTCGTGCTATTGTAGCGACTAATATTGTCATTATTATATCATATATAGGACTGCCGGACAGTACCGCCGAGGCATCAGGAGCAGGACATTGGATTTCGCAGCTACCCGGGACAGGCAAGTATACCTTGCTGATTTACTGCTTAAAATTAAACGATAAATATTGCAAGTATGCATAAAATTGTGCGCGTCCGAGATTGACTCGGGTGCAGTCGACAATGCGTCGATGAGTAGTGTACTTGACCTAGTTGCTAGCTGACTCACCTTCGACTGTGAGGATATTTTGATATCCTCCTAGACCGTGACACTTACACGTATCACGATGGTACATTCATATTGAGATGTGGGTCTGCGTACCCGATTCGTTATCGGTACGTACAACATGTATCACGGACTAGCCTGTATTCTAGAGTATTATAGTTAGATGAGACTTGGCATATAGATACGGTACACTCACGTCGTGTATTCGACTTGCGTATCTATATTAGGCGGGAAGGACAACTGATAAACGTATGGGATACACCCATCGGACTCCGTGGTATCCAGAGGAACCACAGACCCGGTGATTTCCTATATTCAGACACCGCGCTCTACGGAGTGTTACGGACGTATATACATTGCAGATACCACGTCCCTTAGAGTGTTGGACATTATATATATATATATATATATATACAGATACCTCACTCTTCGGAATGATAGACGTTGCAGATACCACACTCTAGAGAATGTTGGACGTTATGCCTACACCTACCTATACGTTCCGAGGTTGTCCTTACATTGCATTCACTTAGATGGTTAGCACACCCTTTTTATTTTTATTCAGTACTATATCTGGCATGCATATTGTATCTTGTTACGTCCCTCTGAGGACCTGGTTATCTTCCAGATCTAGACGAGGCCTATTACCCCACAGTGTACGGGCCAGGTGTGGAGACGAGGTTTGCTCTTGATGAGGAGCTGGAGGTTTTACCATCAGAATACCCCTGATCATCTTGGTAGGCCTTCCGCCTATGACTGGAGCTCCTTACCTAGTTAGCAGTTATTTCAGTCACTTTTATTATCAGTACTCTTATTTCAGACTATCAGTAGTTTATCTCCAACATTTGTAGTGGGTTTATTCCCATCAGACATATTTCAGTTGTACTATGTCATTCGACTATGTCCTTATATTCCAGTCTTTCATTTCAGTATTTACTTGTTGTTTATGGATGAGATTAGACACTGCCTGTTGTTGATATTAGACTTGTTAGATTTAGGACAGTGTAGCATGCTCCGCCAGGATCCATTAAATTGGGATATCCTCGGAGACGTATCAGCTGGCCAATGCCACGTGGCCTGGTTCCATATATTTTGGGACTGGGGCGTGACAGTTCCTCTCTACATCCTCTAGCCAGTCGTCAGCATAGAGTATTCTTTCGGTGCCTTTGAACTCTCGAGGTATCATCCTCTTGAAGTCCACTATAGTACCTGGCCTCTGGTGCTGCTTGCCAGGATATTGCTGTTATCGTGCTACTCTCTCCACAGCCTAGAGAGCCACTTGATAAGAATTCTTCATGCTCTCTCATCAGCTCTGTTTGTGCCGGGTGGCTTCTACTTGCACCCACTGAGCCTCAGCTTGAACACGCTGAGCTTCTATTGTCACTCTCTGGGCCTCTAACATGCCCTGGATAAGTGTGAACATCTGTGCCCCATCAGTGGGCATACCTCCGGGAATCGGAGTCGGTGGTGGGGGAAGGTTGTCCGTCACAGCTGGGGCAATCCTCTGAACAGGTGAAAGAGGAATCCTATTGGCTGCAGATACTCCCACATGAACATAAGATGTAGGAGGAACTCCAGATGTCTGTTCGTCAGGTCGAGAGATGGCAGACCTCTCTGAAGTTGCTGCTCCCAATCTCAAAGACCTAGTCTTTGGCGGCATCCTGAAGACAGATCGAAAAGAATCAATTAAGGTAATAGATACGATATCATCAAGGAAGGACAGTAAAATTCTAAAGGAAGCAATCATTCAAAATAGCATTGTAAATATCAAAAATTTCCTAGTTGTGATTGAGCATACTCTCATCCTAAATCCTATTTTCTATATCCTATCGCAGGCTCGCTGTAGTACAACTAAGTTGTCGTACTACCATGACATCACACAACTTGCGAAGCTTCGACCTGCATGGGCCACCGCTAAAAACATGTCACGACCCGTACCCGAAATTAGGGTATGAGTCGTGGGTACATCCAGCCTATGCCGCAGCATCGACGGTAGAATGCTATTTAGGTCTCAATAATACTATCTAAACATAACTCACAACCTGTCAATGATATCAACTCCATAAGGAGTACAATGAAATAAACATCTCTCAATATCTCATAATGTATACTCAATCACAATAGCTATAAGAATAAATGGCACGATAAAAGATAAGAGGAATGACATAGTCAAACACAATGTCTCAAAATAGAGATAAACAACAGTCTAGCTGTCCAACATAAAAATCTCCATAAGTCTAAATTAAACTTAACATAAGTCTCACATAAACTCAAAATAAATCTCAAAATAAGTCTCAAATGCATAAGATAAATGCTATCTAAACAGCTGTAGGTAGTGTCTCCTCTAATGGAATAGACTCCTCTATTATCTATGGTATATAGTCTACGTCTATACCTGGTCCATAGTGTGTAGGACAGAAATCCTCAAGATCCTCTGAAAAAAATATCTAGTCAGGATTGGAGCAAAGTACAAGCTCTAACAGCAGTTCCACATATATTGATAAACACTATAATACAGTGTAAAGAAATACAAGATGGATATAAATACTGGTAATAAGCAATACTAGAATAATAAAATACTAGAAATAGAAATACTGGAGCATATGTCATTAACAATGGTACACTAGCAATGAACAGAAGTACAAGTGCATACTAGAACAATGAACTGGAACATAGGTGAATGCTAGAACAATAACTAGAACATAGTGAAATGCTAGATCAATAAACTAGAACATAGGGAAATGCTAGATCAATAAACTAGAACATAGGGAAATGCTAGATCAATAAACTAGAAAATAAGGAAATGCTAGATCAATAAACTAGAAATACATGTAAAGACTATCTAGCTAAGTTTGTAAAATATCAGCATATCATGTTATCGGCTTGGGAATGATCAGGCTTGTTACATATGAATAGCTATGATTCATGTAAGGTCAGTCTAACCATCAGGATAGCTATGATTCGAGCAATAGTCAAGCTAATCACATGTAACAAGCTATGAGGCATGTAATGGTCAGGCTACACCGACGTGAGACGTTGGGTGAGCTATGATGCATGTAAAGTTGGGTATGATCACATAATCTACTAATATTTCCCCGCCCCCAGCTAGCACGATGGATCCCAATCACGACTCCTTGTGACAGGTCTCGATGATGCCAACTCGTGTATACATAGTATCAGAATCATGTACGCTATACAACTAGAATCATAGAGATGATCAACATAATAAAACCTGTCAGAGAATGTACTCGCCTGTGGTCCTCTACTGAAAATACCAATGTCCTATTTCCGAGGTCTTGTCTGAATAATCCAACAGTCCTATAGACATTATTTAATAATAATATAGAATCAGTCGATACACTAACATATACACAATCATAAATACACTAAACTCAGAGACTACGCTAAGGTGCTACCTGTCATCTAACAGGGTCAAGTGTGCGTCTAGCTGCACGGGTGTCACATCCTCAATTGTTGTACAATCAGGCAGTCAAACACTAACACAGGTCTCGCCAGTACGTTAGTGTACATAAGGCAGTCTACTCACAATTCTCAGGGTCACATGGTCAATGTAACTATAGGATATCCGTAACTAACACTAGGACATACAGTATATATATACAATATATTCATAGTCCTAACTAGCATTTAGCATTTGATTACTTATAATATATATATATACACAACATATTTATATATGTATATATTAACCAATAATTATATGCATATCAATTGGAATGTTATACATATACGCGTACGTATACGCATACGAGTTTGGGTTATTTTGCAGGGCCTCTTGCAATCACCATCTAATAAATTTTTTATGAAGCAATACGCTAGATCCTAGCGTTATTTATACGTATATACGTACACAACATGAAAGTACAATTCGAACCTATGCGTGCGTGAACGAGCGGGTGTTCGACGGCTCGGGTTCAGGCATGTGCTGTCGAGGTGCTACTATCGAGTCGAAGTCCAGCGTTGTCGACGGGATGGCAGCGTTAAAATCTAGTTGTTCGGTCTGCAAACAGGGATGAAGGAGGAATGGTGCTGGTGGTTCAATCCGACGTGGGGTTCAGTCGAGGGATGGTGAGAGTCGTCGAGGAGGAGGATGCATGGTGGTGGCTGTATTGTCGGCTTCGGTCGAGCGGTGGAGGCGTGTACAGGGAGAGGGAGATGCTCGGTCGAGGAGATCGGTGGATGGGTGAAGGGAACGGCGGAAAGCAGCGGGTCAGCGAGTTGGGGTGGCCGGACTCGGCTGCTCCGGTCGGGCTTCCTGCGAGGGTAGTGAGGCAGGGTATTCTGGCAATGATCTGTTGGTATAGGTGGTTGATTCAGCAGTCGGGGATAACTCCAGCATGGGCTTTCGACGAGGGGATGAGGATGGAGGCGTGTAGGGAGAAGGAGATGGTGAACAGGAGATGAGGGGGTCGGTTGGAATAGTTTTAGGTATTAGGGTGAAAGAAAATATAAAGAAGGTTATATATATATAAAGGAGGGTTGGGTGTTGACCTAGGTAGTTGGCCATGGTCAACATCCTCCTTGGAATGGGCTTGGCTCCTTCATGTAAAAATTCAAAGGCTATGATTGCATTATTTCAAAATGGAGGGCCAAGGTTCAATGAGGGTTGATGTTGAGTGTTACACACTCCAAAAAATTATGGAAAAAAAATCACATGAAGGAAATTAGGGTTTCTTCACGTGTTGGTCCAATGGGGTGTGGCACCTCAATGCACTATTACATAAAAGTGCCCAACAATTAGGAAATTAAACAAGGTGGGATTTTTGGATTAATTTAATTAAAACTAATATAATTGGTGTTCTAAAATTAATTAGAAGTACAAGGGGCTAAAATTAGGTGGGACACAAGTGTCATGAATATGGGAGACTCAAAGTAGAATATTCTTAATATTTAGGTTGCACAAAATAACTCGAGCTTGTGTCTCCAATTTTGATTGAAACGCACAAAGATGTAAAGTTGGATTTATATAGAATTAAATATAATCATTTGCGACGAATGTTGTGCGACTAAAATAAAGCACAATAGGGCATAGTTATGAGTCACACAAAGATCAAAATAAAAGGCTGGCACGTCTAGGCAAAGGTGTAAAATTTGTAGGAAGGCAAAAGCAAGCGTAGTGCTTCAATTATCGAAGCAACTGTAAGGTACAACAATCAAATAAAAATCACAGCAAATAAATATAAATAAATATCATGCAATATTAACACATTAAATAAAATAAATAAAAAGACAAAAATACCCCTATTCTGAAATGTGGTAGTGACAATTATAGTCACACTGGTAGGCTAGGCCTGACATGGTTACCCCCGCCAAGGCTTCATCTGTTGACAGAGAGACCGTATGACCGGACTTGGTCTTCTTTCCTTTGGACATGTAAACAGGGGGTGCTGCAGGCTGTGTCATGTCCGGGATGAGATATGGGTGAACCCACATGACTTTGCTTCTTGGAGTAGTGAGGGGAACTAACCCATCTTCTTGGACTGGAGGGAGGTTAACGACCTCTATTGTTTTCCTAGGTATGGGGTCGACACCGTCTTGGGCCTCTGTTGTCGAAAAGGTGTCGATTTGGAGGGATACCATATTTGCAATGATTGTCCAAAGTGGAAGATTTGGAGTCGATTAACCATTCTATGTGCCTTTTTAATATATAATAATCTTGCATGGAGCGATGGACATATAGATCATAGTGGCAATACTTTGGACTGTCAACCTTGTCAGCTTCATCGGGACGCTTGACGTCAGGTAGCCAGAGCTTGTTTTCCTTCATCAATACTTCAAAGATTTCTATGACATCATCATCGTCAAAGGCATAAGTCTCCTTCGGCTTCGATGGTTCCATTGTAAACCCCCTCGATTAATTCTATAGATAGTCAGGTTTGGACTGGGAAAATTTTGGATTTAGCAGCAGATGTTGAGGTTTAGAGTAGAGTTAAGTTTGTCTGTTATTTTAATTTATTTAATTAAAAGCCTTGGGGCACCTTATCATTGCTTAATTATTCGGAGCCCAATATCAGCCCATAAATTTTATCGGACTATTGTACTTCTGACTTGACTCGCCAATTTAGGCACTGGACTTTTCCATCACTCAAAATCAAATTCGTTGTGCCCTAAATTAATTGTACACCTTCCCGTATCCTAAAATCTATATTTAATTCTGTGTCGGACACCTGTGTCGTTACCCTTAATTTTGAGATACCAACTTAACCCGTTGAGCCAGACCAACTAAAGGGTCCAAGACTGACTCCAAGCCCCCACCATTTTTGACCTTTGTGTCATTTCTGAATTTTGATCTCAAGTGCCCCCATTTAATTTAAAAGCGCGGAACACTTTAATTCTGTTTTAAATCGAGGGTACCAATTTTGCCTAATCCTATTTTAATCTCCAATTAATCCCGATGGGCATTAAATTAAACTCGTGCCAAACACCCAACACCCCTCACCTTCCAAATCACCAAAAATAATTTTCTCCACAATTTTTGCATCATTTTAAGTGTTCGTGCAATTTCCCGAATTTAAGGGGCTTAAATGCAATTTATTAATTTAGATGTCCTCACCCTATTGGCCATGACCAAATGGAGAGCTTACCATATGTTGACCATAGTCAACATTTCCCTCCCCCTTTCTTGTATGAAGAAACCAAGTCTTCATATGGAATCTTAGCCCTCCATTTTAAATGGGCTAATCTACACCCTCCATCCAACACACCCCTTCCTATAAAACCATCACCATCACCCTCACAACTCCCAAGCAGTCCCTAATCCCAAGGAGCCTAGAAAACCCCCCTCTCTCTCTCTCTCCTCCCTCCTCCATTTTTTATTTTTTTCCCTGCAAATTCTTCTCCTTCTTCCTTTATTCTTCTTCTTCCTATATTTTTCTTCTTCCTGAAGAAAACAACCTCACCCCTCCCGACTAACTTCACTCCGGCCCAGACCATTCCCACATCGCCTACTGCCGGCGACTCCAGCAGTTCCTCCGGCCCGGCGACTCCGGCCTGAGCACAGCCGCTCCGGTCTGCAGCACCCCTGATCTGCTCCACTGTCCAGCGTTCCCTCCCCTGACCCACGGTGCAGACTTCCTCCGCCGACCGACGAAGGCTTCCCGGCCGACTGTCTCAGCCGACCCACCGTGCAGTCGTTATCCCCCCGCGCAGCTCCGGTGCACCATCCCGACTCCGGCAGTGTGGCTCCCCCATCCGACCGTGCTGCACAGTCCCTCCGGCGGCTGGCTTCCTCAGTCGACGGTACAGCGCCGTACCACCCCGATTTCACCTCTCCCGACTTTCTCGTTTCCTCCCTGTTCGGCCACACTCCACCACCGGCCACTCAACAACCTCAGTCGACGGGGCATAACAAGGTTTTTGTGGTGGTCCATGCAGGTCCGATTTAAATTGTCTTGTCACCTGACTGTGTCAAGCGAGCCTGCAAATTAGGAATAGAGTTAGAAATCTCATCTGCAAAGTTTGAAACCTTCAAATGACGCTACTATCTCAATATCCTTTACCAAATTTCGTCTTAATTATTTTCCTCAACGCTGATCGCAGTCATGACTTCTTTTCAGAGTTATGAATCTCCGCAGTGGATGCGTCGTGCAGTCTGGCGATGTACCCCGTAACGCAGGATCCTCCGGGAACCGAAACTGTAGCAGATCCTTCTGCTGACTCCAGCTCCCATGGGGCAGTTATTAGGACAGCCCGAGGTGACTTCAGACGGGCATCGGACTCCGCATCAAGCAGGACCTGAGGATCAGAGGATCCCGAGTTAGGAGGAGCAGCAGCTACCATCTCCTCCACCATTCCCGCCCCAGATGCCCTTTATGTCATTCCCCACTGGGCAACCGATAGATGGAACACAGATGTTCCAGATGATGTATGCGATGATGTAGGCCCAGCAGCAGGTCCAGCAGCAGGCTCAGCAATAGGCCTAGCAGCGCCAGGCTGAGACCCTGAGATAGAGCATCGTGACGGCCTTGGGGCAGGCGTCACCACCAGCATACCAGCCGATGCGAGGGTCTGTCATAGACTTCCTTTGTTTGATGCCGCAACCTTTTGCAGGCACAGAGGAGCCGACAGAGGTCCACGCTTGGCTCACCAGTATTTAGCACCAGCTGGAGGCTACCGACCTCCCCCGACACCGATGGATGACGGTCGTCAGGATGCAGCTCACTGGCAACGCGCATTACTGGTGGGTTTCTGAGGAGCAACATTTTGGACCAGATTGTGCCACATAGGAAGAGTTCACTAGGCTCTTCCAGGAGATGTACATACCCTCTACTACCCGAGCAGAGCTTCGGAACAGATTTTAGAACCTCAGGCAGAGGAGTATAACAGTAGAGGAATACAATGCAGAGTTCCTCCGCCTGAGCAGATTTGCACCATACCTGATCCCCACTGAGGAATCAAAGGACGAGAAGTTTTATGAGGGCCTGAGTTTCGAGACCCAGAGGCTTATTGGGTCCATAGCTCCTACCGCATACTCTGAGGTATTACTTGCAGCACGACGCCAGGACCGCATCAACAAGATGGAGGCCAGCCAGAAGCTCTCATATGCGTCGTCATCAGCAGTCCGAGCCCCGCAGGGAGGACCTGCGAAGCGTCCTCTAGTACATCAGCAGTAGCAGAGGGCAGCACCACAGCAGGAAGCTTTCATTCCCATATGCTATTACTGCGGCAAGAAGGGATATCTATTGAGGGACTGCGACGGAGACTAGGCGCTTGCTTGAGATGTGGATCGTACCAGCATGTAGTCCGAGATTGCCCAGACCAGAGGGCTCCAGCACAGATGGTTCATCGGCCAGCCCTACCAGCGCCGAGGCCTTATAAGCAGCCTCCTGGACCGAGGCTGCCTTACACAGGAGCTGGAGCACAGCGACCACCAGCACCAGGAGGGAACTAGAGGAGGCCACCCTTGGCCCCACAGGTAGGTTAGTTCTACCAGGATCGATATCAGCCGAGGGCACCGGCACCGAGACAGGGACAGGCCTATGCTATGACTATAGAGGAGGCAGAGATAGCCGGAGAAGTGATCGCAGGTACTATCTTAGTAGCTTCATTACCAGCATTAGTCCTATTTGATTCTGGTGCCACACACTCTTTTATAGCTGCTAGTTTTGTGGCTATCCATAGAATAGCCACCGTACCCCTTCTGAAGGTCAAGAGGATCCTTACGGGAGGTAGAATAGTACCTATTAGCGACACTTGTAGATCATGTTCAGTAGTTGTCTGCGGGCGAGAGATGTGTGCCCAATTTTTGGTTTTCTCCATGCCGGACTATGACATTGACCTAGGCATGGATTGGTTGAGCCAATACCACGCAACGCTAGATTGCCATCGTGGTTGTGTAATCTTTAGACCCTCAGATCACCCAGATTTTGAGTTTCTTTGGGGAGCCCGAGAGCATGGTATTCAACCTACCCTAGCGACACATATTGCAGAAGGTGAACCGATGTACCCTTACCTTATAGCAGAGTTTGAGGATGTGTTTCCAGAGGATCTCCCAGGACTGCCACCTGACAGAGAGATTGAATTCACTATTGAGTTGACTCCAGGAGCCGAGCCAGTTACTTCCTCCATTTACAGACTAGCACCGAAGGAGTTGGTTGAGCTGAAAGTCCAAGTAGATGATCTCTTAGATAAGGGTTTCATACGGGCTAGTGTATCTCCATGGGGAGCACCCATTCTGTTTGTACCGAAGAAGGACGGGATGGTACGCTTGTGTATCGATTACAGGGCGCTAAATGCTGTAACGATAAAGAACAAGTATCCACTACCGCGCATCGATAATTTGTTTGATCAACTTAGCGGTGCATTTGTATTCTCGAAGATCAATCTCAGATCCGGTTATCATCAGATCAAGGTACGGAGAGAGGATATCCCGAAGACGGCCTTTCGGACGAAGTATGGACACTATAAGTTTTTAGTCATGCCGTTTGGTTTAACCAACGCGCCAACAGTATTTATGTGTTTGATGAATAATGTCTTCCACCAGTACTTGGATAAGTTTGTGGTGGTATTTATAGACGACATCTTGATATATTCGAGGAGCCAGGAGGAGCATGAGAGGCATCTCAGGATCGTGTTGGAAACGCTTAGACATGAGAGGATGTACGCTAAACTCAGCAAATATGAGTTCTGCTTGGATAGAGTACCATTTCTGGGGCACATAATCATCGAAGATGGACTATCAGTTGACCTGTAGAAGATAGTTGCAGTTGAGACATAGCCTACCCCTACGTCTGTCACAGAGGTTAGGAGTTTTCTCAGACTTTCCGGATATTATCGGAGGTTCGTAGAAAAATTCTCGAGGATAGCTGCACCTATGACGCGACTGACGCATAAAGGCGAGGAGTTTATTTGGACCGACGAATGTCAGGCGGCTTTCGATGAGCTGAAGAAGCGTCTGACATCAGCACCAATTTTGATACTACCTTTAGGATCAGGAGGATTTGTAGTGTACAGTAATGTGTCTAGGAGCGGATTAGGATGTGTGCTGATGCAATACGGCAAGGTGATAGCCTACGCATCGAGACAGCTGAGAGTTCATGAGAAGAACTATCCGACGCACGACTTGGAGCTAGCTACAGTGGTATTTATACTAAAGCTATGGAGACATTACCTTTATGGTGAGCGTGTTGAGATTTACACAGATCATAAAAGCCTGAAGTACGTCTACACGTAGAAGGAGCTCAACATGAGGCAGAGACACTGGCTAGAGTTGATAACAGATTATGACATTGAGTTGCAGTATCACCCTGGCAAGGCAAATGTCGTAGCAGATGCCTTAAGCAGGAAGCCCATAGCATACTTTTTGACGACGCAGCGGCAATTACTAGAGGATCTCCAAGAGCTTGGAATAGAGATCGTATTGCCAGGCATGGATGGACAGATGGCCAGCCTCGAGGTTCAGTCTACCCTGATTGAGAGGATCAGGGCAGCCCTGCCTACAGATGCAAGATTTTGACATCTACGAGAGAGAACAGAGGCCGGCATGCAGATGGGACTCAGGATTCATGAAGACGAAACATTAAGGTATGGAGATCACCTATATGTTCCGAGTGGCGAGCTATGCCAAGAGTTGATGACCGAGGCATATAGCTCGATTTATTCCATTCATCCTGGGGGTACGAAGATGTGCCGAGACTTGAGGCATCATTTCTGGTAGCATGGGATGAAGAGAGAAATTGCAAGATTCATGGCGAAATGTTTAGTTTGTCAGCAAGTCAAGGCTGAACATCAGAGGAGTACAGGATTACTGCAGCCGCTTCCCATTCCAGAGTGGAAGTGGGAACACATTACCATGGACTTTGTCACAGGATTCCCGCGAAGCCCTAGCGGGAAGGATGCAGTTTGGGTTGTCGTAGACAGACTCACTAAGTCTGCACATTTCTTGCCCTTCATAGTTGGGCAATCCACGGAGATTTTAGCAGATATGTATATGAGGCAAATAGTACGATTACATAGAGTGCCGATCAGCATCGTATCGGGTCGTGACTCCAGATTCACGTCATATTTTTGGCGGAGTATGCAGGAGAGCCTAGAAACTTATCTCATGTTCAACACTGCATACCATCCCCAGACTGAGGGACAGTCAGAGTGCACAATACAGATATTAGAGGATATGTTGAGAGCGTGCATAATTGATTTTGGAGGATCTTGGGAGGACCACCTACACTTGGTAGAATTCTCCTACAATAACAGTTACCAGGCCAACATACAGATGGCACCTTATGAGGCACTGTATGGCAGGAAATATAGGTCGCCAGTTTGTTGGAGTGACGTGGGAGAGCGTCAGATACTTGGTCCAGAATTGGTGACACAGACAGTGGAGAAGGTCAAGCAGATTTAGAGCCACCTGCATACAGCACAGGACAGACAGAAACATTAGGCAGATATGCACCGCAGGCCATTGGAGTTCAAGGAGGGTAACCATATGTTTTTGAGGATATCGCCTACTAGGGGTACCATCAGATTCGGAGGCAGAGACAAGCTGAGTCCGAGGTATATCGGGCCTTTTGACATCTTGGAACGAGTTAGCAAAGTGGCTTACAGTCTTGCATTACCTCCATCATTAGAGGGAGTACATGACGTATTTTATGTATCACAGCTGAGAAGATATGTCACAGACCCTAGCTACGTGCTTGATCATTCAGAGATTATAGTCGGGCCCAGTCTATCTTACGTAGAGCAGCCAGTTGAGATCCTCGATCACAACGAGAAGACCTTGAGAGGACAGACTATTCGACTGGTCAGAGTAGCATGGAAGCACCATTAGCCAGGTGAATCTACATAAGAGCACGAGAATTCTATTCGGCATCGGTTCCCTTACTTATTCGAGGAGCAAGATACGAATTTACGTACGGCAATTGATTACTTATTATTTTTAAATTCTCTTAGCTATTATCGTACTTTATTTTTAATTTTAGGGACGAAATTTTTCTAAGTTGGGAAGAATGTAAACCCCCTCGATTAATTCTATAGATAGTCAGGTTTTGACTGAGAAATTTTTGGATTTAACAGCAGATGTTGAGGTTTAGAGTAGAGTTAAGTTTGTTTGTTATTTTAATTTATTTAATTAAAAGCCTTGGGGCACCCTATCATTGCTTAATTATTCAGAGCCCAATATCAGCCCATAAATTCCATCGGACTATTGTACTTCTGACTAGACTTGCCAATTTAGGCCCTGGATATTTTCGTCACTCAAATCAAATTCGTTGTGCCCTAAATTAATTGCACAACTTCCCTTATCCTAAAATCCATATTTAATTCTATGTCGGACACCTGTGTCGTTACCCTCAATTTTGAGATACCAACTTAACCCGTTGAGCCGGACCAACTAAAGGGTCCAAGACTGACTCTAAACCTCCACCATTTTTGACCTTGTGTTATTTCCGAATTTTGACCCCAAGTGCCACCATTTAATTTAAAAGTACGGGACACTTTAATTCTATTTTAAATCGAGGATACCAATTTTGCCTAATCCTATTTTAATCTCCAATTAATTTCGATGGCCATTAAATTAAACCCGTGCCAAACACCTAACCCCCTCACCTTGTAAATTACCAAAAATAATTTTCTCCACAAATTTTGCATCATTTTATGTGTTCGTACAATTTCTCGAATTTAAGGGGCTAAATTGTAATTTATTAATTTAGGTGTCCTCACCCTATTGGCCATGACCAAATGGAGAGCATACCATATATTGACCGTAGTCAACATTTCCTTCCCCCTTCCTTGCATGAAGAAACCAAGTCTTCATATGGAATCTTAGCCCTATATTTTAAATGGGATAATCTACACCCTCCATCCAACATAACCCTCCCTATAAAACCATCACCATCACCCTCACCACTCCCAAGCAGGCCCTAATCCCAAGGAGCCTAGAAAACTCCCCTCTCTCCCTCTCCTCCCTCCTCTATTTTTTATTTTTCTCCACGCAAATTCTTCTCCTTCTTCCTTTATTCTTCTTCTTCCTATATTTTTCTTCTTCCTGAAGAACACAACCTCACCCCTCCCGACTGACTTCACTCCGGCCCAGACCATTTTCGCACCGTTTACTACCGGCGACTCCAGCAGTTCCTCCGGCTCGGCAGCTCTGGCCTGAGCACAGCCGCTCCGGTCTGCAGCACCGCTGATCCACTCCACTATCCAGCGTTCCCTTCCCTGACCCACGGTACAAACTTCCTCCGCCGGTCGACGAAAGCTTCCCGGCCGACTGACTTAGCAGACCCGCCGTGCAGTCGTTATCCCCCCGCGCAGCTCCGGTGCACCATCCCGACTCCGGCAGTACGGCTCTCCCATCAGACCGTGCTGCACAGTCCCTCCGGCGGCTGGCTTCCTCAGTCGACGGTGCAGCACCGCACCACCCCGACTTCACCTCTCTCGACTTCCCCGTTTCCTCCCTGTCCGGCCACACTCCACCACTAGCCACTCCGGCGTCAACAACCTCATCGAGGTCGACTCTCCCCCTCTCTTGATCTTTAATTCCAAATTTTAATATGGTTTTAAATAGGATATTTTTATATATATGGATGTGTGGATTTAGCTAGGGTTGGTGTTTATTAATATTGTGTAGTTGTGGTGAAGTATAAATAATCATGTGTTCCTAGTAATGATTAATGTTCATGTTGAATAAGGTAAATGTGATTAATGTTAATATTGAATAAGGTGAATGTGATTTAGGTTAATGATGACTAAGGCCAATGATGATTAAGGTGACTGTGGAATATAATGACTTGAGATATTGGTTTTATGGTAAACTTGGGCTTTATTCGTCATCAGTATATTAAAAATGTATTTGAATGATAGACATTGATATTTAGGGTTTAACATATTTATTTATGTGCATGGAAATCTGTATGGACGAACAGTGATTATGGGTAAAATGATACTGAGGGTTGAGGAAGAGCTAATATTTAATAAGTAAATACTGTCAGGGATTGAGCATACCTTGACAATGGAACCATGTAATAAATATGTAAGAATAAGGATTAGTCGATGAGAGTGTACGGACGACTAGTTGATTGTTGTATCGTACCGATAGTCAACTGTGGTCAACCCCCTAGCGACTTGTCCCTGTGAGTCGTAGCTGAGACTGAGTCTAGGTGTAGATGTGTGTCGCATCCCTGCTTAATGTAGAATAGATTATTGATTTTGGTTTGTATCTATCTCTAGGTACTGCGGGACCTGAGGACTTGGACGTGGTACCGGATCTCCGTCATCAGCAGCCGCACCCAGGCAAGTGTACCTTGCCACCCTGTATTTCATATTACAGATACTTATTATTTCATTATGTACATTGTGCACGTATTTATGTTGACGTTTGATACTTCGCGTCCGGATCACAACCGGATGCTGACGCTCGTCGTAATATTTTAGAATAATTATTAGATTCTTTGTAGTACCTCGATGCACGTACCTGAGTATATCGACACCCCAGGATACACTCATATACTGTGATCATGCCAGATTCCTGTATCCTGATACTGATATCATGACCAGAGACTGGGATGACCTTAGGGTCACGTCTGTTGAGTTAATTTTGTGTATCAAGATTGTAGTTAGATGTTCAGGTTCAACGCACAATCGTTGACCGCTTGGGAAGGGGAAGACAATTACTTAACATTTGGACTCCTCTGCACGCGCTTATATATATGTATGTAGTATCTATGTAGTGATCATGTATCTAGTGTAGTGGTATCACCCGTGTGACTCTTTGCCCGGAGCTGCGGTACGTCCCGTGTATTTCCGTGTCCGAAGCTACGGTTTTATTTTAGAAAGCCCACGCGTCGAACATTATCTTTAAATTGTGTCTCACTTGTTTGGTTATGATAGAGTACCCTGTTGTTGCATTTGTACTATCTGTTTACCTGGCATATTGTATTTTTGTACCTTGTTACGACCCTCTGAGGACCTGGTTCCCTTCTAGGTGTGGGCTACGAGGATTACCTGGAGGAGTACGGACTGGGCATCTATCCAGCAGCTGTACTCACTGCCGAGGACGAGGTCATTCCTGAGGACTTCGCCTGATCGCTGGTAGTGACTCTTTCCTTGGGACGGTATCATTACCTAGTTACCTGCTGCCGTCCCAAGTTATCATATTGCTTACTTTCATTCTAGTATTTGTGCTAGCGGGTTTATTCTCGTGTGACTACTCTAGTATTTGTACTTGATACTTATCTTGGACTTTTCCTTTCTGCACATTAGTTATTGTATTTACCTCTATTGTGCTCTTATATTGTTGCCTGTGGATGAGATTTAGATTGAGTATATATGTGTTATGTATTGGGTTATTCATTGTACTTTATAGCTTAAGTGTACTCCGACGGGCCCATTAGATTGGAATGTCCGCCGAAGTACGCTGCTGGCTATTGCCACGTGTCTCAGTTCCTTATCCATGGAACCGGGGTGTGACATCCATCATCCTTGTTGTGGGCGAGGTCAAACTTTTGGACACATTAATCATCAGGGCTTGCATCCCTTTACTGTCACAATTGTTGCTGGCAGTGAAAGAATACTTTTTCTTGTCCTCAATGTTGGGGGCTTGGAATCCCAATAATTAGACGTCTTTCGTACCCTTTTTTGTTGCAATGACACTTATAATAAATGCCATCTCTTTTTGGATCCCATAACATAAAACTAGTCTCCTTTGGGCACCTCACTTCCTCACCCACAACTGACTCTACAGTAACTACCTATACCTTTCGGTCGAGTCAGTCTTCAACTCCCTTAGTAGGCCAGATGGCGTCCAGAGCCTCACTGATAGTAGGAGGTTCTTTAGACACGTGTTCATCAATATGGATTTAGGGATAGCAGGAGGCAACTTCAATGTTGTCTGTCAAAAATATTCAACGTATTCCTGTGCTGGTTCCCTATCCCTTTGGATGATGTCCATTAGGGAGGACATAGTCATATCCATTCCTCCTTCATAGAACCGGGCGTGAAAGAGGGACTTTAGGTCCTCGAAGGACAAAATATATTTATCTGGGAGACTAAAAACCACTCGAAAGCAACTCCAGATAGTGCTTCGATGAAGAAGTTGGTAAGTAAGGCATCATCCCGAGGTAAGTGGCCCATTGTAAAATGGAAGTATCTTATATATTGATGAGGTAACATCTTTCCGTCAAATGGAGTCAGAGATAGTGGCTTATATTTGGGAAGGTATACCATGTTATCCCACTTGTAACGATAGGGTTGCCGGATCCTAAGCCCCTGGAGCCTGTCTTTATTATCTTGAGCATCAACGCGGGCACGTAAGTCCCTAACAGTCTCCTGGATATCGTCTGGCTGAAGAGCAATAGAGAATCGAGGTGTGGTATGGTTGTTTGTGACATGAGGGGCCAAACTAGGCATGTCGGTCTCTTCGTTGGTCCTATGGTCCTGGTTTGTACGCCTTGGGGTCCGTGGCTGTGTCAGGACTAAGCTTTCTTTAAGTTCTAACACTATGTGAGAAAGAGTCTGCATCAAGGTTCTCAGTGTCTGTATCATGGGTTTGAGTGCCTCAAGGCGTTGTTGGTTACTGGACACTACGCCATGCTTATCTCCTGCCATGTACACTGGAATTAAGTGGGAAGAGGTGGACGGAAAGGTGGACGCCTCACTTTTTGTCTCAGATGTCTGAGTATCGTTATCCTCCGAGAGAGCAGGCATTGTTGTGTCGCTTTCACTATTCGCATGATTGCTACCCCAGTCTTAATTGCGGGCTCGACCTGGAAGGTAGGGCTACCCCCTGTTAAGCTGTCATCCGCTCGTAGAGATTCACTGTCCTCTCAAAAGTATGGATTGACGTAGACCACCGGGGGATTACTACCCCAGCTCTAATTTCAACCTTAGTTGGGAGGGCATGGCTACCCCAGTTCTTGTCTTCGAGTGCGTATCCTGAAATACCTCGATGGTAGGTACATGTTTGCTACCCCGCTGATGGCTTCGTGATGCGCTTACCGACACCCTTAGGTTAGGTGAGCTTTTCTTCGATATTTTCTTCATAGGGTCTTCATGTTGAGCAAAATAAAGTGACGGGCAGTTCCTCCTCGTCATGCACTTGTTTCCTGGAATGCCGTTGGGTCAGTGTCGCGGGTTGCAATTACGGGAACACCGACTATCTGCTTAGAGGAACCGGTGCTCTAGTTCTGCAACAGTTGATGATGATGTTGGAACAAGTTTGTCTATGAGGGGACACGTCATGTGCGAGGGTTGCTTCTTTCGTCTTATGCTTGTGACTAATCACGTTACATAAATCAGATGATGGAAGCTTCACTTTCATATCCATTTCATGTGCTCGAGCAACCCTTGCGCATGAATGAATATGAAAGTGGAAGGTTTGTCCCTGGCCTAGTTCTTCTACAGAAACTGCAACTAGATCATTAGTGGAAGACTTGCTATGAGACAAACCCATTTTATGCGTGCAGCCAAACTGGCCGCATGGGTCGGTCCTCATAGTGTTTATTTCCTGACTTGGCTCAAGTGCAACTACGGCATCCAAGTGAGTTTGGAAAAGCTTTAAGGGTTGACCCACTTTCGACGCATGAGTGCCTGGGTCATCCCTATATAGTCTCCCGTAAGAAGCGCTCGTGAGAACAAGTGATGCATACTTTTACAGAGCTGGTTGTGCAGCCCCTCGAGCGCACGTGGCTCGGGTTTATTTGGGTTTCCTTGAACCTGCGCTCTTAGGTGCATAGTATAGGGAATCCGGGTCAAGACCATAGAAGTCCTTATTGAAGACAACTTTTCCTATAAAGGTCATCATGCACCTATGTTCTGGTACGGGACATCTTCACTTGTGTGGATCATGTTGTGGGCACATAACATGAGGTTCAACATCGTTCTCCACAAGAGTGGCTTCGGAGATAGAGATGGGATGCGCGTAACCTTATTTGCATCTACGGTGGAAGTTGCCCATGCATCTAGGACAGGTTTTGGGTTCAACACAGCGGCCTTGACGAACCAAATCTTGGGAGTCTTGTGAGGTCGTATGGGCCTCCTTAAAGAACTCGGTATGGCGGCGGGATATACTTCAACCTCATGTATATCTGCGTTAGACGTTTGTAATACATCGGGCACCGACCTCAGGCGTGGGGCAGCAGGATTGGCGACCCGAGTCTTGCGATCCTTGTGAGGTAGTATGGACCATATTGGCGAGCTCAATTATCCATAATGTCTTTAAATGCCTGTTGGTCAAAGCGAACTACCAATATCCTCTGAGTCGAATCCAACTTGGTCATGTCGGATTGCGTCACCGGCTCCTCATTGGAGGAGAAGCTCTTCCCCAGCAGAGTCATTATTTTTGTTGACATCGCCAAATCAATGCTTGGGACAGTTGAACGAACTTTTTATTGATTGGGAATTAACAAATAGTACAAAAGAATTTCTAAAGTGTAGAGTGTAAGTATAATAAAAATAAAATTTGGGCAAGTGTGACGGTGGAGATCGAGCAATGCAGCAGCTCCTCTTTCCCGTTGACAATCCGGGACTAAGATGGGTGACGAGGCTTCGGGAAGCTGGAGTATACGACTCAACGGGTGTCCCTTGCGGCGCTTCTGTCTTCTTCTCCTCTATCTTCCTTCTCTCTCCTCGCTCATCTTTGTATGGGAGACACCCACTATTTAAAGCCTTGAGAAGGCATGTACATGGGTAATTCGACATTTGGGGATAATGATGCCTATAATACTCGTGACACATGTCATATGAAGATTTTGATTGCACCTTGGGAATATTTTCTCCTTGCGAATAGAGATCAATGGGGTAGTACTGGCGCATGGCACTGCTGGCATATGAGAAAACTAGGGTAGTAGTGGCGCATGGCACTACTAGCACATGGGAACACTGGGATAGTAGTGGCACATAGCACTGTTGGCACATGGGAACACTACTTAGGTTGCGGATGGCGCATGGCTTTGGACCACTTTGGCTCATGGGTATTGATCACTGCGGCACATGGCTCTTGATTACTGTTGGCGCTTGCTAGAGATTTTTTATGCTTCTACAAGAATATGGCATCCACCGCATACAATCCCATAGCTAACGGCTTAGCTGAAGGCTTCAATAAAACCATCATCAAGATCCTCAAGAAGCTTGTTTCGTCCAATAAGCATGATTGGAATGAAAAACTTAAAGAATGATATGGGCTTACCGTACAATAGTGCAAACTCCAACCGGTTGCACATTATTTTCTCTGGTCTACGGATGTGAAGTAGTCCTTCCTCTAGAGATCTAAATTCCTTCTCTCAGAATAGCTCTTGCAAATGAGATAACAGTTGAGAATAATGATCAACTGCGACTATAAGAATTAGAAGCATTGGACGAGAAACGTTTATATGCTCAACAACGTATTGAGTTATATCAAGCACGTATCTCTAGAGATTTTAATCGAAAGGTTAAAGAAAGAATATTTCAGGTCGATGATCTCGTTCTTACGGTGAGAAGACCAATGATCATGACCCTCAAAAGCAAAGGCAAATTTTAGGCTAAATGGGAGGGTCCTTTCATGATGGAAATGGTATAGTCCAATGGTGCTTATAGTCTCGCAAAGCCTAACGGAGATTTGCTAATAATGTCGATTAATAGAAAATTTCTCAAAAAGTACTACGTCTAGACCATAATTGTAGTTTTCATCCTCAGTAGGTCATGTATAAATGCACAGCATGACATTTGTATCCCCAACAATGTATATTATAATCACAATCAGCAAAGTATTTTTTCATCTCGAACTATTACATGTGTTCAAGAGTCTTGAATATGTTATAGGTAATGGGCCCTCAAAATTCTCCAGTGGAGTCATATCTAATAAAGAAAATAATCATGTCCATATTACCTCTGCATTATTTTCTTCCACAAATATATAACCTATCACTTCCATATTACCTCTGATAGTATTTTCATCTTCAAACTTGTTACCCATACTTGTTATAAGTACGCTGTGGGTATCGAGTCTACTAAATTATCACAAATAAAATATTCTGCCAAGTCCACATCACCTCTGAGTAGATATATACAATAGGGTTTTATCTGAAAAACCTAGCACGTCCCTAATATTTCTGACAATGTTATCTATTCTATCAAAATACACCGTGGATAATGAGCCCACGAAACTATTATGATATTTTTTGATTACATATTTCAAACCAAATAGAGAAAATGAGCTGCTTCCTTTATAAAATGAGGTAATAGGACAACAATTCAAGTTTCAAGGGAAATCAAGATCCTATCAATCGCTATTGTTCACAAAGGTCACAAGAGCATGCAGAATATAGACACTCATGAATATATACAATAGGTTTTATCCCGACGGGTGTCTTCTCCTCCGGCATGCTCCTCATATCTCCCTAAGTCAATAACAGGAGCATAAAGACCACTTCTTTAGTTTGGGTCGGTTGGGTGAATCCATCCGGCGAGGGGCTAGAGAGATCTTGAACGAGTTTTGCCTTACGTAGTTGTCCCGAAGGCACTTCTTCCTTCTGTTCATCAAAAGGTAGCACAAGAATGGTAGGAGCATAGCTGATTTTAGTCTTGACTGGAGAGGAAACAGTCACCTCGTCTGTTTCCTTTGCCTTCTTCTTGAAGCATTTTGGGAAGCCATTGGACAAAGGCAAGCTTGTATGAGGAGTTAGGAATTGAGTAAACAACTTTAGTATTTATAAAGGAAGTCGATGATTCAGATCTCCGTGAATGATTCAGAAATAAAAGGAGGCGACGGTTCATTATTTAAGTGAGAAGGCAGGCACAAACCCCAAAGAGACGATTGTTGAGATTTTGAGTATTCTCTTATTTGTAATGGGAATTCTCGCATAATATGCACACTAGTCAGTTGCCAGAAATGGTCGCATAGTCCATACATAGATCAACTCTACCTAATGCGCGGAGTTGATTATTTGCTTCTCTTTGGTTGAGCTAGATCAGTCAGCAATATACAAGCGACAGAACAGAATCAAGCCAAAATTTTATTCGTGCTTAGATCTTGATTACATATGATGAAAATCTATTACATTTAGATTTTTATTCTAAAATTCATGATCACATATGATAAAAATCTATTACATTTAGATTTTCGTATGATAGGAGATCTATCATAGAGCCATCCCCATTTTTTATTCTCAGTGCAAACCTCAATACATGAAAAAAAATCCATACTAATGGATAGCAAAAGCGGTTGCAACACAGAGCTAAGCATGTATAAATTTCCTCAAAATATGCAATTGCCCCTCTTCCATGAGGATGTGCCGCTGCTAGAAGTCCCTGTTGGGATCCAATCCCAACCCTATAATCGATACGGCGGCCATGTTAAGTGAGTGATCATAGCGAGCTTGGCCTTAAGACAGCTAAGGTCTTTAAGGTAATATGTCTGTTCAACATGAACAACAAAATATATGATATCCTTCCATGCTCCATCGTGAAAGAAGCAAGCTAGTGTTGTTCCTGCACATAAAAGCACGATATCAACATCGCGGCTAAAGAAAAAGATGCATGCGTGTGGATAAAAGTGCGCATACTTATAAAGTTTGTTAAAACTCAGAAAGTGCACAGACTGTCCTTTCTGAATCTAGGAGAGAAAAAATGCGCGAACTTTTTGGATTCATTCAAAACCCATAATATATGCCAAGGAGTTGATTTAAACCCAAAAAGTGCACCAAGGAGTTGATTCAAAACCCAAAAAGTGCGCCAAGTTGTTTCAAAACCCAAAATGGGCATCGTATTTTTGCTCATAAAACCCCCTATGCTCTCTACTGTTTACATAGAGATAGGGAGAAAAGAAGGAAAAATATTGGCAGCAATGGAATATCCTTATCTCACCCACTGACGGAGGACGTCTCCTCTTACGACCGCTCGGGTGCTTGCGGTCTTTGTTGCGATCATCTTTTTCTTTCTAGGCTTGATCCGAAAAATAGCCGAGTCCATTCTCGTGATAAAAAGAAGAAATATTAAAAGATTTATGAGGGATACTCTACCCTGAGGAAGGGATTTCTCCCTATTTATATGCCAAAAGAGATGTCTTGAGTCTCGAGCAGTTCTCAAAAATAATACCACAAACAATGACCTAAAGACCGTGTCAAAATAGCGGTCAAGTCAAACGCTCATTGAATGCCTAACTACGGCAGTAGGCTATTGAGCTTTCGCGAATTTTTCCAAGAGCTCATGTGTACGCAGTCGAAATGATTGCGTAATAGGCACACTATCTACTTACCAGAAAATCTCGCATAATACGCGTGGTGATGCTCTATGCATTATGCATAATTATGTATGCACTGTGTCTGTGTTCTTATTTCAGAATCCCACAAAGTTTTCATAATACAATGTTTACTAAAAGATGAAGCAGAAATATATATTTTTTAAAAGAGGGGGAGGATTAAATAACCCGACCCTCGAGGTCCAAACACAAAAGAAGGGGAAAGGAGGGGAATACAACTAGTCATAGTCGGAGAGTTGCTTAAGCTAACCAACAATATCCGCAATCTCTGTACGCACACCTGACGATGAAGTAGGCGGCGTACAGCCTCCCTCGGTGCCAGCATTTCCTTATCCTATGAAGTCAACGGCAGCGAGTCGTAATCCGGTATTAGTTCCACAGGCTGGGCAATTGACTCCAGCGTCAAGGCGAAGGAGGATAGGATATTGTTTGCAAGCATCAAGTTATTCTCCCCTCGTTCCCTCTTCCTCGATGAGGGGGGAGGTGCTGAGGCAAAAGCCGATGACTCAATCACAACACTGGTCTCACGAGGAGTAGTGTGAGGCACTGCACCTTTGGTAACAGTAGGGAGAAGGAGACACTCCAATGTACCCTCAGTTTTGGCTAGGGTTCCTAGCCAGGGATTTTCTTAGATGCCATGGTTAGTGGTTATGAAATGCCTTGAAAGTGCAGGACCTTCGTATATATAGACAAAGAAGTGGCGGTTCACCTTCTCAAGGCAGCCCACCATTATTCTTGAAGCTCGTGAAGTGATAGTTCATCTCCTCAAGAGTCAATGGGTAGACGTAGTAACCCTGCATGAACGAACCTTGGTTACACCAACCGTTTTCTCCATGACGAATCAAGGGACACATGGCATGTGAGGATCATATTTTCCTTGAAATCATAAGACTAAATATGCACAGATATCTCAACTGCTTTTCCATGCTTTTACGTTCAAAGTATTTTAAATTTATCTGTGGAAATTCAAAAAAATTGAAGGGGGTCTTGTAGAAGTATAAAAATTACACCTACAAAGAACGCCTGAGCCAAATGAAGTGTGGCGCGCTTCTTTACAAAACAAGTCTAAAAGAAGAGTGGCGTACCTTATTAACATCTCAAAGTATAGCGCACTCTTTTAAAGAGCAGAATAGTGGCGCACGTTTGAACCTTTTTATTTAACACAATGAAGGCAGGCACATAGTCTTCCTATCTTCTTTTCCCCCATATTTAATGAAGTGAATCTGAGAAACTGTCACAACAGTTGAGAAGGTCCGAGTCATTATTACTGAAGATCTTTGGCATGCAGATCAAATATTGTCGTTTAGTGGACTATATGGCCAAATCCTAACAAAGAGCGCCAACAGGCCAAACTCTAACAGAGAGCGCCAACGTTCCAAATTCTATCAGATTGTGCTCGTATGGCTACCTCTTCCAAATGTCAGCAGAATGCGCCAGTATAGCTACCTCCTCCAAGTTGCAGTAGAACATGCTAGTATGGCTACCTCTTCCAAGTTACAGCAAAGAGCCCCAGTATGGCTACCTCTTCCAAATGTCAACAGAACGCACCAGTATGGCTACCTTTTCCAAAGTTCAGCAAAGTGTGCCAGTATGGCTACCTTCATTAAACCTCTTCAATAACATGCCTAGGATCTTAAATGGCAATGAGTGGTTATGATTATGTATCTTTTATGTCATATTTCCCGTAAAATATGGATAAATAACTGTCCCTACAACCTACGCTTTCCTCATATAGGAAGCCACGTGTCAAGAAGGCAATACGTTGTGCACCCACTTAGCAGAACGTGGGTTATGAAACTCTCAAAAGTGTGCACACAATGGCAAATATAGTGCAAATTGTCCAAAGTGTGCGCACACTTCTATAACCGCTCCTGAAGGTTATAAACACAGGCTCAGTTCTTCCTTCACACACACAGCAGGATAGAGGGAAAGAAAGAAGAGCTCCTTATGTTGTTATTGCCAGAGTCTTCTTGCCTTTAAGTTCTTGGGTGCTCGTGTTCTTGTATTTCTTCACTTTCAAGTGGTACAAAGAGTAAAGTGATTGATTGCAGATCAGATCTCCAATACTATACTTTCCAAGAATTATTGTACTTTATATTCTTGTATTAGATTTATTCTACCCCCATCTTTTTCTTTCCTTTCAAGTTTTTGAAACAAAGTTTGTTCAATCTTTTGTTTATGGCAAACAGTAGACTCTCTATGATAATAGCATTTTCCCTGGGATCAAATTAAAGTAAAACTATCTCTCGGAATGGTGGCATGATTGGAAGCTCATCTAAAAATACGTAAGAAAACTCACTAACAATCCTGGGTAATTAAACTTCCTCGACTACTTCTATCCTCAAGTTAACAGACGGAGATTCTACTTCTCCCCTCGAGAATGAGAACTCTTCCTTATCGAAAACACGGAAGATAAGCTTGCCAGTATGGCAATCTATCATCACGTGTCGAATACTAAGCAAATCCAAAACCAGGACGACATCATAATCGCCTATAGTAAAACCTTATGGGAAACTCCATCCCACATACTTTGACTCGATATGAGACATATACTCTATCTACTCCTACGAGACCGTTACTAGTAAGTATATCAGTTGTTAGCAATAAGTATACTCAGCCTTACTTGTAAAAATTTATAGAATGGCCATGCATCTCTATCATTTCATATAAAATACCAAATACCATAAGATCGTTGACTATATGCTCAATTATTAGTCTAATTGACTGTCGTTGAAAGTAAAATATTTAGCTACAGTAAGTAAATAATCAGGCCAGTATTATGTATGCATAGAGACTGTCACGCCCAAATACCGGAATATAGAGACGGATATGGCCAGCTACCTCGTACAAGGTGCTATACATCATACGGCGATCACGGTTGTATAAGACAAGGGGGTATATGCTCTAAACAAGTCTCCTATGGTCAAGAACTTTTATGTCTTAATCATTCAAACAAGAAATAATAAACATAGAGCATATATTATAAAGCAATAAGGCGTCCCAAACACTTTCTCAAAATATTCTGGAGACCAGCTGTGCGAAATAAGAAGCTGGAAGACTAACAAAAGTACATGCCAGTGATCAACTGCAGTCTGATTTAATACAATCATGTAAGGAGACTAATGTCTAGACGTGCCGGCTAACAGGTGCGATGCTAAACTCACAAAAAGAAGTAAATTCACAATGACGAGCAGGGAAGAAAAATATCCACTTGTTATCCGCTGTGACCATGTTCCTGGTACGTGCCATGAGTTGGGGAAAAGAACATTGGATCCTCGGATGCTGGCTTAAAACCTATCCATCCAAAACCAGTGGGGTTAGACCCCAAATAGCAAGTACCACAAATAAAGCACGAAATAGAGAAACAAAAACCCAAAAAATATATAATAATACAGTGGTTCAATGTCGTAACTTAGGTCCATGGCATATTCTAGTGCAAAGGCCCAGCCCTACAACCAAACAAGGAAGGGTTGAACCATCACACTATGATAGTTTGTTTCCCTAGGCTACTAACAGAATAATACAATCACAACCAGGTCCATTTTTTTATATCGGCCAATTACTTGTACAGCTTGCTATTTGTTGAGTATGGGGTTATCTCAGAAATAATGCATAATAGGTATCCTCATATCACTCTAGGGCCGAACATGAGCTAACTGAACCAATAGATGAATAAAATAGGTAGTCACAAGATGTACAAATTTCCCATAGGGCCACTGTGCTAAAAATACGGTATTAGTGGTTCCATTATTCGAATAGTGAAATAGTAGTTCGACATAATAATATGTCAGATACTGCACTCCACTAAGGCAGATGATATACAGTATCTGTGGTGGCTAGCCCACAGCACAATTAGAATAAATCTGTTTGGGAAGGTTCATTGGCATGATCTCAGGATACCGTTTCCTCCAATGTTACTACCACTTTAGTTACCTAGTTAGCCCTATGTTGTGTTTGAAATCTCAAGACTTTGTCACATGAGAATTTCCCTTAAGATGTCATACAAAGTATGGGCAAGCTAGATACGAATCCACGAAAGTCAAATCTGGATTCACCCAAGCGTGTATGCAACATTCAGATAATTAATATCCTAGCCACACTTTGGTAGTTGGCTCTCTTATTATGCCCGTGCTAGAGAAAATATTATATACTTATAATATCCCATATTTAGGAATTGGGAGGCATTCTCGATGCACAATCCAAATAAAATCACTTAACACGTGACACGATGTGTCGTACCTCGACGCACATTAAATCATAGACAAATACAGACAATAGTGGTATCAGTACGGTTACAGTATTCGAGTCGAATTACCAATTATATATTGGGTCACAAAAGAATGAGAAAATATTCAATCAAAATAAGCAATGTCGTATGGATCTCTAAGCCGCATGGGAAGTCTAGGCCGCATATGAATCTAGGCCACATATGAAGTCGGGGCCGCATGACAAGTCCTAGCCGCATATAAAGTCAGGGTCGCATGACAACTCTTGGCCGCATATGAAGTTAGGGCCGGATGAACCACTAGGCCGCATATGAAGCCTAGACCGCATAAACCACTAGGCCGCATATAGAGTCTGGATTGCATACTCAGGTTTAAAGTCTACTCCTTGGGACAAGTGTCAAAGTGACGGACAATGAATGAAGTGTCAGTGCAGTGACATAAAGTGATTGATGTGATAAGCCATAATGTGTATCAGAAAGAAAAGACAAAAATTATATAAAGATGTGCCAAGGTTTCAGAGTTATGCGTCCAAGAAAAAGTGGTTGCATTCTCTGCTTATCGCATATGGGTCGGTGCTGTATGGAGGTCGATGCCACATGGAGGTCTCTTGGACTAAATGAATTTCTCATTAGTCCAGCGAGTAAAAACACAAAGAGTTCAAGGATAGGCTCCAGAATACTTGTGTGATGGAAGCCATGCGTCCGACAAGATGGAGGCATGCTGGTCAGTATGCGACAAAAGCTTAGGCTGTATAGCCCTTACGGGCCGAATTGCACTCCCTGCCGCATGACTCGCTGGCGGCATGAAGACTTCGTCTTCTCCAAACAGCAGGTTCGGCCATGGCAAAAACTCCAAAAAACTAAAATATTATTTTGTCCATAAAATCCTTATTTTAAGTCCAAATCAAGTGAACCAAAAGCCAAATTGCTTGAAATTGAAAGCTTTATCACGTAGCAAAAACTGATTATTCAAAAATATATGTTTAATAAATCAAAACCAAGAAAAACTCATGAAACCCATAAAACTCTAAGTTACAAATATAAATCTACTCAAAACCACCCATCAAAACAGAAAACTCCAAGTTCTAAAAGTGCTTAGAAATACATAACAAACATATGAACCAATAATATGGAGGATTTCTTTATTTCTCATGTAAGGTGTACTTGCCTATGGAAAGGGGAGAAAAAACACAAGAAGAGAAAGAAATGAAGTAATGAAGAGAGAGAAGGAAAAGGTTGGGTTATATATGAAAGGGTTGAGGGTTGAACTATGGGTTCTCATGACTTGAACCAACCCTCAAAATGAACCATGAACAAGGTTAAACCAAAGAATGGGTCTAGTCTCCAAGCACATACAACCATGCTAAAATAAAAATATGTTCTAAATATGTATATCGAAAAAAGGGGAGTGACATCTCTATCCACCTTAGACAAATTTTCTCCTCGGAATTCAAATCCAAGCAAAAGCTAGAGAAGTTAGGACAATCACGATATAATCTACTAGCAACTACACATACAAAAAATATCATCACAACACATAAGTGATCACCTGATCATAGAATCTGAGATATGAAGGAGTAAGAAAGAATATACCTTCTGAATCGAATAGGTGCGGGTACCGGGATCGAATATTGTCATCGTGCTCCAACGTCAATTCACCTAGAGAGTGATGGCCCCAAGCAACCTGAACAAGAGAAATAGTCCGATTCTTGAGCACCTTCTTTCTTTTGTCCAATATGGATGCGGGATGCTCCTCGTAAAATAAGTTGATACCAACGACTAATTCAGAGTGATAGAGGATATGACTCAGAACCGGAACATACCTACGCAACAGAGAAACATAAAATATATCATGCACCTCACATAGCGAAAGTGGAAGGGCAAGGCGATAAACAACATCGCCTACCCACTTAAGAATATTGAACGGACCTACGTATCGCAGACTAAGCTTCCCGCGAATCATGAATCTAATGATCCTACGGGTAGACAAAATTTGCAAGAACACGTGGTCGCTGACACGAAAATCTAAAGGCCTACGATGCTGACCTGCCCAATGCCAATGCCTATCTTATGAAAACCAAAGTCGCTCTCTAATCTGCTTGACATCCTCTATTGTCTGCGTGATCATTTTAGGGCCTGACATCTTTTGCTCACCAATTTTATCCTAAGCCAACGGTGATCTACACTTTCTCCGTATAGTGCTTCAAAAGGTGCCATCTGAATACTAGCCTGATAACTATTGTTATATGAGAATTCTACCAAGTAAAGGTGATTCTCCCAAGATCCACCAAGGTCTAAGGTATAGGCTCATAGCATATCCTCCAAGGTCTAGATGGTTCTCTGATTGTCCGTCTGTATGGGGGTGGTAAGCTGTGCAAAATCTTAACTTGGTGCCCAAACTCTGATGCAAATTTTTCTAAAAATGTGAAGTAAATTGAGTGTCTTGATCTGACATGATACTTACTTGGACACTGTGTTGTCTCACTATCTATCGCATATATATTTCTGCCAATTGTTCTGTAGACTGTCCTACTCGAAAAGAAAGAAAGTGAGCTACTTTTGTGAGAAGATCCACTATCACCCAAACGATATCTCGACTAGTCGGTGATCTAGGTAAACCGTTCACAAATTACATTGTTATGTGTTCTCACTTCCACTCTGGAATAGGAAGCGACTACAATAATCATGTCAATCTCTGTTGTTCGGCTTTCACTTGCTGACATATCAGACGTCACGATACGAAGCGTGCTATTTCTCTCTTCATTCCATTCTACCAAAAGTGTTGCCTGATATCTTGGTACATCTTCGTACCTCCATGATAAATGGAATATTGGGAACTATGTGCTTCAGTGCTAACTTCTTACCGAATATCCCCGTTTGGTACACATAGACAATTTCCAAACCTTATCGTTCCATTCACATGTATTGTCAACTCCTTTCAAAGACCTGACTCGCATTCTTCTTGTAGCTTTTGAATCTTCGGGTCCCCTGCCTAAGCTAGTTTGATTCTTTCTACCAAATTTGACTGAATCTGTAAGTAGCATGAACTCCTGTACTCTGTGGAAGTACTATCTCGATACCCTTCTCTCGTAAGTTTTCTAGAATGTGATTCTGAGTAGTCAACATAAACTTGCCACCTCTTGTGCTAAATGTATCAGCTACTACATTAGCCTTGCCTGGATGGTACTTAAGTTCCACGTCATAATCTTACAACAACTCTATACACCTTCTCTGCCTTATGTCCAGGTCCTTCTGCGTTAATGCATACTTCAAACTCTTATTTTATGTGAATATTTCTACTCGATCGCCATATAAGTAGTTCCTCCATAGCTTAAGTGGAAACACTACTGCTGCTAGCAGTAACAAAGGGACCTTCATTCTTTCCTTGGAATCTTCCTATTTATTTTGTATAGAAGACATTACACGAGAAATTGTATAAAAGAAACATTGAAGCTTCATGTTTATTTTGCAAAATCGATAGGGTAGCAGTAACAAAGGGACCTTTATTCTTTCCTTGGAATCTTGTACTATTGTGAAATATGTCTGACATAAGTAAGTTAGATTAAATCTCCATGAGATAGCATTCAAGCATATTAGGGAATCCAATGAACTCAAAATCATTCTACCAACTTAACAAATCACTTGTGTTAATATTCACAAAATGTAAGGCTAAGATGTTTGGCCACTTGGTGGATGCCAACAAGTCCAAGAGGGAAAAATAAGCACCAAAGAACAAACTAAAACAAAGAAAAAAATAGTCAAATAGTTTGTTCCAATTGGTGATGCATGTATTCCATCCTCGAGATATTCGATCGGAGGGTTTTTGATAAATATAAAATTCAATTTTACCCATTTTAGGACTCAAGAAAGATCTATCAAATGATCGCATAATTGCATAAAAATTTACGAGGGACCAGAGGGAAACCTGCTACAAATAGGAGAATACGGCACAATATTTAGATCAAATGTCACAGAGACATCCACAAGAATAAGATGCAAAGTTGAACAATGAATTCAGTTGAAAATTAACATCATATCCTCTATTTTGTTAGTTTGCATTCTCTGTTTTGTGCTCATACGCTCGGGATCAAAGTTTTTGGAGAAAGAACCCTCGCCAGAGCTCGAGGAGTTGATGCAGGTGTCAGGTATTGCACTACATGCTCTCAAAGTCACCGAGGAGGCAAAAAATAGAGCTTGGTTCTGTATTACCTAGGGCTTTATCGAGGTCCCTTTATTCAACAGTATGCATTGATATAGTTTACTAATGGGATAGAGTGGCATAATGGGGTACGAGAATGCTGCCTAGAAGTGGTGGTACTGCACAGGCTCCGGGAATGTGCAACGGGGAGGCTGCCGACAAAGAATAGGCTTCAAGAAATTGGGACTCATTGGCAACAGGGAGGATGCCGACAAAGAACAGGCATCCCTCGTACACTTCAATGCTGTACTAAAAGAGGATGAGTTTTATGCCATATAGGCGACGAAGCCCTGTTTACGCTGAAGCAGCTTGGACGTACTGTCCTACGCGGATGGTCCTTGAGCCTGTATTTTATGCTGTGCTTTGGCGGAGAAGCTCTATTTGCACGTTTGAAGGCTTTGAAGTCCTCTGTTTACGCTGCTTTGCATCAATATGCTGCGTAGAGCTTCCAGCGTATTTTTTATGCTTCTACAAGACCCCCTTCAAAGCTTTTAAATTTCTCGTAATTTGAAACGCTTTGAATGAAGCAAGACCCACTCCTCGTAACTCAAAATATTTCTGAATGGAGTTTTGAAATGGTCGAGGCTAACTTTATGGCGGATTCATTGGGGATCGGTGCTCTCTCTCGCCTATAAAAAGGCTGAGGAGTTCTCCTGTTCTTCCCACACTTCCTTCATCATACAGGGATGATGGTCAGAGCCGAACACCGGTACAACCCCGTAGAGAAAGTATGCTTGGCTCTGATATTCGCTATTCAGAAAACGCGATACTATGTCACGGGCCAAACCATTCATATCATCTCCCGGATCAATCCTCTTCGGGTACTGATGAGCAAGCCGAGTGTTCTTAATTCCCGACTCGTGACTTGGGCGATGTTATTAACGCCATATGACATGGTGTACGTCCCTCAGAAGTCCGTCAAAGGCCAAGCATTGGCTGACTTTCTAGCTGCTCATCCGATCCTGGAAGCCTCCAAACTGTACGAGGATATTCCCGACAAAGTTGTAGAGTGTAATTCCGCAACAGAAGGCGATGCATGGCAAATGTTCTTCGATGGCGCCTCCAGGACTGGTCCCTGGGGAAATGTGGTTTCAGGAGTAGGGATCGTCCTAGTCACTCCTGATAAACTCGTTATCTATCGAGCATATTTTCTTAGCGAGCCATGTTCTAACAATGTGGCAGAATACAACGCTCTACTAATCGGGCTCCAAGTCGCTAAAGAGCTGGGGGTCGAATCGTTGGAAGCCTTCGGTGATTCTCTGCTAATCGTCAATCAAGTCAGAGGAATATATGAAGTTCGAAATCCCGACCTTATCCCCTATCACTGAGCAACGGTCGAGATAGCCATAACATTTAAGGGATTCTTCCTGGAGCATGTAACTCGATCTCAGAATCTGGAAGCTGATGCCCTAGCCAGTCTAGCTGCAGATTTAGCCACCCCTATAAGAAGGCAGAATTCGGTAATCCTTCTTAACAGAGACTTATTTTGTGTGAAAAACAACTTTCACATAGAACATAGCCACGCGGTGAACGTAGATCCGCCCAGGAGAGAATGGAAAAGTCCCTTTATAGATTTCGTAGCATATGGAATCTTGCCGGAAGATCCTAAAGAAGCAATATCTGTCAAAAGACGATCATTACGCTTCTATTTCGACGCATCGTCGTAATGCCTATATCGCCGGTCTTATGACGGGATATTATTACGATGTCTCTCTGGTGATGAAGCATAGTGGATTATCTGTGAAGCTCACGATGGCGTGTATGGGGCGCATCAACCCGGTCCTAAGCTACAGGATCGTATCAGAAGAATGGGCTATTACTGGCCCACTATGATCGCAGACGCAATCCAGTATGCCAGACGATGCAGAGCCTGTCAGGTTCTTGCAGACTTCATACATCGACCGTCCGAACATCTACATCTTACGGTTGCATCCTGGACTTTCGAAGCATGGGGTATGGATATCATTGGCCCTATTCACCCATCTTCTTCCAGAGGTCACCGGTTCATACTGGCCATCACGAATTACTTCTCCAAATGGGCAGAGGCGATCCCTCTGGCTGAGGTAAAGACATCTAACATGACCAGCTTCATCAAGCATCACGTTATTTACCGCTTTGGGGTTCCCCGAAGAATAATCCATGACAATGGGCCTCAGTTCATCAGCCATGCGTTTCACCGATTCTGCGATAAAAATCGGATACAAAATGTAGCCTCCACGGCATATTATCCAGCTGCTAATGGGTTGGCGGAAGCCTTCAACAAAACCATTATCAAACTCTTAAAGAAGTTCGTCTCTTCAAAGAAAAGAGATTGGGATAAGAAGCTGGGAGAATGTCTCTGGGCATACCGCACAACGGTACGAGCACCGACAGGTTGTACGCCATTCTCGTTGGTCTACGGGAGTGAAGCAGTCCTTCCTATCGAAATTCAAATTCCGTCACTCAGGATAGCCGTAGCCAACGAGTTAACTCGAGAAAAGAATGACCTGTTAAGGCTTCAAGAGCTAGAAGGATTAGACGAGAAATGCCTCCAAGCTCAGCAGTGCATGGCGCTCTACCAAGCACACATTTCCAGAACTTTTAATCAAAAAGTAAAGAAAAGAGTATTCAAAGTCGGCGAGCTGATTTTAGTTGTAAGAAGACCGATGATTCTTACTCACAGGAGTAAAGGAAAATTCCAGCCCAAAAGGGAAGGCCCTTACGTAATCGAGACAACATTCTCAAATGGCGCTTACAGGTTAGCCCAGCCTAATGGAGACCTGCTAATGGCTCCTATCAAAGGCAAATTCTTGAAGAGGTACTATGCTTAAACCTCCTCTGCTCAAGTAGAATAAGGTGATCTCATTCTGACAAAACTACTTCCAAAACGAAACTAGTTGGATCATATTCTGTCATGTTCATATGACCTCTGAATAGATATGCTCTGCTAAAACTTACCGAAAGTATATCACGTCCATACCACCTCTGATATCACTTTCACCCAAACCTGTCATTTACATTCCGAAATAATAGGTCTACAAAGTCAGATAAAGAGCCTCTTTATTATTCCCCAGCAGAGTCGCCATCTTGTTTAGGATAATATAAACGAGAAAAGATTTGATGAATGCAGAAAATGAGATCTTGTACGAAGACCCGCCCTTCTTTTATGTTTACAAACAAGATTGTACAAATTTGATCCTACGCGAGGATGTCTAAGTACAATTTATTCAATCTGGGTGAATATTGCTATAGGTGTCTGATCTGCAATCGATCACTTTAGCCCTTGGACCACAAGATATTTGAAGAAGTGCCGTGGAAGACAGGTAGCAGCTTCGAGGGTTGCTGAAGAGGGTGGATGCCCGATGCCAAAGTCGTCGATCCCTTCTCTTTGCCTGAACTCTGGCCTCTTTTCTCTCTCCCTCTCTCTCTCTCTCTCTCGACCCTCCAATTTGTCGACCTTGTTCCTCATTGATAGAGGTCTCTATTTATAGAGTTTTAGTGACAGTGACCACTCAATCGGTGTAAAAAAATGAGTAGTGGAAAGTACAGCACCCTTTTACACAACGGTTAAAATAACCAAAGCCTGCGTATAGATGATCCTTTGAATGAGCGTGTGATGCGGGTCCAACTAAGGGACAAAACGTGTATAATCGCTACGAAGATCACGGCGTAAAAGCTACGTAGGTAGGTATCCATCGTGTAGAAGAGGTTGGCATAGAAGCCAAATGTCTGTCACCATGGCATAGAAGCCAAATAGTTATCAAACCGGCATAGAAGCCGAAATAGGCGTAGAAGCCGAGTGGTCCTAGAGGCCGAGTAGGTGTAGAAGCCGAGTGGTCATAAAGGCCGAGTAGGCGTAGAAGCCGAGTGGTCATAAAGGCCAAGTAGGGGTAGAAGCCGAGCCGGCACCGAAGTTGAATAGGCGTAGAAGCCGAGCGGGTACCGAAGCTGAATAGGCGTAGAAGCCGAGCGGGTACCGAAGCTAAATAGACGCAGAAGCCGAGCAGGCACCGAAGCTGAATAGGCGCAGAAGCCGCTGCGTAACATGCCAGAGTGATGATGTGGACGTCTTTAGCTGAAATTACGGCTATTGGAGATATAATCAAATCCCCAGCATTCATTGTGGAGATTTGCCATCATCCGGTGCATTAAACGCAGAGGCGTATTTTGAAGGACTGTCACTTGGCCTGCGCATGGTGCAGAGACGTGTCTCAAGCATCTGTCAGTATTCTGCGCATTAATTGGCAGAGACGTGCCTTGAGAAACTGTCACCGCTCTGTGCATAAAAAAAATGCAAAGATGTGCCTTGTGGGCCTGTCACCGCCTTGTGCATAAAAATGCAGAGACGTGTCTCGAGTCCCGTATGGGGTACAGCTTTTGACGTGGCAGGCGGTTTGTCTTCCGCGGAGCCTAAGGGGCTCTCATCTGACTGTGTAAAACTAGGCAGCGTATTCCTTTGTGTACGTAAAAGCGATTTACGTAAGGGAGATGACAGTAAATGACAGTCTGGGTTACAGTGCTGCGCCATCATCATAGCCGTCGCCTGGGTAGTCGAGCAGTATCACTTTGTCAGAAGTCGAGACGTCAGGTTCCCTGTAGGATCTGACAGGTTCATTGCAGGCTTTGACAGGTTCATTGCAGGGTCTGACAGGTTTACTTCGGAGAATACGAAGCGTCCCTCGTACACTTCAATGATGCACTGAAAGAGGATGAGTTTTACGCCATATAGGCGTCGAAGCCCCTGTTTACGCTGAAGCAGCCTGGACATACTGTCCTACGCGGATGGTCCTTGAGCCTGTATTTTATGCTGTGCTTTGGCGGAGAAGCTCTGTTTGTACGTTTGAAGGCTCTAAAGTCCTCTGTTTATGCTGCTTTGCATTAATATGCTGCGTAGAGTTTCCAGCATATTTTTCATGCTTCTACAAGACCCCCTTCAAAGCTTTTAAATTCCTCGTAATTTGAAACGCTTTGAATGAAGCATGACCCGCTCCTCGTAACTCGAAATGTTTCTGAATGGAGTTTTAAAACGGTCGAGGCTGACTTTATGGCGGATTCATTGGGGATCGGTGCTCTCTCTCACCTATAAAAAGGCTGAGGAGTTCTCCTGTTCTTCCCACACTTCCTTCATCATACAGAGATGATGGCCGGAGTCCGTCGGGTCGACTTGAGGAAGAAGGAGATCATGCTCTTCCGGCATGTAAGGAGCCGAAAAAGACGGCGTCTTCGAGCAAATGTCCTCTGCAACGATGGATCATGGAAGGATATCATAGCCTCCTTTGCTCGGGATAATCAGCAACTTTGTATGGTGGTTCTTCGGGAGAGACGAAGAATCGTATTTCACCACGCAGCTTGCAAGTGACACCTTCTCCCGTTATCTCCTGGGACGAGAGCAGACAGACTAGCTCTGTCCCGACTTGAATGGCGGTGGTCTGTAGGTAAGCAGATTTACCCTGCTTTCCTTCTGTTGGAGGATGGGTCTATGCCTAGTTTTGTATACTCCCGCCACTGATCATCTTCTTGGAAGAAGAGGAAGACCATCACCAACGTGAGAACCTGTTAGAACAGCTCCTCGGTACGATCTTCAGACGATGATGAGGAAGCCCTTTGTAGACGGGGTTTCCCTCAGATGTAATCATGAAAATGAAGAAAGAAAACCCTTGTAGACTGGATTTCCCTCATATGTAATCATGACTTTAATCTTTAATAAAATCGTCTTTCTTTTTCATATGATTATCTTGTCATACTTTGCTGTGAAGTCTGAATGTGTGCAGCTTTGACACGTCTTATTCTTTATGCCGACTCTATTTAGAAAGAGTGCTTGGTCCTGTCCTGTCTTTTACGCATAACTAGGGATGCGTAGAAAGCTGCTTTATCATTCGAGTGTTCGAACTGTCCTGTTGTTAGGAGTGAGGATCCGCGTAGAATCCTGAACTTTTACTTCTAATAGACAGAATTTCTTTGTTCAGACATCATCTTCAAGAATGATTTCCTGGAAATCCCTTGGAACATGGCAAGAAATGGCTGTCAAACTGATTTGCCCTCTTGGTAGATGAAACGTTCAGACTGGAGTCTGGATGAACTTCGAATCGACCCATGAAGAAGAGTAATTTTTCAATGTTTGAACTCTGTATGCTTCGGGTACTTGGGATATCTTCAGGTCAAGAAGGAGTATCTTCTGTGTGAACTCCTGTAATTGACCGCTTTGAGGATCGTTCAGATGTACGCGTACTCTGGCCTGCATATCTTTCAGATGTGCGGGAAGTCATGGAGCGCAAAATCATAAGTTTGCAGCCTCTTAGCGTAAACTAAACACCATCTAGCGTGAAAGCATAGACTTTATAGTTTCTGAGCATGAAGTCGTAGGTTTGTAGCCTCTCGAGCATAAAAGCTACCGAGCACAAAGGCATCCGGGCATAAAACCCGACATGTAGCTGTCGAACAAAAAGTTGTAGATTCATAGCCGTCGAGCGTAGAAAGCTCTTTAGCGTAGAACTGTTGATTTGTTGCTTCTGAAAAAAAAAATCGAGCGTGAAGTCGTGGATCCATCACCTCCGAGCGTAAACTAAGCGCCACCGAGCGTGAGATCATCGATTTGGTACCTGCTGAGCGTGAAGTTGTAGGTCTGTAGCCTCTCGAGCATTAAAGCTACCAAGCACAAAGGCATCCGGGCATAAAACCATGGACTTATAACTTGCGAGCGTAAAACCGTAGATCCATATTTGTCGAGCGTAGCAAGCTCCTTAGCGTAGAAACCACGAACCTGCTTTGCGCAAAAAACTTTTCGAATTCGTCGACTGTCTGCCTTCTCTGGAAATAGGCTGACGTGGGACCCAATCATAATCGAATATTAATTAGGATATTTGGTTCTGGGTCCGAGGAGTCCATCCGAACTCTATATATATCCCAAGTTTCTGAGAGAAAAACTTTCCATCCATCTTCTGCGAGAGAAAGCTTTCGACAGTTCGAGTTCTGTTTCTTCTTTGAGTCTTCAAAGTCTCAAGTAATGGCTTTTTAACAAACCTCCTCCGCTAAGGGAAAGAAGGTTGATTCCTCTTCTCGTTCTTCGACCCAAGCGAGAGAGTCTCTGGTTGGACAAGGCGAACTTCGTTCTGAGCGGAGCATCCCGTCGACGAATAGTGCACCCGGCCTGTAAGGTAGAGCTTTTGGGAAGGAGAGAATGACTGAAAATCCTTCGCACACGTTGAACGTGACCGCGCTAGGTAGTCTTCTGTGCTAATAGCCTCTTTGAGAAAGATGATGCACGGAGACGTTTCATCTTTTTATGCCCACATTCCTAATGTGTCAGCGTAAAATCTCTATTTTATCTACAGTCGAGCGTAAAAGCTTTGACCGCCGAAAACTTGGTGTACACCATTAAAATTTGAGTTTTATGCTTGTGGATGGAAATCCTGGCGTAAAGCTCAATTTAATCAATCTGGCATAAAGAACAGACCGTATACTGCCAATCTTGACTTTTACATTAAGGAAATGGATTCCAGCACAAAGGTTCAAGTTTCACAGTCTCGGCGTAGAGCACGGACTATTGATCGGATGCTGCAAGTCCCAAAATATCTAGTTTTAGGAACTGACGTATTTCTTTTGTACTTTCACAGTTAACTTGCATGAGTCTCCGCTAGCTGAAGTGATGGGCTCTGCCGCCGGGATGCTGCACTCCAACTATCTGGAGGATCTGTCGCACGTGACATTTCCTATCTCCGGGCCCCAATATCCCGAATGAAGGGCAATTCTGATATCGGCTCAGGGCGAGCGAATGCTGCTGAGCATGATCAACGGGGAGCCCCTAACGTACGTAGACGGGGAGCAATACCTGAAGCCGGCTTTCCTCTTCGGGGATATGATCGATAAGCAGTCCCAGACAAAGCCTAAGAGAGAACTCTGGGTTTTCCCTGCCGTTGATTTGGTCTTGTATCTGCCCAGTATGCCGAGAGACTACCCCATCTCGGCCTTCTTCCATGCTACGCATCCCAGGAAGATGTCGTGGAAGCTGACCCCCGATCTTCACGGCAAGCCGGGGAAGATCTTTTATCTGAGAGGAGCTGACCAGGGGTCGTTTGTCAGCCGCCCTTCTGGCTCTGTGACGCTGTTCAGGGGGCTGTACCCGGGCAGTGTCCCGAGTGAAGACAGTTTGGTGATCCAGCCAGTCCAGTTACCGACTTTCTGTAATGATTTTATGGGGCGTGGGGGAGTATACCCTAAGGTGAACCCTCGGTGTGGCGGGTGGATTACCCCTTCAAACCTTCGATGGGCTCATTTAGTTGATTGGGCCTTGAAGCATTTCCAGACCAGTTGGAGAATATTGGTCTGTTTGCAGCTGTGAGCGCTACCGGTGTTGGGTTACCTCCTAACCCTAACCTGTTCCTGGCACTCATGGAGCGATATATTTTGCTCACCGGGACTTTCGCCACTCCTCTGTGGGAGTTGGGATTGGCCCTGCATGAGATGGCAGAGATCTTAAGACTGCCGATGGGGGATAATCCATACGAAGAGTATGTTCCCACGAACCGGGAGCTGGGGGGTTCAGACCCTCGAGTAGTGGAGGTCTATCAGGAGCTGATGTGCCACTACCTCGCCTGTACCGCTTTTTATGATGAGCCCTCAAATTTGGCTCACATCAGTAAATGGACGTCTTATCTTTTCTTCCACCGGTCTAGAACTGCTAAGCCGGAGAAGGTATTGGAGGGCAAGGATCTGCCCGTGAATCCCCTGAGTGCGCTTAATGCTCAGGTAGTTCACGATCTCATAGTGGATGCTGGTGCTTCGGACTGGTTCCTCGATGAAGGGACGGGGAAGTATCCTGAAGGCACTAAGGCCTATAGTTATTTGAGGCGTTGTAGCAGGCCTCTGTCCAGGAAGGCTCAACTGGCTGGCTTCCTCTCTATATGGCTGCACCAAGTAGTACTGCCTGGCGTCGCATCTACGGACCGCATTCACCACAACACGATGTGCCCTGCAGTGCGTCTGGTGTTCGGGGCAAGACTGGGCTTGCTCCCTGCCATGGTGTGCCGTATACAAGCTGGCCTGAGGGCCATGACTGACGGGCTGCTCGTCGATGAAGTTCAGCGTGATAGCTTCCCCAGGTTAGAATTACCTTACCTGTACTTGATGGGGTGGCTAATTCTTCATAACCCCCGGGTGATGTCTCCCGGTTCCGGCAGTAGTTCGGGGGGTAGTTTCTTGTTGAACTACCGGAAGTCTTCCTGGAACGTGAACACAGTTATAGACTGTCGACGGGTGCTAGGCTTCAGTCATAGTTGGAAGCTTTTCTGTACCGTACCTCATGTACATCGCAATCAATCGAGGATTAGGCTCGAGGATTCGGGTAGTGAGAAGACCATTCTTTCTTCCGAAGCTTTTAATTGGTTGGTCTGTATTAGACCATCCTATGCTATACAGAAGCGAAGATTATTGCTTCTTGGAGCCCTACTTGCCCAGTCGGTTTACCCGACAGTTTGGGTATGATCAGTTGCACGTGGGCAACGCCGTCACCAGCTTCAGGTCCAGAGGTGGACTCATTGATGGAGTGAGGGGATGGCAATATTTTATCATGGGCTGTACTGGGGCAATTTTTATTGTGTCCATCATTACACTCTCCACGGAGCTGCACATCCTGCATTCGTATGCCCAGTTCTATGTGGCGACGAACAACTTCCATCGCAATTTTGATATGCATGGAAGCTTTAGGGTGCCCTCTTCCAAGCCTGGGGGAAGATTTGAAGTCCCCTCAGTTTTTTCGACGAGGGTGAGTCCGTTACCCCGGATGAGCCTCTGGTGTCGGTCCCTAGGGGTGAAGTACCTCCGCCTGTAGGGGCTTTGGCAGTTCTTGGGAAGCGAAGGGCTCATGTTCCCAAGGAGACTTCCCCTCGTAAGAGGAAGAAGAAGACGGTAAATCGTTCTCTCTGGATTCCTGGCATTGATGCTCCTGGAGGCGAGCTCGCATCTTCCCGTATTGAGGACGATTCTTTGATTGGAGGTTCCTCGCCTTTTAGAGAGGGACCTTCTACAATTTCGGCTGGTGGTGCCAGGGAATCTCAGCTGGACACTGGTGTCGCGGCTATTGCTTCAAGTAGTGGAGCGAGATCGCTTTCGGGGCTGAGTATAATAAAGTTCTGTATACCTCTAGCCGGATCGGCATCGGGAGGGACTTCTGCCGTGCCTGCGAGTATACCTAGCACGATTCCTGCCGATATGCCTCGGTTGGATTTGTAGGAGGACTTGGAAGACTATCTGTCAGCTTCTGTGAGCAGACCCCCTTCCCCAGGTATGACAGCTTGCCTAGCATCATTAAGAAATGATTTAGCTGTACAGGCTACGGATGCGACATATATGCCGTCGGTCCCGGGTAAATATCGTCTTCACGCCTTTTTATTTAGGAAAGTTAACATTATGCTGACATTAACTTCCTTTCGTCCTCCTTTCAGGGGAAGACCTCTTTGGGGAGGGCAGTGTAGATGCGTCCTTTGGCTCTGGCGGCGACACGGAGGTACCCGATTTTGAAGAGGAGACATTTTTGGGCGCTGGCTTGCCTGTCGAGGAGACTCCGATATCTCAAGAGGAGGACGAGCCTGTTATCGCGACAGTGCCTCCTTTGAGTACGTTGGCCTCTTCGTCCGGTGTTGGTGCTTCTTCTTTCGTCGTAGCACCTGCTGAGGTGACGGCTGTGGCGACATTGTCTGCGGTTATTTTTGGAGGGGAAGTTGCCACGATCGCGGATACTCCCCGCGTTCATGCGGACCTAGCTGCGCTGACCGAACAGTACACTGGTATCTTCTATACCACTTTGAGAACGCTAATGTCAATGGTGTTGGCGAAGAAGCTGGACTTTGCGTCTCTGAAGAGATCCTCTCAGTTCTTGATAGAGGCGATCCGGGAATTTGATGATACCGGGGTAGCTGACGTGCTGGAGGCAATGGTTAATGGTTTGGAGCAACCCATTAACGAGTACCTACACCTAGCTCGAGGCAACATTGAAGCTCTGGTCCAGGCCAGATACGACTCCTTGACTGTGCATCTTGTTGAAAAGAAGGAAAGTCTGAATAAATTCCTCGAGACCAACCAGCAGGAGGTGGACAAAGGGAAAGCCATTTTGGAGGAGACTATCGCCCTCCAAACAAAGTGCCAGGCTGAGCATGATAGAATGTAGCGAGGTTCCGCAAACTGGAGACAAAGCTTGCTCAGGCTAAGGAGTGGGCTTCTTAGTCGTCGGCAGGTCTAGATGTAGTGAAGGGCCGACTGGTCGTAGCACAACAGAACTTAGCGAATGCAGGAGTCGCCCGTGCCTGTTTCCTTCGGGCTAGAGCCGAACTGTCCCTTCTGATAGATGACGAGGCACGGTTGGAGCGGGTCCGCACTGATGTCTTGGATTTCGGGGCTGAGAGGATGGCCGTACTGGCGCAGCAGCTTCGCGACCTGACCGCTCCCCCTTCATGATGTACTGTTGCTTTTGCTCTTCAAATGTACTCTTGCTCTTTTCTGGGAATAATAAATAGGCTCTTTTTCTGACTTTGTAGACCCATCATTTCAGAATGTAAATGACAGGTTTGGGTGAAAGTGATATCAGAGGTGGTATGGACGTGATATACTTTCGGTAAGTTTTAGCAGAGCATATCTATTCAGAGGTCATATGGACATGACAGAATATGATCCAACTAGTTTTGTTTTGGAAGTAGTTTTGTCAGAATGAGATCACCTTATTCTACTTGAGCAGAGGAGGTTTAAGCATAGTACCTCTTCAGAAATTTGCCATTGATAGGAGCCATTAGCAGGTCTCCATTAGGCTGGGCTAACCTGTAAGCGCCGTTTGAGAACGTTGTCTCGATTACGTAAGGGCCTTCCCATTTGGGCTGGAATTTGCCTTTACTCCTGTGAGTAAGAATCATCGGTCTTCTTACAACTAAAACTAGCTCGCCGACTTTGAACACTCTTTTCTTTACTTTTTGATTAAAAGTTCTGGAAATACGTGCTTGGTAGAGCGCGATACGCTGCTGAGCTTGGAGGCGTTTCTCGTCTAATCCTTCTAGCTCTTGAAGCCTTAACAGGTCATTCTTTTCTTGAGTTAACTCGTTGGCTACGGCTATCCTGAGTGACAAAATTTGAATTTCGTTAGGAAGGACTGCTTCACTCCCGTAGACCAACGAGAATGGCGTGCAACCTGTCGATGCTCGTACCGTTGTGCGGTATACCCAGAGACATTCTTCCAGCTTCTCATTCCAATCTCTTTTGTTCGAAGAGAGAAACTTCTTTAAGAGTTTGATAATGGTTTTGTTGAAGGCTTCCGCCAACCTATTAGCAGCTGGATAATATGTCGTGGAGGCTATATTTTGTATTCGATTTTTATCGCAGAATCGGTAAAATGCATGGCTGATGAACTGAGGCCCATTGTCATGGATTATTCTTCGGGGAACCACGAAGCGGTAAATATCGTGATGCATGATGAAGCTGGTCACGTTAGATGTCTTTACCTCAGCCAGAGGGATCGCCTCTGCCCATTTGGAGAAGTAATCCGTGATGGCCAGTATGAACCGGTGACCTCTGGAAGAAGATGGGTGAATAGGGCCAATGATATCCATACCCCATGCTTCGAAAGGCCTGGATGCAACCGTAGGATGTAGATGTTCGGACGGTCGATGTATGAAGTCTGCATGAACCTGACAGGCTCTGCATCGTCTGGCATACTGGATTGCGTCTGCGATAATAGTAGGCCAGTAATAGCCCATTCTCCTTATACGATCCTGTAGCTTAGGACCGGGTTGATGCGCCCCGCACACATCGTCGTGAGCTTCACGGATAATCCGCTGTGCTTCATCACCAGAGAGACATCGTAATAATAGCCCATCATAAGACCGGCGATATAGGCATCGCGATGATGCGTCGAAATAGAAGCGTAATGATCGTCCTTTGACAGATATTGCTTCTTTAGGATCTTCCGACAAGATTTCGTATGCTACAAAATCTATAAAGAGACTTTTCCAGTCTCTCTTGGGCGGATCTGCGTTCACCGCGTGGCTATGTTCTATGTGAAAGTTGTTTTTCACACAAAATAAGTCTCTGTTAAGAAGGATTACCGAATTCTACCTTCTTATAGGGGTGGCTAAATCTGCAGCTAGACTGGCTAGGGCATCAGCTTCCAGATTGTGAGATCGAGCTACATGCTCCAGGAAGAATCCCTTAAATGTCATGGCTATCTCGACCGTTGCTCGGTGATAGGGGATGAGGTCGGGATTCCCGACTTCATATATTCCTCTGACTTGATTGACGATTAGCAGAGAATCACCGAAGGTTTCCAACGATTCGACCCCCAGCTCTTTAGCGACTTGGAGCCCGATTAGTAGAGCGTTGTATTCTGCCACATTGTTAGAACAGTGCTCGCTAACAGAATATGCTCGGTAGATAACGAGTTTATCAGGAGTGACTAGGACGATCCCTACTCCTGAAATCACGTTTCCCCTGGGACCAGTCCTGGAGGTGCCATCGAAGAACATTTGCCATGCATCGCCTTCTGTTGCGGAATTACACTCTGCAACTTCGTCGGAAATGTCCTCGTACAGTTTGGAGGCTTCCGGGATTGGATGAGCAGTTAGAAAGTCAGCCAATGCTTGGCCTTTGACGGACCTTTAAGGGACGTACACCATGTCATATGGCATTAATAACATCGCCCAAGTCGCGAGTCAGGAATTAAGAACACTCGGCTTGCTCATCAGTACCCGAAGAGGATTGATCCGGGAGATGATATGAATGGTTTGGCCCATGACATAGTGTCGCATTTTTTGAATAGCGAACATCAGAGCCAAGCATTCTTTCTCCACTGGGTTGTACCGGTGTTCGGCTCCGACCATCATCCTGCTGAGGTAGTAAATAGCCTGCTCGTGGCCCATATCATTCTTTTGTGCGAGAAGAGCTCCCAGGGAATGATCTATTGCTCGGACGTACAACATGAACGGTTTTCCTTTGACAGGAGGTACCAGAACCGGCGGGCTAGTGAGGTAGCGCTTGATATCTCCGAATGCTTGCTGATAGGCTTCATCCCATACGAAGGATACACCTTTCTTCATGAGACGAGAAAAGAGCTGGCATCTCCCGGAAAGGTTGGATATGAACCTTTGGATATAAGCCAGACGACCTTGAAATCCCCTGAGTTCCCTCAGATTGTGGGGCGGTCGCATTTCTAAGATGGCCTTGACTTTATCAGGGTCCACTTGAATGCCTTTGGCGGTGATGACAAATCCCAGAAATTTGTCGCTAGATACCCCCAGAAAGGACTTCGTTGGGTTCATTTTGAGTTAATGTTGGCACATCAATTCAAATACTGTCTTCAAGTCATGGATGTGACTATCACTGAGGTGACTTTTGACAGCTACATCGTCCATGTAACACTCTACTGTCTTACGTAAATGCTTGTGGAATATGTCACTCATAGCTCGTTGGTACGTAGCCCCGGCGTTCTTTAATCCGAAGGGCATGACCGTATAGCAGTATACCCCCAGTGGTGTCCGGAAGACAGTATGCTTCTCGTCTTCAGGATGCATCTTGATCTGATTGTATCCTGAAAATCCGTCCATGAAAGACATACGTTCAAAACTGCATGTATTGTAGATCATGACGTCTGTGATGGGAAGAGGGAACTCATCCTTGGGGCAGGCTGCATTCGGATCTCGGTAATCGATGCAGATCCATACTTTTCTATTCTTTTTCATGACCGGGACAACATTGGCGACCCAGTCGGGATGTTGTTCTTCACGGATGAAGCCGCAGGCTATCAACTTCTTGACTTCAGCTTCAATGGCGTCCATAATGTCCGGGCGGAACCGGCGTTGGTGCTGCTTCACAGGCTTTGAATCGGACAGTATATTGAGTTTATGAGTAGCCACCTTTGGATCAAGACCTGGTATATCCTCATAATTCACGCAAAGACGTCGATATATTCTTTTATCAGCTGGGTAATTTCTTCTATTTCTTCTTCGGAAAGGTCGTTATTGATAAATATCGGCTTTGGTGAAAGTTCATCCCTTACGATAATGTTTTATCAATCTGATAACTTCATCTTTAGTAGGAGGTTCTCTCTGCTCGAAGCGCAACTCCTATTGTGTATCCATCTGCTGAGCCCAAGCGTCATTCTTGAGTGGTTCGGATTCTTGTTCGTCTGATTCAAAGGAATCCGTTGCTACCAAATTTGCTGATAATGTTTATTCGAGGGCATGAGATGAGCCGAAGGGCGATGAACCATCTTGAAAAGAGGAAGAGACATCCTCGTTCGACTTGGAAGTCGTAAGGAAGGTGGCGTACCCTAACCCGAAATGGGTTTGTTGATAGTGGGGATTGTCGAGCAGCGGTGTTCGTCTGCCTTTCCCGTAGTTGAGACCTGGTTCCATCCTTAAGTTGTAACCCATATTTTGCATGATCTTCAAGGCTTGTGGGCTGTACCTTTGAACTTACATTTCACCAGAGTCGTCATCAAAGGAATCCTCTTGCATAGTCTGTTCGTTGCGCATGCGGCCGAAGACTATCGAACACTGACCATTGCGGGCAGGTGGAACAATGAAGATAGAATCCTCATGTGGTCCATACGTTGTGATAACATTGGATGATGACGTCACTTCCCATATATACGGATAATAGGAATCTATAGCTGCCAAGAATGTTTGTGCTATAGGCTCTATATCGTCATGGGGAGAGGGTTCCTGATTTGGAATCCAGACATCGGTATACTAGAAAATAGGTCCTTTATTATTATCAGAAATCGTACTCCTGGTTACATTTATATCACTCGGCAGCTTGTTGCGCCGAAGGTTGATGATTAAGGGCAGAGGCTTCTGGTTTAGAGTGACCACTAAAGGATCACCCCCTTTCCCTGACCTGGTCTCGTTCAGGTGGATTGCCATAGGCTCTGTGGCTTTTGGACGGGTAGTCCATCCTTTCACCTTGATTGACAGAGGTTGCTTGGCAGAAGGTTCTTCAGGCTCCCGGTGAGATTCCTTCTCTGCTTGGGCTGACACCTATTCCGTGTAGTCTTGAGAGTATAACACGGCGTCAGAGTAGTAGGATTCTACTCCTTTAAACGGGTTTAGGTCAGCAACCTCCGTTTCTACTGTCTTTTGGGCGTCTACATATTTGAAGCACTGATGTAGAGTCGAAGGAACGATGTTGTGGTCGTAGATCCACGGTCTTCCTAGCAGGATGTTGTAGAGGACGGACGTCTTGAGTCCGAGCTTTCTCCAGGTATATGTGAAGCCATGTTCATAGATGCATGCGCGGGCTCTTCTTCTAGGAAAGATGGAGAGTAGCTCAGTCGGTCGAAAATCGGCCGTTTTGTTTTAGAACAGCAACAATTAATCACAATCCTGTGACTATTACAACAGTGCTTGCTAGGAGGCGTAATAGCCACGCTAGGGGATCCCCTCTTCTTGCGCTTCCGGATTAGATATTTGCGCAGGTCAGGAGGAGTTGCAGAAGAAGAAGATGATGGCTTGTTCCTTCTGTTCCCATTGGTGGGCATGCGGACGATGGGAGTCATAGTCTTCGCTGTGCCACCCGTATACAACAGGTTGGCCATCTGGGTGGCGGATAATCCCCAGGGAAGGTGTCTTTCCGCAACTGGAGCTTTCTTTATGCTTAGGGACTTCGCTTGGCGTAATTTGGAGCTTCGCTCAGGTTGGCGTAAAGCTGAGGATGTCCTTAGGCGGCCATCAGCGTCTCGCGTAATTCAGAGGGCGTGCAGATCGTTCCCTTGCTGGCGTAAAGGCCGGGAAGTTGAGTGGTCCGCCGCTCGCTTTCCCTTGCGGAGATCACAGGGATCATCTGGTTCTCCGTAGAGGTCAAATGTTATTTTACGTGCGGAGCGTGTCTTGTACTTCTGATTTGGCACTGAGGCTTTATCAGAAGTTTTGTCTATTCTGCCAGGGACGGGAGACTGAATTTCACGCGCAGAGCGCGGAGTATACTTTTGGGTTAGCGCTGAGGCATTGCCAGAAGTTTTGTCTGTTCCGCCAGAGACAGGAGACTGAATTTCATGCGCAGAGCACGGAGTATACTTCTGGGTTAGCGCTGAGGCATTGCCAGAAGTTTTGTCGGTTCTGTCAGAGACTGGCGACTGAATTTTACGCGCAGGGTACGGAGTATACTTCTGGGTTAGCGTTGAGACATTGCCAGAAGTTTTGTCGGTTCTGTTTAGGATAATATAAACGAGAAAAGATTTGATGAATGCGGAAAATGAGGTCTTGTACGAAGACCCGCCCTTCTTTTATGTTTACAAACAAGATTGTACAAAATTGATCCTACGCGAGGATGTCTAAGTACAATTTATTTAATTTGGGTGAATATTGCTATAGGTGTCTGATCTGCAGTCGATCACTTTAGCCTTTGGACCACACGATGTTTGAAGAAGTGCCGTGGAAGACAGGTAGCAGCTTCGAGGGTTGCTGAAGAGGGTGGATGCCCGATGCCAAAGTCGTCGATCCCTTCTCTTTGCCTGAGCTCTGGACTCTTCTCTCTCTCTCTCTCTCTCTCTCTCTCTCGACCCTCCAATTTGTCGACCTTGTTCCTCATTGATAGAGGTCTCTATTTATAGAGTTTTAGTGACAGTGACCACTCAATCGGTATAAAAACCGAATAGTGGAAAGTACAGCACCCTTTTACACAACGATTAAAATAACCAAAGCCTGCGTATAGATGATCCTTTGAATGAGCGTGTGACGCGGGTCCAACTAAGGGACAAAATGCGTATAATCGCTACGAAGATCACGGCATAAAAGCCACGTAGGTAGGTATCCATCGTGTAGAAGAGGTTGGCATAGAAGCCAAATGTCTGTCACCATGGCATAGAAGCCAAATTGTTATCAAACCGGCATAGAAGCCGAAATAGGCGTAGAAGCCGAGTGGTCCTAGAGGCCGAGTAGGCGTAGAAGCCGAGTGGTCATAAAGGCCGAGTAGGCGTAGAAGCCGAGTGGTCATAAAGGCCGAGTAGGCGTAGAAGCCGAGCGGGCACAGAAGTTGAATAGGCGTAGAAGCCGAGCGGGCACCGAAGCTGAATAGGTGCAGAAGCCGAGCGGGCACCGAAGCTGAATAGGCGCAGAAGTCGCTGCGTAACGTGCCAGAGTGATGATGTGGACATCTTTAGCCAGAATTATGGCTCTTAGAGATATAATCAAATCCCCAACATTAATTATGGAGATTTGCCATCATCCGGTGTATTAAACACAGAGGCGTATTTTGAAAGTCTGTCACTTGGCCTGTGCATGGTGCAGAGACGTGTCTCAGGCATCTGCCAGTATTCGACGCATTAATTGGCAGAGACGTGCCTTAAGAAACTGTCACCGCTCTATGCATAAAAAATACAGAGACGTGCCTTGAGGGCCTGTCACCGCCCAGTGCATAAAAATACAGAGACGTGTCTCGAGTCCCGTACGGGGTACAACTATTGACATGGCAGGCAATTTGTCTTCCGCGGAGCGTAAGGGGATCTCATCTGACTGTGTAAAACTAGGCAGTGTATTCCTCTGTATACGTAAAAGCGGTTTACGCAAGGGAGATGGCAGTAAATGATAATCTGGGTTGCAGTGCTGCGCCATCATCATAGCCGGCGCCTGGGTAGTCGAGCAGTATCCCTTTGTCAGACGTCAGGTTCACTGCAGGATCTGACAGGTTCATTGTAAGCTTTGACAGGTTCATTGCAAGGTCTGACAGGTTTACTTCGGAGAATACGAAGCGTCCCTCGTACACTTCAATGTTGTACTGAAAGAGGATAAGTTTTACGCCATATAGGCGACGAAGCCCCTGTTTACGCTGAAGCAGCCTGGACGTACTGTCCTACGCGGATGGTCCTTGAGCCTGTATTTTACACTGTGCTTTGGCGGAGAAGCTCTGTTTGTACGTTTGAAGGCTCTGAAGTCCTCTGTTACGCTGCTTTGCATCAATATGCTGCGTAGAGTTTCCAGCGTATTTTTTATGCTTCTACATAACCCCCTTCAAAGCTTTTAAATTCCTCGTAATTTGAAACGCTTTGAATGAAGCATGACCCGCTCCTCGTAACTTGAAACATTTCTGAATGGAGTTTTAAAACGGTCAAGGCTGACTTTATGGCGGATTCATAGGGGATCGGTGCTCTCTCTCGCCTATAAAAAGGCTGAGAAGTTCTCTTGTTCTTCCCATACTTCCTTCATTATACAGAGATGATGGCCGGAGTCCGTCGGGTCGACTTGAGGAAGAAGGAGATCATGCTCTTCCATTATGTAAGGAGCCGAAAAAGATGGCGTCTTCGAGCAAATGTCTTCTGTAATGATGGATCATGGAAGGATATCATAGCCTCATTTGCTCGGGATAATCAGCAACTTTGTATGGTGGTTCTTCGGGAGAGACGAAGAATCGTATTTCACCACGCTGCTTGCAAGTGGCACCTTCTCCCATTATCTCCGGGGACGAGAGCAGCAACTGGCTCTGACCTCGGGTATTGAGTTGGGTGAAATACCTCAACTCAATCTGTCACGGTGCACGAAGCATAGGATCTGCATAATTTAGGCAGGCCCAGTTCCGTATTCTCCCTCCATTTACTATTTTAGTAGGTTACGAAAACCGACCAACTGCTGTAGGAGGGATGAAGAATTGGCGCCCATGTAAGAACCTGGTAGAGCAGATTCTGGGGGGTGGCCTTCCGACGACGACGAGAAAAATCCCTTTGTAGACGGGATTTCCCTCATATGTAGTCATGAAAATAAAGAAAGAAAATCCCTTATAGACTGGATTTTCCTCATATGTAATCATGACTTTAATCTTTAATAAAATCGTCTTTCTTCTTCATATGATCATCTTGCCATACTTTGCTGTGAAGTCTGAATATGTGTAGCTTCGACACGTCTGATTCTTTACGTCGACTCTGTTTAGAAAGAGTGCTAGGTCCTGTCCTGTCTTTTATGCATAACTAGGGATGCGTAGAAAGCCACTTTAGCATTCGAGTGTTCGAACTGTCCTGCTGTTAGGAGTGAGAAATCACGTAGAATCCTGAACTGTTACTTCTGATAGACAGAATTTCTTTGTTCAGACATCATCTTCAAGAATGATTTCTCAGAAATCCCTTGGAACAGGGCGAGAAATGGCTGTCAAACTGATTTGCCCTCTTGGTAGATGAAACGTTCAGACTGGAGTCTGGATGAACTTCGAATCGACCCATGAAGAAGAGTAATTTTTCAATGTTTAAACTCTGTATGCTTCGGGTACTTGGGATATCTTCAGGTCAAGAAGGAGTATCTTCTGTGTGAACTACTGTAATTGACCGCTTTGAGGATCGTTCCGATGTACGCGTACTCTGGCCTGCATTTCTTTCAGATGTACGGGAAGTCATGGAGCGCGAAATCATAAGTTGGCAGCCTCTAAGCGTAAACTAAACACCATCTAGCGTAAAATCATAGACTTTGTAGTTCCTGAGGGTAAAGTCATAGGTTTGTAGCCTCTCGAGCATAAAAGCTACCGAGCACAAAGGCATTCGGGCGTAAAACCCGACTTGTAGCTGTCGAACGAAAAGTCATAGATTCGTAGCCGTCGAGCGTAGAAAGCTCTTTAGCGTAGAACTGTTGATTTGTTGCTTCTGAAAATAAAAAAAATTCGAGCGTGAAGTCGTGGATCCGTCGCCTTCGAGCGTAAACTAAGCGCCACCGAGCGTGAGATCATCGATTTGGTACCTGCTGAGCGTGAAGTCGTAGGTCTGTAGCATCTCGAGCATAAAAGCTACCGAGCACAAAGGCATCCGGGCGTAAAACTAAAGACTTATAGCTTGCGAGCGTAAAACCGTAGATCTGTAGCTGTCGAGCGTAGAAAGCTCCTTAGCGTAGAAACCACGAACCTGCTTTGCACGAAAAACTTTTTGAATTCGTCGACTGTCCGCCTTCTCTGAAAATAGGCTGACGTGAGACCCAATCATAACCGAATATTAATTAGGAGATTTGGTTCGGGGTCCGAGGAGTCCATCCGAACTCTATATATATCCCAATTTTCTGAGAGAAAAACTTTTCATTCGTCTTCTGCGAGAGAAAGCTTTCGACTGTTCGAGTTTTGTTTCTTCTTCGAGTCTTCAAAGTCTCCAGTAATGGCTTTAAAACAGACCTCCTCCACTAAGGGAAAGAAGGTTGATTCCTCTTCTCGTTCTTCGACCCAAGCGAGAGAGTCTCTGGTTGGACAAGGCGAACTTCGTTCTGAGCGGAGCATCCCGTCGATGAGTAGTGCACCCGGCCTGGAAGGTAGAGCTTTTGGGAAGGAGAGAATGACTGAAAATCCTTCGCACACGTTGAACGTAACAGCGCTAGATCGTCTTCTGTGCTGATAGCCTCTTTGAGGAAGATGATGCACGGAGACGTTTTATCTTTTTACGCCCACATTCCTAATGTGTCAGCGTAAAAACTCCATTTTTTCTGCAGTCGAGCGTAAAAGCTTTGACCGTCGAAAACTTGGTGTACACCATTAAAATTTTAGTTTTATTCTTGTGGATGCAAATCCTGGCGTAAAGCTCAATTTAATCAATCTGGCATAAAGTATAGACGGTATACTGCCAATCTTGAATTTTACGTTAAGAAAATGGATTCCAGCGTAAAGGTTCAAGTTTTACAGTCTCGGCGTAGAGCACGGACTGTTGATCGGATGCTGCAAGTCCCAAAATGTCTAGTTTTAGGAACTGACATATTTCTTTTGTACTTTCACAATTAACTTGCATGAGTCTCCGCTAGCTGAAATGATGGGCTCTGCCGCTGGGATGCTGCACTCCAACTATCTGGAGGATCTGTCGCACGTGACATTTCCTATCTCCGGGCCCCAATATCCCGAAGGAAGGGAAATTCTGATATCGGCTCAGGGCGAGCGAATGCTGCTGAGCATGATCAACGGGGAGCCCCTAATGTACGTAAACGGGGAGAAATACCTGAAGCCGACTTTCCTCTTCGGGGATATGATCGATAAGCAGTCCCAGACAAAGCCTAAGAGAGAACTCTGGGTTTTCCTTGTAGTTGATTTGGTCTTGTATCTGCCCAGTATGCCGAGAGACTACCCTATCTCGGCCTTCTTCCATGCTACGCATCCCAGGAAGATGTCGTGGACGCTGACCCCCGATCTTTACGGCAAGCCGGGGAAGATCTTTCATCTGAGAGGAGCTGACTAGGGGTCGTTTGTCAGCCGCCCTTCTGGCTCTGTGACGCTATTCAGGGGGCTGTACCCGGGCAGTATCCCGAGTGAAGACAGTTTGGTGATCTAGTCGGTCCAGTTACCGACTTTCTGTAATAATTTTATGGGGCGTGGGGGAGTATACCCTAAGGTGAACCCTCGGTGTGGCGGGTGGATCACCCCTACAAACCTTCGATGGGCTCGTTTAGTTGATTGGGCCTTGAAGCATTTTCAGACCGAGTTAGAGAATATTGGTCTATTTACAGCTGTGAGCGCTACCGGTGTTGGGTTACCTCCTAACCCTAACCTGTTCCTGGCACTGATGGAGCGATATATTTCGCTCACCGGGACTTTTGCCACTCCTCTTGGGGAGTTGGGATTGGCCCTACATGAGATGGCAGAGATATCATGACTGCCGATGGGGGATACTCCATACGAAGAGTATGTTCCCACGAACCGGGAGCTGGGGGTTCAGACCCTCGGGTAGTGGAGGTCTATCAGGAGCTGATGTGCCACTAACTCGCCTGTACCACTTTTTATGATGAGCCCTCAGATTTGGCTCACATCAGTAAATGGACATCTTATCTTTTCTTCCACCGGTCTAGGACTGCTAAGCCGGAGAAAGTATTGGAGGGCAAGGATCTGCCCGTGAATCCCCTGAGTGCGCTTAATGCTCAGGTAGTTGACGATCTCATAGTGGATGTTGGTGCTCCGGACCGGTTCCTCGACGAAGGGACGGGGTAGTATCCTGAAGGCAGTAAGGCCTATAATTATTTGAGGCGCTATCGCAGGCCTCTGTCCAGGGAGGCTCAACTGGCTGGCTTCCTCTCTATATGGCTGCGTCGAGTAGTACTACCTGGAGTCGCATCTGCGGACTGCATTCACCTTAACACGCTGTGGCCTGTAGTGCGTCTGGTGTTCGGGGCAAGACTGGGCTTGCTCTCTGCCATGGTGTGCCGTATACAAGCTGGCCTGAGGGCCATGACTAACGGGCTGCTCGTCGATGAAGTTCGGCGTGATAGCTTCCCCAGGATAGAATTACCTTACCTGTACTTGATGGGGTGGCTAATTCTTCATAACCCCCGGGTGATGTCTTTCGGTTCCGGCAGTAGTTCGGGGGGTAGTTTCTTGTTGAACTACCAGAAGTCTTCCTGAAACGTGAACACAGTTATAGACTGTTGACGGGTGCTAGGCTTCAGTTATAGTTGGAAGCTTTTCTGTACCGTCCCTCCTGTATATCGCAATCAGTCGGGGATTAGGCTCGAGGATTCGGGTAGTGAGAAGACCATTCTTTCTCCCAAAGCTTTTAATTGGTTGGTCTATATTAGACCATCCCATCTGCTGTACAGAAGCGAAGATCATTGCTTCTTGGAGCCCTACTTGCCCAGTCGGTTTGCCCGGCAGTTTGGGTATGATCAGTGGCACGTGGGCAACACCGTCACCAGCTTCAGGTCCAGAGGTGGACTCATTGATGGAGCGAGGGGATGGCGATATTTTATCAGGGGCTGTACTGGGGCAATTTTTATTGTTCCCGTCATTACACTCTCCACGGAGCTGCGCATCCTGCATTCGTATGTCCAGTTCTATGTGGCAACGAACACCTTCCATCGCAATTTTGATATGCAGGAAAGCTTTAGGGTGCCCTCTTCCAAGCCTAGGGGAAGAGTTGAAGTCCCCTCGGTTTCTTCCGACGAGGGTGAGTCCGTTATCCTGGATGAGGCTCTGGTGTCGGTCCCTAGGGGTGAAGTACCTCCGCCTGCAGGGGCTTTGGCAGTTCTTGGAAAGCGAAGGGCTCCTGTTCCCAAGGAGACTTCCCCTCGTAAGAGGAAGAAGAAGACGATAAATCGTTCTCTTCGAATTCCCGGCATTAATGCTCCTGGAGGCGAGCTCGCATCTCCCCGTGTTGGGGACAATTTTTTGATTGGAGGTTCCTCGCCTTTTAGAGAGGGACCTTCTACAGTTCCGGCTGGTGGTGCCGGGGAATCTTAGTTGGACACTGGTGTCGCGGCTATTGCTTCAGGTAGTGGAGCGAGGTCACCTTCGGGGCTGAGTATAATAAAGTTCCGTATACCTCTAGCCGGATCGGCATCGGGAGGGACTTTTGCCGTGCCTGCGAGTATACCTAACACGATTCCTGCCGATGAGCCTCGATTGGATTTGGAGGAGGACTTAGAAGACTATCTGTCAGCTTCTGTGAGAAGACCCCCTTCCCCAGGTATGACAGCTTGCCTAGCATCATTAAGAAATAATTTAGCTGTACAGGCTGCGGATGCGACATATATGCCGTCGGTCCCGGGTAAATATCGTCTTCACGCCTTTTCTTTTAGGAAAGTTAACATTATGCTGACATTAACTTCCTTTCGTCCTCCTTTCAGGGGAAGACCTCTTTGGGGAGGGCAGTGTAGATGCGTCCTTTGGCTCTGGCGGCGACACGGAGGTACCCAATTTTGAAGAGGAGACATTTTTGGGTGCTGGCTTGCCTGTCGAGGAGACTCCGATATCTCAAGAGGAGGATGAGCCTGTTATCGCGACAGTGCCTCCTTTGAGTATGTTGGCCTCTTCGTCCGGTGTTGGCGCTTCTTCTTTCATCGTTGCACCTGCTGAGGCGACGGCTGTGGCGACATCATCTGCGGTTATTCCTGGAGGGGAAGTTGCCACGATTGCGGACACTCCCCGCGTTCATGCGGACCTAGCTGCGCTGACCGAACAGTACACTAATATCTTCTATACCACTTTGAGAACACTAATGTCAATAGTGTTGGCGAAGAAGCTGGACTTTGCGTCGCTGAAGAGATCCTCTCGGTTCTTGATAGAGGTAATCCAGGAATTTGATGATACCGGGGTAGCTGACGCGCTGGAGGCGATGGTTAATGGTTTGGAGCAACCCATTAACGAGTACCTGTAGCTAGCTCGAAGCAACATTGAAGCTCTGGTCCAGGCCAGATACGACTCCTTGACTGAGCATCTTGTTGACCAGATGGAGCCTCTGAATAAGTCCATCGTGGCTCAGCAGCAGGAGATGGATCATGAGCGTGTCCAACTGGAGTATATCGTTCCCGAGTTGACCCGGTGCGAAGCCGAATATGAGGAAGAGGTAGCGAGGGTCCGCATATTAAAAGATGAGCTTGCTCGTGCCGAGGCAAAGGCTCTGTCTTTGTCGGCAGCCCGAGATGTGCTGAAGGAGCGACGTTCGGCTGTTCAGCAGAACCTGACACATGTGGGTGTTATCCATGATGATTTTGTGCGGGCTCGGTCTGAGCTAGTTGCTTTGAGTAATGATGCCGCGAGGTTGGAGCGGGCTTGTGCCGACGTCTTGAACTCCCGGGATGAGAGGATGGCCGTACTGGTGCAGCAGCTTCGCGACCTGACCGCTCCCCCTTCATGATGTACTGTTGCTTTTGCTTTTCAAATGTACTCTTGCTCTTTTCTGGGAATATAAAATAGGCTCTTTATCTGACTTTGTAGACCCATCATTTCGGAATGTAAATGACAGGTTTGGGTGAAAGTGATATCTGAGGTGGTATGGATGTGATATACTTTCGGTAAGTTTTAGCAGAGCATATCTATTCAGAGGTCATATGGACATGACAGAATATGATCCAACTAGTTTCATTTTGGAAGTAGTTTTGTTAGAATGAGATCACTTATTCTACTTGAGCAGAGGAGGTTTAAGCATAGTATCTCTTCAGGAATTTGCCATTGATAGGAGCCATTAGCAGGTCTCCATTAGGATGGGCTAACCTGTAAGCGCCGTTTGAGAACTTTGTCTCGATTACGTAAGGGCCTTCCCATTTGGACTGGAATTGCCTTTACTCCTGTGAGTAAGAACCATCGGTCTTCTTACAACTAAAACCAGCTCGCCGACTTTGAATACTCTTTCCTTTATTTTTTGATTAAAAGTTCTGGAAATGCATGCTTGGTAGAGCACGATGCGCTGCTGAGCTTGGAGGCGTTTCTCGTCTAATCCTTCTAGCTCTTGAAGCCTTAACAGGTCATTCTTTTCTTGAGTTAACTCATTGGCTACGGCTATCCTGAGTGACGGAATTTGAATTTTGATAGGAAGGACTGCTTCACTCCCGTAGACCAATGAGAATGGCGTGTAACCTGTCGGTGCTCGTACCGTTGTGCGGTATGCCCATAGACATTCTCCCAGCTTCTCATTCCAATCTCTTTTGTTCGAAGAGACGAACTTCTTTAAGAGTTTGATAATGGTTTTGTTGAAGGCTTCCGCCAACCCATTAGCAGCTGGATAATATGCCGTGGAGGCCACATTTTGTATCCGATTTTTATCGCAGAATCGGTGAAACGCATGGCTGATGAACTGAGGCCCATTGTCATGGATTATTCTTCGGGGAACCCCGAAGCGGTAAATGATGTGATGCTTGATGAAGCTGGTCACATTAGATGTCTTTACCTCAACCAGAGGGATCGTCTCTGCCCATTTGGAGAAGTAATCCGTGATGGCCAGTATGAACCGGTGACCTTTGGAAGAAGACGAGTGAATAGGGCCAATAATATCCATACCCCATGCTTTGAAAGGCCAGGATACAACCGTTGGATGTAGATGTTTGGACGGTCGATGTATGAACCTGACAGGCTCTGCATCGTCTGGCGTACTGGATTGCGTCTGCGATCATAGTGGGCCAGTAATAGCCCATTCTCCTGATACGATCCTGTAGCTTAGAACCGGGTTGATGCACCCCGCACACGCCGTCGTGAGCTTCACAGATAATCCGCTGTGCTTCATCCAGAGAGACATCATAATAATAGCCCGTCATAAGACCGGCGATATAGGCATTGCGACGATGCGTCAAAATAGAAGCGTAATGATCGTCTTTTTACAGATATTGCTTCTTTAGGATCTTCCGGCAAGATTCCGTATGCTACGAAATCTATAAAGGGACTTTTCCAGTCTTTCCTGGGCGGATCTGCGTTCACCGCGTGGCTATGTTCTATGTGAAAGTTGTTTTTCACACAAAATAAGTCTCTGTTAAGAAGGATTATCAAATTCTGCCTTCTTATAGGGGTGGCTAAATCTGCAGCTAGACTGGCTAGGGCATCAGCTTCCAGATTCTGAGATCGAGGTACATACTCCCAGGAAGAATCCCTTAAATGTCATGGCTATCTCGACCGTTGCTCGGTGATAGGGGATGATGTCGGGATTCCGGACTTCATATATTCCTCTGACTTGATTGACGATTAGCAGAGAATCACCGAAGGCTTCCAGCGATTCGACCCCCAGCTCTTTAGCGACTTGGAGCCCGATTAGTAGAGCGTTGTATTCTGCCACATTGTTAGAACAGTGCTCGCTAACAGAATATGCTCGGTAGATAACGAGTTTATCAGGAGTGACTAGGACGATCCCTACTCCTGAAACCATGTTTCTCCTGGGACCAGTCCTGGAGGCGCCATCGAAGAACATTTGCCATGCATCGCCTTCTGTTGCAGAATTACACTCTACAACTTCGTCGGGAATGTCCTCGTACAGTTTGGAGGCTTCCGGGATCGGATGAGCAGCTAGAAAGTCAGCCAATGCTTGGCCTTTGACGAACCTTTGAGGGACGTACACCATGTCATATGGCGTTAATAACATCGCCCAAGTCGCGAGTCAAGATTTAAGAATACTCGGCTTGCTCATCAGTACCCGAAGAGGATTGATCCGGGAGATGATATGAATGGTTTGGCCCGTGACATAGTATCGCATTTTCTGAATAGCGAACATCAGAGCCAAGCATTCTTTCTCTACTGGGTTGTACCAGTGTTCGGTTTCGACCATCATCCTGCTGAGGTAGTAAATAGCCTGCTCGTAGCCCATATCGTTCTTTTGTACGAGAAGAGCTCCCAGGGAATGATCCATTACTCGGACGTACAGCACGAACGGTTTTCCTATAACAGGAGGTACCAGAACCGGCGGGCTAGTGAGGTAGTGCTTGATATCTCTTAACGCTTGCTGACAGGCTTCGTCCCATACGAAGGATACACCTTTCTTCATGAGACGATAAAAGGGATGGCATCTCCTGGAAATTTGCCGCTAGATACCCCCAGAAAGGACTTCGTAGGATTTATTTTGAGTTGATGTTGGTGCATCAATTCAAATACTTTCTTCAAGTCTTGGATGTGACTATCCCTGAGGCAACTTTTGACAGCTATATCGTCCACATAATACTCCACTGTCTTGCATAAATGCATGTGGAATATGTCACTCATAGCTCGTTGGTACGTAGCCCCGGCATTCTTTAATCCGAAGGGCATGACCGTATAGCAGTATACCCCCAGTGGTGTCCGAAAGGCAGTATGCTTCTCGTCTTCAGGATGCATCTTGATCTGATTGTATCCTGAAAATCCGTCCATGAAAGACATACGTTCAAAACCGCATGTATTGTCGATCATGACGTCTGTGATGGAAAGAGGGAACTCATCCTTGGGGCAGGCTGCATTCAGATCTCGGTAATCGATACAGATCCGTACTTTCCCATTCTTCTTCATGACCGGGATAACATTGGCGACCCAGTCGGGATATTGTTCTTTACGGATGAAGCCACAGGCTATCAACTTCTTGACTTTAGCATCAATGGCGTCCATCATGTCCTGGCAGAACCGGCGTTGGTGCTGCTTCACAGGCTTTGAATCGGGCAGTATGTTGAGTTTATGAGTCTCCTTTGGATCAAGACCTGGCATATCCTCATAATTCCACGCAAAGACGTCGATATATTCTTTTATCAGCTGGGTAATTTCTTCCCTTTCTTCTTCGAAAAGGTCATTACTGATAAATATCGGCTTTGGTGAAAGTTTATCCCCTACGTCAATCTGGACAACTTCATCTTTAGTAGGAGGTTCTCTCTGCTCGAAGCGGAACTCCTATTGTGTATCCATCTGTTGAGCCCAAGCGTCATTCTCGAGTGGTTCGGATTCTTGTTCGTCTGATTCGAAGGAATCTGTTGCTACCATATTTGCTGATAATGTTTGCTCGAGGGCATGAGATGAGCCGGAGGGCGATGAGCCGTCTTAAAAAGAGGAAGAGACATCCTCGTTCGACTTGGAAGTCGTAAGGGAGGTGGCGTACCCTAACCCGAAACGGGTTTGTTGATAGTGGGGATTGCCGAGCAGCAGTGTTCGTCTACCTTTCCCGTAGTTGAGACCTGGTTCCATCCTCTAGTTGTAACCCATATTTTGCATGATCTTCAAGACTTGCGGGCTGTACCTGTGAACTTGCATTTCACCAGAGTCGTCATCAAAGAAATCCTCTTGCATAGTCTGTTCGTTGCGCATGCCCGAAGACTATTGAATGCTGACCGTTGCGGGCAGGTAGAACAATGAAGATAGAATCCTCATATGGTCCATACGTTGTGATGACATTGGATGATGATGTCACTTCCCATATGTACGGATGATAGGAATCTATAGCTGCCAAGAATTTTTTTGCTATAGGCTCTATATCGTCATGGGGAGAGGGGTCCTAATTTGGAATCCGGACATCGGTATACTGGAAAAGCACCTTTATTATTATCAGAAATCGCACTCTTGGTTGCATTTACATCATTTGGCTTCTTGTTGCACCGAAGGTTGATGATTAAGGGCGGAGGCTGCTGTCTGCTCAGAGATAATATGGACATGGCAGTTTTTGTGGACTTAACACTCTGGCGTACTTATAGCTAAGCACGGATGTTAAGTGTAGATGACAACCGATATCATAGGTAATATGATAGTCGATAGCCGAAAGTTTATTCAGAGGTAATATGAACATGACAAACTTTTGATTGTGACTCCATTGGGGATGGAGGTACACGTCTGCTCAGAGGTAATATGGACATGGCAGTTTTTGTAGACTTAACACTCTGGCGTACTTATGGCTATGCACGGATGTTAAGTGTAGATGACAACTGATATCAGAGGTAATATGATAGTCAATAGCCGAAAGTTTATTCAGAGGTAATATGAACATGGCAAACTTTTGATTGTGACTCCATTGGGGATGGAGGTACACGTCTGCTCAGAGGTAATATGGACATGGCAGTTTTTGTGGACTTAACACTCTGGCGTACTTATGGCTAAGCACGGATGTTAAGTGTAGATGACAACCGATATCAGAGGTAATATGATAGTCGATAGCCGAAAGTTTATTCAGAGGTAATATGAACATGACAAAATTTTGATTGTGACTACATTGGGGATGGAGGTACATGTCTGCTCAGAGGTAATATGGATATGGCAGTTTTTGTGGACTTAACACTCCGGCGTACTTATGGCTAAGCACGAATGTTAAGTGTAGATGACAACCGATATCAGAGGTAATATGATAGTCGATAGCCGAAAGTTTATTCAGAGGTAATATAAACATGACAAACTTTTTGTCCGAAAAAGAATTACTATAGAGTGATTTTTCTTCTGAAGGATCCACTGGGAAAACTTTTGCGGGACTCGTCATCCGGTATCTTTCTGTAGTGATTGTCCCCTTGTTTTATAGATGCAAGGTGATAACCTTGGCATCGATCAACTCCTGAATTCTTCTTTTTAATACATAGCAGGCCCTTGTGGGGTGATGAGTGTACCGATGGAAGAGACAATAATCTGGGTTATCGACTTTGCCGGCCCTCTCAGGGTATCTGATGTTGGGTAGCTGAAGCTTGTGTTCCTCTCTCAACATATTGAAGATTTCAACGATGTCATCTTCTTTGAAGGAGAAAGTCCCTTTTGGTCGTAGGGCTCCTGATGCCTGAGTTTTATAGTTTTCTGGGAAGATTGTCGTCGTTGCATCATCTTCAGATTTTGAGGAAATTCTACCCCCGGCCTTGGACGTCGCCTTGTTCCGTCGAGGTAAGTTACCCCCAGACATGTCGTGGCCTCTGGCCACAGAAACTAACTTATCAGGAGCTGCCTCTGGTTGTACAGGATTAGATTTCGGAGTTTTGGGTCTCGTAAGAGATGCAGTATATCCCAACCCAAAATGAGCTTATTGATGGTGAGAATTACTACGCACCGGCGTTCGTCTACCTTTTCCATAGTTGAGGCCTTCTTTCAGCTTCAAATTATAACCCATGTTTTACATAATATTTAATGCTTGTGGGCTATATCTGTGGGTTTGTATCCTGCCAGTTTCAGACTCGCGCAATTCCTCCTGTATGATCGGGGTGCTCCGCCTGCGACCGAAGATTATTGGATGCTGATCGTCGTGGGTTGGTGGAATAATGAAGATAGAATCTTCGTGTGGTCCACCTGTCATGACGACATTAGACGTTGATGTATCTTCCCACAAGATCTCCCCGCGTTTGATCGTTAGGGGAACTGAAGTCTGTTTATGACTCTTGTCTTTGTATTTCCGGACCAGATAATCCTGCAGGTCAGGAGAAGTTATAGAAGAGGAAGGTGATGGCTTGTTCCTTCTGTTCCCGTTGGTGGGCATGCGTATGATGGGAATCATAGTCTTCGTTGTGCCACCCGTATATAACAGGTTGGCCATCTGGGTGGCGGATAATCCCCGGGGAAGGTGTCTTTCCGCAACTGGAGCTTTCTTTACGCTTAGGGACTTCGCCTGGCGTAATTTAGAGCTTCGCTCAGGTTGGCGTAAAGTTGAGGATATCCTTAGGCGGCCATCAGCGTCTCGCGTAATTCGGAGGGCATGCAGATCGTTCCCTTGCTGGCGTAAAGGCCGGGAAGTTGAGTGGTCCGCCGCTCGCTTTCCCTTGCGGATATCACAGGGATCATCTGGTTCTCCGTAGAGGTCAGATGTTGTTTCACGTGCGGAGCGTGTCTTGTACTTCTGATTTGGCGCTGAGGCTTTACCAAAAGTTTTGTCTATTCCGCCAGGGACGGGAGACTGAATTTTACGCGCAGAGTACGGAGTATACTTCTGGGTTAGCGCTGAGGCATTGCTAGAAGTTTTGTCTGTTCCGTCAGGGACGGGAGACTGAATTTCACGGGCAGAGCACGGAGTATACTTCTGGGTTAGCGCTGAGGCATTGCCAGAAGTTTTGTCGATTCTGTCAGAGACAGGCGACTGAATTTTACGCGCAGGGTGCAGAGTATACTTCTGGGTTAGCGCTGAGGCATTGCCAGAAGTTTTGTCGGTTCTGTCAGAGACAGGCGACTGAATTTTACACGCAGGGCGCGGAGGGAGCAAGGCTACAACAACATTGGTCGAAGAGATCGGAAAGATCGGAGAGTCCACAGGAATGGTAGAGGATGTCTTGGGCATCCAGACCTTACGCAGCTTCCTGTTGTTTTGGTGAGAGAGAGAGTAAGAGCTACCCTTTGTCCGGAGCATATCTTCGTAGGCAGATTGGTCGAACTGGATGACCAGTGTCTTCTTCACGGATCCCACGGATACCGTATCGTGTTGAGCAATAGCTTCCTCATCAGAAGAGAAAGACGTCCCCAGCAAAGTTGCCATCTTGTTTAGGATAATATAAACGAGAAAAGATTTGATAAATGCGAAAAATGAGGTCTTGTACGAAGACCCGCCCTTCTTTTATGTTTACAAACAAGATTGTACAAATTTGATCCTACGCGAGGATGTCTAAGTACAATTTATTTAATCTGAGTGAATATTGCTATAGGTGTCTGATCTGCAGTCGATCACTTTAGCCCTTGGACCACACGATGTTTGAAGAAGTGCCGTGGAAGACAGGTAGCAGCTTCGAGGGTTGCTGAAGAGGGTGGATACCCGATGCCAAAGTCTTTGATCCCTTCTCTTTGCCTGAGCTCTGGACTCTTCTCTCTCTCTCTCTCTCTCTCTCTCTCTCTCTCTCTCGACCCTCCAATTTGTCGACCTTGTTCCTCATTGATATAGGTCTCTATTGTCATGACCCACACCCGGTTTAGGGCACGAGTGCGTGGGTACGTCCAGCCTACGCCGCAGTATCGGCGGTAGAACGCTGTCTAGGTCATGTAACTATCTACTCATACTCACGTGAATACCCAACTCCATAAGGAGACGTGGATATCATAGAATAATGCTAGAAATACTCAATCACATAAACTAAAGCACGATGAGATATCAAGGCAAGCAAGAAATACAAGACAAGTCTAACGACAAGATAATCATACCTGCAATCATTAACTTCCAATCCCCAAGTGTGTCAGAAACCAGTCTACTAAGGTCACAGTCTGGAAAAATATTTTCCAATCAGGAAGGAGCAAAGTACATCTCTAAATAGCAGTTCTATATAAATGATATAAACTATGTAGCAGTTCTAGATAGAAATATACCAAATGTATGTATAGGTACGAGAAATGTACAATGAAAGAATACTGGAAGTAAATGCAGGAAAAGAAACAATATGTCAATGAGCAAGAAACCTATGACTAAGTGTGTGAGTACTAGCTTCAACATGTGATCGGCCTGGGAACTTGATCAGGCTGGTTACATGTGATTAGCTATGATTCACGAAGGTCAGGCTAACCGTTGGTTAGCTATGATGCATGTATAGGTCAGGCTAATCATACGTAACAGCTATGAAGCATGGAGATGGTCAGGCCGCACCCGACGTGAGATGTGGGGTGAGCTATGATGCATGAAAAGTTGGGTATGATCACATATCTACAGTAAAATACTCCCCACCCCCGACTGGTATAGTAGATCCAATCATGGTACGCTATGGCACGGGATTCCCTAGGAAGGTAGCAAATCTCCCCGGGAATCAGTGTCTGTACATGCACAAGATAACAAGGAAAACAAGTCTTGTACAAGCTACACCATGAATAAGGAATAATATCTCATGACGAGATCCGTGTATACCAATCTGTGTAACCAGCGTGTCAAGAGCATGGATATTTACACTAGATACAGTGAACATAGGAGATATCATAAATTAGAAACTAATCAGAGAATGTACTCGCCTTGGTCCTTAGCTGGTGAATACCGAGGTCCTGTTCCAGAGTGTCGCCTGAAGGAACCCACAGTCCTAATGACATAACAAAATAATACTTGTATCAGATGCTACGCTAACACACAAATCCATGAAGTCAGAGGCTCTGCCAGATATGGCACTGGTCAATCTAGGGTCATCTGGTAGGGATATATAAATATACATATATCTATTTTATACTAGTTGAACAATATATATATATACTCATACATATGCTAAAAATACATTTTAACATATATATATATTGTCAATGTTATTATTAAAATATATACTAATACTAGTACATCACATTAAATACATATACAATATATATTGTATGTACAAAATATATATATACATTTATACTAGGTATACATATTTGAAATATATATTAAGTATATATATACAAAATATATATATACCAAACATTATATATTTTTATACCAAAATACATACATATATATATTAATGAAATACACATATACATATTCATTTAAATACGTATATATATATAAATCATATTAAATATATATACATATACATATACACCAAATACGTTTATATATATATAAATACTAATAAAACATTTTCATATATTATATATATATATATACATTAATACCTATATATACTAAAGTATATATATACCATGCTTATACATATACATATGAACAAAAATACGTTTTTATTTACATACCAAAATGAATATGTATATACATATTTGTATTTATATATATAGCAATTAATACGCATATTATACACAGGTGTATTTACATCAAAATATACGTATTTTCTCTACACCAAAACATGCATTAACATACACACACACAGATTCACATATACTCGTATACGCACATATACGAACATACGTATTTACATACATTATAGGTAAAATGGAGGAGGAAAGAGGGAAGGAGAGTGCTCACCGGGGTTGGTACACAGCCCGCCGGAGGGAAAGCTGACCGTGCCGGAGTGCAGCAGGAGAGCCGGGGTCGTCTGCCTGAGTCGCACGACTGAACAGTAGAGATGATGGTGATATGGTGGCGAATGAGGAGAAGGTCGGGGAAGGGAGCTGGTGGTGATGTATGGCTTGGAGGTGGAGGTTGAACGGAATAGGTCAGAGAAGATGGTGCCGGCGTGGAGGAGGATCGGCAGGATGGAGGGTGGAATGGCAGGATGGAGGAGAAATCCGTGAGGGGGCCGCCGGAGTACGGCAGAGGGAGTCGGGGAGTCGGCTGATGATGGGAGGCCGGATGCTCGGGTCGGAGATGAGATGGATGGATGGATGGATGAATGAAGTTGATGATGGTGGTGGTGACAAGTGATGGTGGCTGCCGGACTGCGAGCAGCGGGAGAATGAGGGAGGAGAGGTATCGATGGGGTGGTCGGGTGATGTAGGAGGCCGGAGAACAGTCGGAGCGGGGAGCGCCGACCGCCGGGACGAGGTGGCTATGGCCGGGCTTGATGGAAGAGCAGGGTGGAGGTGCAGCGTCGGGCTCGGCCGGTTGGTGGCTGGTCCGGAGGAAGAAGAGCAGGGGGTCGGCTCGAGGACTAGGCTGCCGGAGTGCACAGAGGGCCGCCGGCCGGGGAGGATGAACAGGATGGGTTGGTTTCCCCTTTTTTTTATAATTTAAAATTTAATGAAGAAGGGAGAAGAAGAAGAAAAGAAGGAGAAGAGAAGAAGAAAAAGAGGAGAAGAAAGGAAGGAGAAGGGGAAAGGAAAGAGTTTTCCTACGGTTGGGGTTGAGGATGGGGGGAGAGAGAGAGAGGTGGGGGCTTGCTTGGGGATTAGGGTTTTCTAGGGAAAGGTGTTTGATGTGACATTATATATGGGAGAGTGTGTGGAATAAAGGGTTAGGATTTGCCCACTTTAAATGAGTGGTCCAGATTGGACATGAAGAAATGTTCATGTGGGGATGAGGGTGATAAAATATTAAGGATTTCTCATTGGTTTAAACAAATGGGTGTTTACACCAAAAATACAAATTTGCAAATTAGCCCCCTTAAATTTGGTATTTGCACAGACACATAAAATGACAAAAATTTGGCGGGCGATTCGGTGTCCGGTGTTTTGTAGGGTCAGGGGGCGCTATATGATCGGTATGGGCTCAATAGCAGGGCACTGGAATTAAATTAGAATTTTTAGAATCGGTAAAAATAGTATCCTCAATTTAATTAGAAATAAATGCAAGTTGTGTTCTAAAATTAATTAAGAGTACATGGGGCCAAAATCAGGTCAGGTCATCAATACCAATAATGAAGAAGACTCAGAACAGAATATTTCCCTAATTTGGGCCGCACAAAAAATAGGTCAAGATTGTCCCCAATTTTAATTGGAACGCACAACGATACAAAATAGGGATTTATTAAATAAACATCCGCGACGATTTTTGTGCGGCTAGAAACAATGCACAGAAAGCATAATTATGAGTTGCAAGAATAACAGAATGGAAGACGGGCATGTCTAGGGCAAGATTATGAAATTTATTGGAAGACAAAAGTCAGAGTAGCGCTCCAATTATCGAGGCAAAGGCAATGCGCAAAAATATTAAATAACATACGGTAATTAATTACAAACTCCAAGAATTAAATTCTAAATAAATAATTAAATACAAAATTCTATAATTCCGACAGGTGTTCTTCTACTGGGCTTCTAGGTCAAGTCTGCTAGCTCAAAATAAATGAGCACTGCATCTAATACTATATTTAATTACACATCACACATAATTATTTAAATTAATATACTATCATGCAATTACTAAATTGTAACTACAATAATATTAAATATTATAAAAAGTCAAAAATACCCCTATTTTCGGAACGTGGTAGTGACATCTATTTATAGAGTTTTAGTGACAGTGACCACTCAATCGGTGTAAAAATCGAGTAGTGGAAAGTACAACACCCTTTTACACAACGGTTAAAATAACCAAAGCCTGCGTATAGATGATCCTTTGAATGAGCGTGTGACGCGGGTCCAACTAAGGGACAAAATGCGTATAATTGCTACGAAGATCATGGCGTAAAAGCCACGTAGGTAGGTATCCATCGTGTAGAAGAGGTTGTCATAGAAGCCAAATGTCTGTCACCATGGCATAGAAGCCAAATAGTTATCAAACCGGCATAGAAGCCGAAATAGGCGTAGAAGCCGAGTAGTCCTAGAGGCCGAGTAGGCGTAGAAGACGAGTGGTTATAAAGGCCGAGTAGGCGTAGAAGCCGAGTGGTCATAAAGGCCGAGTAGGCGTAGAATCCGAGCGGGCACCGAAGCTGAATAGGCGTAGAAGCCGAGCGGGCACCGAAGCTGAATAGGCGTAGAAGTCGAGCGGGCACCAAAACTGAATAGGCACAGAAGCCGAGCGGACACCGAAGCTGAATAGGCACAGAAGCCACTGCGTAACATGCTAGAGTGATGATGTGGACGTCTTTAGCCAAAATTATGGCTCTAGGAGATATAATCAAATCCCCAGCATTAATTGTGGAGATTTGCCATCATCCGGTGCATTAAACGCAGAGGCGTGTTTTGAAGGTCTGTCACTTAGCCTGCGCATGGTGCATAGACGTGTCTCAGGCATCTGTCAGTATTCGGCGCATTAATTGGCAGAGACGTGCCTTGAGAAACTGTCACCGCTCTGTGCATAAAAAAATGCAGAGACGTGCCTTTAGGGCCTGTCACCGCCCTGTGCATAAAAATGCAGAGAAGTATCTCGAGTCCCGTACGGGGTGCAGCTTTTAACGTGGCAGGCGGTTTGTCTTTCGCGGAGTGTAAGGGGCTCTCATCTGACTGTGTAAAACTAGGCGGCGTATTCCTCTGTGTACGTAAAAGCGGTTTACGCAAGAGAGATGGCAGTAAATGACAGTCTGGGTTGCAGTGCTGCGCCATCATCATAGCCATCGCCTGGGTAGTCGAGCAGTATCCCTTTGTCAGAAGTCGAGATGTCAGGTTTACTGTAGGATCTGACAGGTTCATTGCAGGATTTGACAGGTTCATTGCAGGGTCTGACAGGTTTACTTCGGAGAATACGAAGCATCCCTCGTACACTTCAATGCTGCACTGAAAGAGGATGAGTTTTACACCATATAGGCGACGAAGCCCCTGTTTACGCAGAAGCAGCCTGGACGTACTGTCCTACGCGGATGGTCCTTGAGCCTGTATTTTACGCTGTGCTTTGGCGGAGAAGCTCTGTTTGCACGTTTGAAGGCTCTGAAGTCCTCTGTTTACGCTGCTTTGCATCAATATGTTGCATAGAGTTTCCAGCGTATTTTTTATGCTTCTACAACTGAGTGGTCATTGTCACTAAAACTCTATAAATAGAGACCTCTATCAACAGAGGTCGAAAGTCGAAAATTGGTGGAGAAAACGGTCGAGAGAGAGAAGAATCCAGAGCTCAGGCAAAGAGTAGCGATCGACGACTTTGGCATCGAGCATCCACTCTCTTTAGCAACCTTCGAAGCTGCTTACTGTCTTCTATGGCACTTCTTCATCATCGTGTGGTCTAAGGGACAAAGTGATCGACTGCAGATCAGACTCCTATAGCAATATTTACCCAGATTGAAAAATTGTACTCGACATCCTCGTATAGGATTAATTGTACTGCTTGTTTGTAAACATAAAGATCGAGTTTTCGTATAAAGCCTCATTTCTATATCTTTCGTTTATTTTATCAGACAACCACCACCGCAAGGACGCGGACAAGCTTTTGCGTTGACAATGAAGGACGCACAGACTCGTGGAGTAGCGAATGCGCGTAAGATTTAAGTTAATCATTGATGTCTATTCGTAGTATTGCTTTAGCACGTGCCTGTTAGTTCATGACCTTATCCTTAAACCTAGTGTTTTGAACTTGTTAATAATTGATAACCTAGTTTTCCTAAGATGTATTTTTCTTTTCTCTAACCAGATTTTCTTCACTCTTGAATTACCTAAATTTTTATTATCTAGGGAAATATTTAATTCCTTTCCTAGGTGTTTTGCTTAACCCTTTCCCTTCGATTTTTCTTGATCATAATTCTTTCTTTGTGTCATGCTTTCAAACATATTTTGCAACCGTATCATCTCTTCTGACCAGTTATGTTTCGTTATTCTTTGATTGTGAGGACGCAATCCTCTTAAGGGGGTAGATTGTAAACCCCCAGATTTTTCAGGAATTTAAAAATAAATTTTAGAAAAAATTTCTGGAATTTTTATCTAATTAAAAATAAAAAATTCCTGAAATTAAATTTTTTTTATGATTTTATTAAATATTAAAATTTTATAAAAATAATATTTTTGGGTGTAAAATAATTAATTAAACCTACAGCAATTTTTTTGGAATTTATTGGACCCCAGAACAATTTTTAAAGACCTAAAAACTAAGTTTCCAAATAAACCAAAATAAATCGGGTTGAACCAACTGGTTTAAACCTGAACCGAACCAAACCGAACCCATTATTTAAACCCAACCCAAATCCTATTGCATCGGGTCGGATCTGAACCCGACCCGACCCACTACCCGAACCCGATCCACTACTGTAGCTGCTACAGTAACCCCCCCTCCCACCCAAATTCCCGCGGTCGTTTCCCCCTCTGGCCGCCGTTACTCCTCTCCGTGGCGGTTATGCCTCCGCCCCCGCCCGTTACGCCTCCGCCCCCGCCCGTTACACCTTCCCCTCCCGTAACCGTCGGCCACCGCCTCCTATATAATCCCCCATCTCCCAGTTGCCATCCTCACCACAGCCACCGCCGACTCCCCGCTCCACCACCACCGCCATCACGAACACAACCCACCAGCAGCCCCCACCAACGGTCACCACGGCAACCCCGAGCTCCCCTCCAGCAACGGTCCATTGATGACCCAGCTGACCCGGCCACCCCCTGTCACTATCCTCCCCACTGCCAACACCCTCTGCTGCCTCCAGCCACCGGCCACGATCTCCGCCACCAACACGACCCCGAGCTCCTCCAACACCGCCGTAAGCCCTACCTTCGACGACACAGCAGCGAGCCTCCGTCGTCTACTCCACTAGCCCGCCACCCCAAGCTCCTCGACCACGGCCGGCGACCACCCCCAGCAGTCGTTATACCCTGCAGCACCGCCGCCGGCAAGCTCCGCCACCCCGCAGTCGCAGCGCACCCTCGCGTGTACGCATTGAATATTTGATTTTGGCGTCCTATTCCCGTAAGCATTTTACTCTCTTCGCCACCGCATTTTTCATTCTGTCGAATCGTGTGTGTACCCTACGTGGCCCTCTCGAACCCTGTGCAACTCGTTCGGGATATCGCGTCCTGTGTCGGTCGCAAACTGTGACGCAAAATCAGAAAAATAAATCCCCTTTTCTGAAAATCAGAAAATATCCCAAACTCCACAGTTTGCGACCGTTCTGCGACCAACCTGTTATATGTTTTCAAAATTGGCTTGAACAATTATTTAGACTATATGACCAAGTTTTAAACCCTGTTTTTAGTTTATTTTATTTAGCTGTAGATTGTATTTAATTCGAGGGTGAAATTGGCCAAAAGCTTGGTCTTTATAAAACCTTGATTTTCCCGGAACTGGGTGCGCCTCGCTAAACGAGGCAAATTGGTCATGTGTGAACTTCACCGAAAGGTGCGCAGTATCAATACGGACGTATGGGATTTCGCGGAAGTTGATTTGGATGTGCGTGCACGTCGAAATCAACGTGTATCCGTCGACAACACTCTATATTGGGTCTGTTATGAAACCCATTGTATCTTCGTGTACGCTCGTCGTATCGAAACGAAACTTACACCATCGGACTCGTAGCAATACGCTGGTCCTGTGACCCAAGTTTGGTTCGATTCTGAGAACGTTGACAAAATCCCGTATCGTGGGCCCCACGGCTCCACTTGACGGGCGATTTTGTGATCGGCTCATCGGAATCCTGTTTTGGGTATTCTATTGGGTTCGTATCATCGATCTGGACTTGTCAACACTAAGTTTGACGAATTTGGAGAACATTGTCTCTGGCATATTTTTTGGTGCGAAGTGGGCCACATGTGGACCCCACTTTGACCAGAAATGGTCAATTTTGCCCTTGTGTAAAAATTGGACTTATGGACAGGAAATTCTAGCTATTTGATATCTTCTAGACCTGATAGTAACGTTTATTTTAGCAATCAGAGGAGTACTTGCAGATCCTGCTGATACCAGAACCGTAGTTGGAAACCAGATCCCAGGCAAGTGTACCTTGCCAAACCTGGCAGTTCTTGTTACATAATATTCCTTTAAATTATTTATGTGTTGTATCTGTTCAACCTAGGACCGTGTGATATTACTTAACTTTCGAACAAGATTCGGGTGTCAACGCCGTACGCAGAGTTGTGTAACGTCACCTAGATATGGATATCGAGACCCTATACATTTTCGTGATTGCATTATCAAGTACGTCATACCACATGACACCTGACACTATTTATGAGACAGAATCTTCCTGAGATATTTTTGGTGATTCTGTATAGGTTATATGATTCGTGACATAGATATTACATATACTTAGCTATCATTATGACTTGTTGTATTAGATATGATCTTGCGTGTCATAGACATGAGACGTGTGATTCCATTGGGTGGGGAGTGACACACAGGCTACAGGCTGATTTTATATATGTATTTATTATTGTGAGGCCTCAGACTCTACATCAGAGCTAGGCACTCTACTAGTGATATTACTGCTACCGGCTCCCCGATACTGAGCTTGTAGTGGTCTCAGCCTGAGTTCTAGTGATGCTCTCAACTTGCATATCACTTAGCTGGTTATATAGTTTATCCTATTGATTCATTTATTATTGTACTGCATTTATTATGGCTTGAGTTATTCTTGTACTTTGCTATGTCCCCTGAGGATCTGGATCCGGATTATGTCCCCAGGTATAGCAGAGGAGTTCTATCCCGAGGTATATGGGGCAGGAGCAGGAACAATAGCAGGACCAGACACTGGAGCGGAACCGATCCCCGAGGACGAGGTGATAGCCAAGGATTTCTCTTGAGTATTTGCTTCATCTATACTCAGTATTTGTTATTGTCAGACTCTTTCATTTCTGGTCTGTTGAACCATTGTATCACACTTATTATCGGGTTGTTCCCCAAATTATGTTTTATTCAGACTTGACGTTGCTATATATTTCATATTGATTGTATTCATTTCTGTGGATGAGATTAGTATATTAGACCCTTTCTGTTGTTTTACAGCTTAAGTACACCCTGATGGGTCCATTAAATTGGGTTTGCCCATCGGTGTGTGCTGCTGGCCATTGCCACGTGTCTAGTCCCTCAGTATTTTGGGACTGGGGTGTGACATCATTGCCTCATCATAGGTAAGCAGATCTGCTTCTAAATGATAGGTGACAAAATCATCTTCGAAGTTCTTGTGTCTCCTTACTCGCTTAGACACCGGCTCTGCGAGTTCTGGTTCGAACGTTGTTTCTGTAATGACAACTTTTTCTTGGACTACATCTTTATTGGAAGTGTTGTTGTCATGTGCACTCACACTATTCTCCATATATCCGCAATAACAATGTTCTTATTCCTTACAAACTTATCTTCAAAGAATTCTGTATTACGAGATCCAATGATATGATTTGACTCAATATCAAGAAACCTCCGAGCATCAGTCTTTTCAGTATATCCTAAGAAGGTGGTCTTTATAGTCCTCATACCCAGCTTCTGAATCTTTAGGTCCGGAAGCTTCACATACGTCAGGCACCCCCACACTCGAATGAAATTCAAGTTGGGTCTTACTTTGAACCAGAGTTCATGAGGAGTGACATCGAAAGTTACGTGCGGCACTCCGTTCAGAATGAACATAGCCGTAAGCGTAGCTTCTCCCCAGAAGTAGTTTGGAAGACCCGCAGTTAACAATATTGAGTTTATCATTTTTGTCAACGTCATGTCCTTCCTCTCAGCTACTATATTTGATTGAGAAAAATACGGAGCAGTTGTCTCATTGACAATTCCATAATTTTTGCAGAATGATGCGAATTCAATAAACCTATACTCTCCGCCTCGATCACTTCTGAGTCTCATAAGTTATTGCCATGTTTGACGTTCAGCCTCAGCCGTGAACTCCTTGAACTTCTCGAATGCTTCATCTTTTGACTTGAGTAGATAGACGAATGCATACTTCGAGTAGTCGTTGATGAAAGTAATAAAATACTTCATTCTGGCCTTTATTGAGAACTGTTTAAAGTCATAGATATCTGAGTGCACCAACTCTAGAAGATCTGTGTTTCGGTTAACCCGTTTAAACGATTTTTTTTTTGTGATCTTTGTCTGCGCACAGACCTCACACTTCTCCACCTCCTTCCCCCATATTTAGAGATAAGCCCTAGACTAGACATCTTATTTTTCTATAAACCCTTTGACCCAAAATCTAGGATTAGAGATTTATTTAAAATTATTTTGGATTAATAATTTGAGTTATTATTTACCTCTTTGATTTTTGATTCAATAGTTGCACATTATCGTTGTTTAAATATCTAGAGCAATGCAATAGCATTTGATTTCCAATAAATTTTACATCTTTGACCTAGACAAGCCAATCTTTAATCCTGACCTTTGTGTCACTCGTAAATGCACTCTCTTGTGCTTCATTTTAATTTTACAATATTTGTGCACATTTTCTAATTTTAAATCCAACTTTGCATCCTTGTTGTTCCAATCGAAATTGGAGACACAATCTTAACCCTTTTCTCATAACCAAATTTATGACAATAATCTATTCTGAGTCTACTACGTCCATGACACTTGTGTCCTATCCAATTTAAATTTATGCACTTTCAATTAATTAAAGAACACCATTGACACTAATTTTAACTAAATTGGTGCAATGACTCAACCTAACCCAAAACTAGACCCCACACCAACCCAAACTCCCACTCATACCCTCATGGCTCATATAAAACACTACACACCAATTTCCCCCATTACAACATGTCACGACCCACACCCGGAAATTGGGCATGAGTCGTGGGTACGTCCAGCCTACGCCGCAGCATCGGCGGTAGAACGCTGTCTAGGTCACAAACATAGTATATTCTGTCAATAGTCTCAACTCCATACGGAGGACAATGATAAATAAACACAATTCTATAATATACTCAATCACAACTATAAACATAATGACACGATGAGAATTGAAAAGAGTTCTATTAAAACCAACCACAAGAAGTCCAACTCAATCCTGGGTCTAAATGACCTCACAAAGTCACAAATAAAAATAAATACATCTCAGTCTCAGTCTCAGTCTAAAACAATAAATGCAGAAAAAATAATCTAAGCATGGGCAGGCAAGTTCTCCTCTAGGATAGGCACCTCCTCTGGGATTTCTGGAGTGAAATCTCCCTCTATTCCTGGGCCGTAATGAGTAGGGCAAAAGTCCTCCAGGTCCTCTGAAAATGTTGTTATCCAGTCAGGATTGGAGCGAAGCACAAGCACTAACAGCAGTTTCATTAAATTGACAAAATCTATAAACAGTGTAAGAGATACAAGATGGAAATAAATGCTGAAAATGAGAAGTACAGGAGAAAATGAAATAGAAAATAGAGCATCTAGCAATGAGCAATAAATAGTGACTGCTAGAACAAGTAAATCTGAATAAAGATAAAACATCTAGCTAAGTGTTTGAAATATTAGTTTATTATGTGATCGGCTTGGGACTGGATCAGGCTGGTTATATATGATTAGCTATGATTCGTGAAGGTCAGGCTAACCATATGGTTAGCTATGATGCATGATAGTGGTCAGGCTAATCATATATAACAGCTATGAGGCATGATGATGGTCAGGCCGCACCCGACGTGAGATGTGGGGTGAGCTATGATGCATGGTAAGTGTGGATATGATCACATAATCTACTAATAGTTCCCCATCCCCCAGCTAGCACGATGGATTCCAATCACGACTCCTCATGATGGGGATCTAGGGTGCTAACCCGTGTATCCATAGTGTCGGAATCAAATATGTAATACACTACAATTTATAGAAGTAATCAACCATGAAAACTGTCAGAAAATGTACTCGCCTGTGGTCCTGAGCAAAATGTGAGGATCGAGGTCCAAATTGGAATCACAATAACCTATTTATGGAAATTCAATGTTAATTAATGAATTAAAAGAATAACATGCTTAACAAATTTAAAAACGAGGTTTCTAGGTCATGTCTAAGGTTTACTGGTCAATACTAGGTCCAACTAAGTCAATTGGTCTAAATTGCCACTAACTAGCTAACACTAGCTATTCTAGGTATTTACCTAAGTTTCTAAGTGATACTAGCTATTATATAACTAATATTCCCTATTAACTACTAATACTAACTGACATTCTAATTATCTACTTATATATACATTTATACCAATACCTTGGTAGCACCCACCAGCTTACCCACACTAGGCATCTTGATACACCATATGCACTTTTATAACACTAGTATATAAATACCATAACTATATTACCTATAAAAATTTACTGACTCTAATCAATTATACCTTAACCTATCTTATCTCTTAACATTTACCCATATTCATTCACTCTTGAATATCACTCAACCACACACAGTATTCTGTTGATCCTGGGACAACTCTACACACTGGCTACACAGGTATTTTGCTCCCACATACACATTGCACACAGCACAGTCACCAACTCAATGTATCATCTATCCACACACTGATTTTCTGAGATACTACACAGGTACTCACTGCACATGTATTTGATACACTCACACACTGAATTAATTCCCATAGACACATCCCCCAACTGCTGATACACTACTAAGTCCTTACACATTTGCTTCAATGATGCAATGCCTAGCACAGTATACTGACACCAGATTACCTATGCACACAGACACTTTCAGTCTGCACACACAGAAATCTAATTCACAGCCACACTCACTGACATCTAACACCATACATACTGTTTCACATTGACACATAGGATTTGAATACACTAAACACAAACTGAAACACGCAGGTTATGTTGAGATTGAAATAACCTGGGCACTGACACTAGTATACACCCACACACAGTTAACTACACCTCAAGTTAACACCTACACACAGGTATTATGATACTAAATTATACATAGTTACATTTACAAACAGGAAAACTGACACAAGCACTCTCACAGTTTAAAATGTTCAACTTACACAGGCAGGGCTTAAACTAGCTACTGATACCCACACACACACAAGAACTGGATACACACAACACCTACACTACCACACATATAGCTTGCACTGACACAGGGACACCTAGGTATCTAACTAATACACCTAGGTTCTAATACACATATACACACACACACTTCACCAAAACACAACCTACACATAAACACACACTGACACAGTTCAATATTGAACACCTCATAGTGAACACAGCACAGCCATAACCCTATGCATAGAAAATTAACTCATTGAACACCCTACTGAAATACACATCACCCAAAACTCACAGCACACACACATGTACTGCTGATACATTATCTCTCAGGTACACAATTTCTGCACAGACCTGGCTGAACACAGAATACACAGTAATCAATTTGAACAATTCACTCTACACGAGCCCTAACACCCCTAATGTCTGATACACAGAGAAAAATATTTAAACACACAGGTTCTACCTCCCCTAACTCACCCCAATACCCGACCACACACAGTACAGTTAATCAAACAACAGCACATCTACTCATATGCATATATCTTACATCAACATAGAAAAATTCGAATAGATCTAAAAGCTAAACACCCTACTAAACATATCATCAAGCACAAGGAGTGCAGAAAGATGAATCTACATAAGAACACATGAAAAACCCAAACAAAACCCTAAATCAATATCTAACCTATACGTAGGAGGGTGAAATCAGTCTCCCTACAAATCCTAGGGTTAGGGTTCCTAAAAAATTGGGGAAAACCCCATGCGGGTCACCAAACCTAATCCAAAACCCTAAAATTCGTACCACACAGCAAGGGGGTTCCCTAATGGTCAATAATCGACAGAAAAACAGAGATTACATGTATAAAATGGGGTTTTACCTGCAGGGAGATGGTTCCCTATGGAAGTTCTTCCTTCCCAAGTCTCCCTGACCCAAGTTCCCTGATTTCCTTGCTTTGGAGGAGGAGAAAATGGAAGCCCTAGGTTTAATCTCGAAAAATAGGGTGGGGAATTGGTTTCTCTTGTGGAGGCTAGGGTTTTCCTTTCTCTCTACGTGAAGAATAGCCTAGAAAGAGGCTTCCTTTTATATTAAACCTAGTTTTAGGGTTTCCATGCACAGCTTTAGGTTAAACCCTCCTGGCCCTCTCATGTAGAACCTAATAGACTCAGGTTCAGGCCTGCTAGAGTTTGAGGGTTCCATCATAAATTTAAAATTCTAGGGTTTTGCTAGAATAGGGTTTACAAATTAGGGTTGACTCACTAGGGCCTGTCCTAATGAGTTCTAGGGTTTGACCTAAACTAAACATTACTAAATATAATATAATTAGTTTAAAAACTCAGCAATTAATTAAATTCATAATTATTTAAAATAGTTAAATTACAGAAATGCCCTTATATGGAAAAGTGGTAGTGACAAGTCTACCCTCCTAAAAGAAATTTCGTCCTCGAAATTGGACTGAACTACAACAAGAATGAAATCAGAAAGGAATATACCTCAAGTCTAGAAGAGATACGGGTATTGCTCGCGCATTTCGTCTTCTCTCTCCCAGGTCGACTCCCCTGGAGAGTGATGTCTCCATGCTACACGAACCAAGGGAATAGTTTGGTTCCGCAACACCTTCTCTCTGCGGTCCAAGATCTCTACGGGCTGCTCAGGGTAGCTGAGCGTCGGACCAACCTCAATCTCCGAGTGATCAAGTACGTGACTAGGGTCGGCCACGTACCGTCTCAGCTGCGACACATGAAACACATTATGCACTCCCTCCAATGCAGGCGGCAAGTCTAGTCTATACGCCACTGCACCTACCCTCGCGAGAATACCGAAGGGTCCGATGTAGCGTGGGCTAAGCTTTCCGCCTCTGCCAAAACGAATCGTTCCACGCATCGGAGAAATCCGTAGGAACACTAGATCGCCAACCTAACACCAAAAACAGTCTCAACATGCAGTCTAAACAAACAAACAAACACAACCAGAAAACAACAATCTATACCTGAAACTCAAGGGGTCTACGGTGGCTGTCGGCCCAATGTTGCTGTCTGTCCTGCGCCACTCGCAGTCTGTCTCTGATGAGTTTCACCTTTTCTGCTGCATCCACGACCATTTCTGGTCCTAGCAAGGCTCTCTCTCCAACGTCGTCCCACGATAGCGGTGTACGACACCTCCGTCCATAAAGAGCCTCAAACGGTGACATCTCGATGCTGGCCTGGTAGCTGTTGTTGTAAGCGAACTCTACCAGGTGCAGATGATCCTCCCAAGAACCTCCGAGATCTAGAACGCAAGTGCGTAGCATATCCTCGAGAGTCTGAATAGTCCTTTCAGACTGCCCGTCTGTCTGGGGGCGATATGCGGTACTGAACTTGAGCTGAGTGCCCAAGCTAGCCTGCAGACTCCTCCAAAAGTGGGAAGTGAAACGACTATCCCGATCTGAGACGATGCTCACAGGAACTCCATGAAGCCTAACAATCTGTCGTACGTACATCTCTGCTAGCTTCTCTGTCGACGTGCCCACCTTGAAAGGTAAGAAATGGGCTGATTTGGTCAACCGGTCCACGATGACCCAAATCGCGTCTTTCCCTCCTGGAGAACGTGGAAGCCCTGAAACGAAATCCATGGTCACGTGCTCCCATTTCCATTCTGGAATCGGTAAAGGTTGAAGCAAACCTCCTGGCCTCTGCCGGTCTGCCTTTACCTGCTGGCACACTAGACACCGAGATACGAAGCGTGCTACCTCGCGCTTCATTCCATACCACCATACGTGCTCCCTCAAGTCTCGGTACATCTTGTTGGCACCGGGATGCATCGAGTACTGAGAGCGGTGTGCCTCCTGCAAAACCTCCTCGCGTAGCTCCCCGCTAGGCACACATATCCTCGTGCCGTGCCGTAAAGAACCATCATCTGCGATAGTGAAGTCGTCTAACAATCCCATCTGAACTTGTGCTCTGATACTCCTCAGAGTCTCATCATCGTACTGCGCAGCTCTGATCCTGTCCATCAGCTCGGACTGTATCTGCAATCCCCACATTTGGATCTCAGTACCGGGAACTAACACTTCAATCTCCAAGCTTTCCAGATCAGCCAACAAATGTCTATCAGTTGTCAAGTACATAGCCATCGGATACCTGCTCAAGGCATCGGCGACTACGTTAGCCTTTCCTGGATGGTACTGCAATGAGATGTCAAAGTCCTTCATCAACTCTAACCACCTCCTCTGCCTCATATTCAGCTCCTTCTGTATGAATACGTACTTCAAGCTCTTGTGGTCTGTGAAGATCTCCACACGCTCTCCGTACAGGTAATGTTTCCACAGCTTTAGAGCGAAGATAACTGCTGCCAACTCTAAGTCGTGGGTGGGATAATTCTTTTCATGAGGGCATAACTGCCTGGAAGCATAGGCAATTACCTTCCCGTGCTGCTGAAGAACACATCCCAGACCCTTCCCTAAAGCATCACTGTAGATGGTGAAACCACCTGTCCCTGATGGCAATGTCAAAATTGGAGCTGTCGTCAACCTTTTCTTCAGCTCATCAAATGCAGCCTGGCACTCCTCTGTCCAAACAAAATCCACATCCTTCCTAGTCAGTCTAGTCATCGGCGCTGCAATCTTGGAGAAGTCTTGTACAAACCTCCTGTAGTATCCTGCTAGCCCGAGAAAACTCCTGATCTCAGCTACCGAACTGGGAGTAGCCCACGACTCCACTGCCTCGATCTTCTTTGGGTTAACCGAGATTCCATCACCCGATACCACATGCCCAAGAAATTCGACCTTGTCAAGGAAGAATTCACACTTAGAGAGTTTCCCGTACAGCTTCTCCCTCCTGAGAGTCTCTAAGACCAATCTCAGGTGCTCTTCGTGCTCCTCCGGTGTCTTGGAATACACAAGAATATCGTCGATGAACACCACCACGAACTTGTCAAGGTACTGGTGGAACACCTTGTTCATCAAGTTCATGAATACTGCCGGTGCATTGGTTAAACCAAATGGCATCACCATGAACTCAAACTGGCCGTATCTGGTTCGAAAAGCTGTCTTCGGCGTGTCTTCTTTCTTCACCTTCACCTGGTGATAGCCTGACCTCAAATCTATCTTTGAAAACACCCTCGCCCCGCTCAACTGGTCGAAAAGATCATCTATCCTCGGCAGCGGGTACTTGTTCTTGATAGTGATATTGTTCAAAGCTCTATAATCAATGCACATGCGCACCGTGCCGTCCTTCTTCGGTACGAACAATACCGGAGCTCCCCATGGTGATGAACTGGATTTGATGAAGCCCTTGTCCTGCAGCTCCTCAACTTGCTTCTTCAGTTCTTCCAGCTCGCTGTTGTTGACTCTATAGACATGTTGTGAAATGGGCTCCGCTCCTGGAACCAGGTCTATAGAGAACTCAACGTCTCTGTCTGGCGGCAAGCCTGGCAACTCTTCTGGAAATACATCCAGGAACTCCGCTATCAGAGGATGTGGCAACTCCTCTTCTTCCGTCCTGGCTCCGCAAAATGTGCTCCCTCTCTGTTCCGCTGTTCCTCTGATGACCTCGAACTCCGGCTCTCCTGGTGGTCTAAACAATACTCTGCCTCTATAACAATCTATAGTAGCATGATGCCTACTCAACCAGTCCATTCCGAGTACAATATCGTACCCCGGAAGTGGCATGACGAGTAAGCTCACGCTCAAGTCTCGGCCTCCTACTGACACTCTCCGGTCCTTGCAGTGATCACGGACTAGGATAATACCTCCTCCAGTCATGATCTTGCAAGTCCTAGCTAATGGTTCTGTGTCTAAATGATGTCGAAGTGCATAAGATACAGACACAAAACTATGGGAAGCGCCAGAATCGAATAAGGTAAATGCGGGAATACAATCGAGAAGAACCGAACCTGTGATCAAGTCTCCTGCTGGCTCGATCTCCTCGACTGCCATGGCGTACGCTCGCCCCTAGGGTGCACCTCTCTGCTGCTGATATTGGGCAAACCTCTGATTTTGCGGTGGAAGTGGTCCCCTCTGTTGTTGGCCTCCTGGTACGGTAGGTACCCTGCCTGGTCCCCTCTGGGCGGCTGCTCCACCCTGACCTGGACGAATGGTAGGGCAATCCTTCAGCTGGTGTGTCGTCGATCCGCAGTACAAACATGAGCCTAACCTCTTCCTGCAGTTCTCTCTGGTATGTCCTGTCTTCCCGCAGTACGCACACTGGATGGCGGGCTGAGTCTGCCTCTGCTGCTGTTGCTGGACCTGCCCTCGGGCTGGTGCTTGGTGCTGCTGGTGCTGTTGCTGAAAGGGCCTCTGCTGCTGGTGCTGAAAGTGTGGACGCTTGCCTGGTCCCGCACTACTGTTTGCTCCTCCGGAAATATCGTGTCCCCTCTTGGGCCTGAGGTCTAAGTCATCCTCGGCTATCTGGGCATCCATCAATATGCCCTCAAAGGTGGCGGTGCGACGTCCCGACGTGCGAGACTTGATCTCCCTTGACAGTCCCTTCCTGAACTTCCGGGCCCTGTCCCCCGGATCTCTAATCATTGACGGCGCGAAGCGGCTCAGACGGCTAAACTCCGTGGCATACTCATCGACGGACGAGCTCCCCTGGACTAAGTCATGGAACTGACTTTCCAAGGCTCCTAGGGCAACGTCAGAAAAGAATTTCTCCTTGAAGAGCTCCCTGAAATCTTCCCAAGTCAGTCCCCTACGCATGAGTCTCGGCTCCGTGCGAAACCACGTCAGGGCAATGTCAAACATCTGGCTGCCAGCTGCCTCGATCTTGAGCGCCTCTGGAAGCTGCGCCAAACGCAAGTTCCTCTCGATGTCCTCTAGCCAATCATCGGCGTAGAGTATCCCTTCTGTCCCCTTGAACTCCCGAGGCATCATCCTCTTGAAGTCCATAATGGTGCCCGGCCTCTGTTGTTGCTGACCAGGTTGTTGCTGCTGCTGAGCGACTCTCTCCACAGTCTGGAGAGCCACTTGGTGAGCATTCTCCATGTTCACCCTCATCATCTCTGTCTGGGCCTGATGTGCCTCAGCCTGTACTCTCTGGGCCTCTGCCGACGTCCTCTGGGCATCGACCATGCCCTGTATCAAAGCGAACATCTGTGCTCCATCGACGGGCACACCTCCTGGATACTGAGCTGGTGGTGGTGGTAGCTCCGTCGTAGCTGCGGGGACCCTCTGAACAGGTGGTGGAGGACCCCCGACTGCTGCAGCCACTCCCACTTATCCTGGAGATGTAGGAGGTGCTGCGGATGTCTGTCCGGCAGAGCGAGAGGTGGCAGACCTCTCCGTATCTGCTGCTCCTAGTCTCTGGGACCTTCTTGGCGGCATCCTGAAGATAGATCGAAAGATTCAGTTAAGGCAATAGATATGATATCAAGGAAGGACAGAAAAATTTCTAAAGGAATAAATCATTAAGAATAGTATCATAAGAATCAGAATTCCCTAATTGTGATTGAGCATATCCTTGGCCTAATTCCTATTACTACAATATCGCTCTAATGTGAATCTAAGACTACTGACTACAGACTAGACCTGCATGGGCCACCACTAAAAACGTGTCACGACCCGCACCCGGAAATTGGGCATGAGTCGTGGGTACGTCCAGCCTACGCCGCAGCATCGGCGGTAGAACGCTGTCTAGGTCACAAACATAGTATATCCTGTCAATAGTCTCAACTCCGTACGGAGGACAATGATAAATAAACACAATTCTATAATATACTCAATCACAACTATAAACATAATGACACGATGAGAATTGAAAAGAGTTCTATTAAAACCAACCACAAGAAGTCCAACTCAATCCTGGGTCTAAATGACCTCACAAAGTCACAAATAAAAATAAATACATCTCAGCTCAGTCTCAGTCTAAAACAATAAATGCAGAAAAAATAATCTAAGCATGGGCAGGCAAGTTCTCCTCTAGGATAGGCACCTCCTCTGGGATTTCTGGAGTGAAATCTCCCTCTATTCCTGGGCCGTAATGAGTAGGGCAAAAGTCCTCCAGGTCCTCTGAAAATGTTGTTATCCAGTCAGGATTGGAGCGAAGCACAAGCACTAACAGCAGTTTTATTAAATTGACAAAATCTATAAACAGTGTAAGAGATACAAGATGGAAATAAATGCTGAAAATGAGAAGTACAGGAGAAAATGAAATAGACAATAGAGCATCTAGCAATGAGCAATAAATAGTGACTGCTGGAACAAGTAAATCTGAATAAAGATAAAACATCTAGCTAAGTGTTTGAAATATTAGTTTATTATGTGATCGGCTTGGGACTGGATCAGGCTGGTTATATATGATTAGCTATGATTCGTGAAGGTCAGGCTAACCATATGGTTAGCTATGATGCATGATAGTGGTCAGGCTAATCATATATAACAGCTATAAGGCATGATGATGGTCAGGCCGCACCCGACGTGAGATGTGGGGTGAGCTATGATGCATGGTAAGTGTGGATATGATCACATAATCTACTAATAGTTCCCCATCCCCCAGCTAGCACGATGGATTCCAATCACGACTCCTCATGATGGGGATCTAGGGTGCTAACCCGTGTATCCATAGTGTCGGAATCAAGTATGTAATACACTACAATTTATAGAAGTAATCAACCATGAAAACTGTCAGAGAATGTACTCGCCTGTGGTCCTGAGCAAAATGTGAGGATCGAGGTCCAAATTGGAATCACAATGACCTATTTATGGAAATTCAATGTTAATTAATGAATTAAAAGAATAACATGCTTAACAAATTTAAAAACGAGGTTTCTAGGTCATGTCTAAGGTTTACTGGTCAATACTAGGTCCAACTAAGTCAATTGGTCTAAATTGCCACTTACTAGCTAACACTAGCTATTCTAGGTATTTACCTAAGTTTCTAAGTGATACTAGCTATTATATAACTAATATTCCCTATTAACTACTAATACTAACTGACATTCTAATTATCTACTTATATATACATTTATACCAATACCTTGGTAGCACCCACCAGCTTACCCACACTAGGCATCTTGATACACCATATGCACTTTTATAACACTAGTATATAAATACCATAACTATATTACCTATAAAAATTTACTGACTCTAATCAATTATACCTTAACCTATCTTATCTCTTAACATTTACCCATATTCATTCACTCTTGAATATCACTCAACCACACACAGTATTCTGTTGATCCTGGGACAACTCTACACACTGGCTACACAGGTATTTTGCTCCCACATACACATTGCACACAGCACAGTCACCAACTCAATGTATCATCTATCCACACACTGATTTTCTGAGATACTACACAGGTACTCACTGCACATGTATTTGATACACTCACACACTGAATTAATTCCCATAGACACATCCCCCAACTGCTGATACACTACTAAGTCCTTACACATTTGCTTCAATGATGCAATGCCTAGCACAGTATACTGACACCAGATTACCTATGCACACAGACACTTTCAGTCTGCACACACAGAAATCTAATTCACAGCCACACTCACTGACATCTAACACCATACATACTGTTTCACATTGACACATAGGATTTGAATACACTAAACACAAACTGAAACACGCAGGTTATGTTGAGATTGAAATAACCTGGGCACTGACACTAGTATACACCCACACACAGTTAACTACACCTCAAGTTAACACCTACACACAGGTATTATGATACTAAATTATACATAGTTACATTTACAAACAGGAAAACTGACACAAGCACTCTCACAGTTTAAAATGTTCAACTTACACAGGCAGGGCTTAAACTAGCTACTGATACCCACACACACACAAGAACTGGATACACACAACACCTACACTACCACACATATAGCTTGCACTGACACAGGGACACCTAGGTATCTAACTAATACACCTAGGTTCTAATACACATATACACACACACACTTCACCAAAACACAACCTACACATAAACACACACTGACACAGTTCAATATTGAACACCTCATAGTGAACACAGCACAGCCATAACCCTATGCATAGAAAATTAACTCATTGAACACCCTACTGAAATACACATCACCCAAAACTCACAGCACACACACATGTACTGCTGATACATTATCTCTCAGGTACACAATTTCTGCACAGACCTGGCTGAACACAGAATACACAGTAATCAATTTGAACAATTCACTTTACACGAGCCCTAACACCCCTAATGTCTGATACACAGAGAAAAATATTTAAACACACAGGTTCTACCTCCCCTAACTCACCCCAATACCCGACCACACACAGTACAGTTAATCAAACAACAGCACATCTACTCATATGCATATATCTTACATCAACATAGAAAAATTCGAATAGATCTAAAAGCTAAACACCCTACTAAACATATCATCAAGCACAAGGAGTGCAGAAAGATGAATCTACATAAGAACACATAAAAAACCCAAACAAAACCCTAAATCAATATCTAACCTATACGTAGGAGGGTGAAATCAGTCTCCCTACAAATCCTAGGGTTAGGGTTCCTGAAAAATTGGGGAAAACCCCATGCGGGTCACCAAACCTAATCCAAAACCCTAAAATTCGTACCACACAGCAAGGGGATTCTCTAATGGTCAATAATCGACAGAAAAACAGATATTACATGTATAAAATGGGGTTTTACCTGCAGGGAGATGGTTCCCTATGGAAGTTCTTCCTTCCCAAGTCTCCTTGACCGAAGTTCCCTGATTTCCTTGCTTTGGAGGAGGAGAAAATGGAAGCCCTAGGTTTAATCTCGAAAAATGGGGTGGGGAATTGGTTTCTCTTGTGGAGGCTAGGGTTTTCCTTTCTCTCTACGTGAAGAATAGCCTAGAAAGAGGCTTCCTTTTATATTAAACCTAGTTTTAGGGTTTCCATGCACAGCTTTAGGTTAAACCCTCCTGGCCCTCTCATGTAGAACCTAATAGACTCAGGTTCAGGCCTGCTAGAGTTTGAGGGTTCCATCCTAAATTTAAAATTCTAGGGTTTTGCTAGAATAGGGTTTACAAATTAGGGTTGACTCACTAGGGCCTGTCCTAATGAGTTCTAGGGTTTGACCTAAACTAAACATTACTAAATATAATATAATTAGTTTAAAAACTCAGCAATTAATTAAATTCATAATTATTTAAAATAGTTAAATTACAGAAATGCCCTTATATGGAAAAGTGGTAGTGACACAACACACCAAATATGGCATTTTTTTATATCCAATCCACTTTTTCCTCTTTGTGCAAGTCCTAAACTATTGAAAACTTTTGTGCAAATAGCTAACCATGTGTCCACCTCCTATTGGTTGGAACAAATGAAGAAGACCCAAATTCTTAAGGCTTGATCGGTCACATGTGCACCTCCCACCTTTTTGCATGAAACTATGCAACATACAATCAATCTTCACCCTTCATTCAAACTTTATTACATCACCTCCATCCATTCCTTCATGAAAACTCCCTCTCCTTGGGAACCTAGCCGGCCCTAATCCCTAGGCAACACTCTCTCCCTCTCTCCTCATTTAAACCAACACCCTCTCCCTCTCTCCCTCAATATGCAACCACCATTAACCACCATCACCACCATTAACCACCATCACCATCTTTACCACCCCCAACTGTGACCACCATCCTCGCCATCACCACGGCCAACCACCATCACCAAGGCCGCCCCCTCACCTCCACGACAAATCACAGCAGCCAGTGGCCTCCACCTTTATCGCTACCATCACCTCCGCCACTGCCGCAGCAGCCCGTGGCCACCACCACCTTCGCCACCCTCACCTCCGACCCCCGCTACCATCACCTCCAGGATGATCACCGCTGCCCTCACCTCCGACCACCGCTACCATCACCTCCACGACGACCACCACTGACACCGTCATCATCACCACCACCATCATCTCTGCCAACCACCACCACCGGCAAACCACCTCCGCCCCGCGGTAAGCTGCCGCTACTGCTGCTGTTAAAGCTGCTGCTACTGTTGTATTTTATCGCTGGCCGACGCAATCCTGGCCTCGTGCCGCCGCTGGCCACCGCCGTCACCACCATTACCACCATTAACCACCATCACCATCTTCACCACTCCCAATTGTGACCACCATCCTCGCCATCACCACTGCCAACCACCATCACCAAGGCCGCCCTCACCTCCACGACCAATCACAGCAGCCGGTGGCCTCCACCTTTATCGCCACCATCACCTCCGCCACTGCCGCAGCAGCCCGTGGCCACCACCACCTTCGCCACCCTCACCTTCGACCCCCGCTACCATCACCTCCACGACGATCACCGCTGCCCTCACCTCCGACCACCGCTGCCATCACCTCCACGACGACCACCACTGCCACCGTCATCATCACCACCACCATCATCTCTGCCAACCACCACCACCAGCAAATTGCCTCCGCCCCGCGGTAAGCTACCGCTACTGCTGCTGCTACTGTTGTGTTTTATCGCTGGCCGACGCCATCCTAGCCTTGTGCCGCCGTTGGCCACCGCCTTTCTGGCCCCCGCGGTCATGACGCTATCGTAACAGCTGATGTTGTTGTTGCGCCTACTACTGTTGTAGTTGCTGCCGTTGCTGTTATGGCCAGAGTACCCCCTCGATGACCAACGACCCACCCCGGAGCATCCCCGATGACCGACGATCCCTTCCATGGTGTCCTTGACCACCTGCGGCCGCCAGAACACCCCCCCCAGGTCGGAGCACACCCCCCTCGATAGCAGACCAAAGCTTTACCCCCTCACTAAGCATTGAAGTTTCTCCCTCTACGCTCAACCAAGTTCCGAAATGCCTTCTCTGGTATGCTCTCCATGTCACCCTCTTTCAATATCTTTATTTGGAATAATTTAATTTGATTTCTATTATTAGTAAATTGAGTGTTAATTCATAAGAAAAACTATTTTATAAATTCTTCGATACTGAGTTGGTCCCGTCAATCCGGGCAACCTTGTCGCATATCGATTGCACCGAAAGGCGTGTATCATCAACGTAGAAGTGTGGGCTTTCGTGGAACTTGATTTGGATGTGTGTGAACACCGTAATCAACGCATATCCATCAAAAAGCACCATTTTGGCCTATCCTGACACTCGTCCTAATTTCGTGTATGTTTGTCATTTCGTAACAAAACTTATGCCATCGGATTAGTAGCGTTATGCTGGTCCTATGACCCAAGTTTGGCTCAATTCTGAGAAAGTTGACGAAACATCATTTCGTGGGCCCCACGGTTCCATATGATGGACGATTTCGTGATTGGCTCATCGAAATCCATCTCTGGACGTTCCATTGGATTTGTATCATCGTTCTGGACTCATAGACACTAAGTTTGACGAATTTTGAAAACTTTGTCTCTAGCACATTTTTTGGTGCAAGGACCAAAAACTGTATTTTTGCCCCTGTGTCCAAATTGGACGTATGTATATACTTTTTTGAGTATCTCATTCATTTCGGGACTGTTGGTGATATTTGTGACAGCATCCGTGGATATCAGCTCCAGCTTCCATTGTTGCGCTGCTACTTCCATTGCGAGTTCGTGTTCGAATCTTCGTCTGGCTTCAAGGCAAGTATACCTTGCCTTGTTGTACTATTTAAATTCAGTTAATATTATATATTTTGCTCTCTATATTATATAACTGTGTGCGTCCAAAAATGACTCGGGTGCAGTCGACGAAGGCGTCGATATTAGGACTTGTGTTTGACCTAACGTCTAGTGGACGTACCCTAAGTGACGGAGTTATCATTATAACTCTAAGACCTTGACACATATCATTTCATGTCACAAAGTGAGTTCATGATAGGACACAGGTTTATGCACTCGACTGGCCATCGGTATGAGTTGCTCGTGTGATGGTACTTAGTATAGTTGCATTGTTATAGGTGACTTGCATCATAGTTACGAGATGTCCACGTCGTACTTGAGACTTGTACATTGACATTGGGTTGGGAGGACAAATAGTAGGCGTATGGGACACCCACCTCTTTATCTATGCAGATTTTGCATTCTTCGGAGCGATGCGGACGTTATTATTTATGCATATTCTGAGTTCTTCAGAGCGATACGGACGTTACTATATTCAGGTGCCGCATTCTTTGGAGCGTTATGGCCGTCATTACATACGCGAGGGCCCTTATTATGGGGTCACATGTGGCATATACTAGCCAGTCACGATGATTGGTGAATTACGCCAGCATATGTCTAGCCTACACTTCCCATACGCACTAAGTTGTCCTCAAATTGCATTCACTTAGGGGATAGTTCACCCTGATTTACTTTACTCGGTATTTACATTATGGCATGTACTTTTTATATCTTGTTATGTCCCTCTGAGGACCTGGTTCTCTTCTAGGTTATTTGTGCAGTTTTGATGAGGCTTGATCTGGTGGTGTATTGGACATCCTTGCAGGTATCATTATATATTTCCTCTATTATAGTTATGTACTATTTCTCATTGTGACTCTACTATTGTAGCCTAGTATTTATAGGCCTATATTATTCTCTTAGTCTATTCGAACAGTTGTATTATTGGGCTGCAGACTAATGATGCGTACCATTCCTTCTTGAGATTTTATTTACCATGGATTAAGATTTAGTTTAGTTGTTGGATATTAGAAATAGATATTTAGCTGGATCAGTTAACCTTGGACAGCGTAAGTGCACTTTGTCAGGCCCATTAAATAGGAAAGCCCTACTGAGTCATACCAGCTGGCTATTGCCACATGTTTGGTCCCAAACATTTTGGGACTGGGGTATGACATTATCCTTTTACAATGAACATGTCCTAGTCTATTATTCCATAACTCAAGAGAGTAACCAGAAGAATAGACTGCATTAATATTGTTTGTAAGAGTTACAAGATGAAGTTTGAACATTCCTTCGGTACAAAATATTTTTTCGAAGTATGTTTCTTTGTACGACATCACCATCTATCCAACATTGATGTCCATCATAAAGCCTGCGTTGCAGAGCAGACTTTTTAAGACCAGATTTTTGGCTATTACCGGTACGTGCTTCATTCCTGAAGCGTCAGTGACTTCTCCGAAGTCAGATTCAGTACAAAAGTTCCGATCCTAAGTACTTCAGCTTGTGCCTGGTTTGCAACCATGACCTTCTCAGTTATAGGCTTGTAGGTGGTAAATAACTCCTTCTTCGAGCAAACATGGCAGGATGCGTCAGTGTCCACCAACCAGTCAGTGTCAATACCAGCCGTCACAACCTGCACAATTATAGCAACCTTGTTAGGCTCCTCTTACTCTGTCTGTTTGGGCTTGGATCTGCGGTCTCTTCGATAGTGACCCTTCTTGCCATAGTTAAAGCAAGTCACATCTGACTTGGGCTTTGGCTTCGACTTGAAAGAAGCCAACTTCACCTTGAGATGGTTGAAGTCCTTATTCTTGTATTGAGAAGCCTTTTGCTTCCCTTTGGTGTCGCCCGTATGTACCAAGTTGGCTTTTGCCAACTGCTTGGACAACGTGTCTACTTTGTTTTAAGCCATCAACACATCTTTAACATGGATATTATAAATTTGCATCTTCTTCATATGAATGTCCGAGATAAAATTGCTCCATCCTGGTAGGAGTTTGGCCACAATACCCCCCACGACAAAGGCATCATTTAAGGGCATTCCATCATCCTTAAGTTTTTGACGTAACTTGAGAAACTCCTTGACTTGAGAAAACATAGTCTTGTCGTCCTCAAATCGTATGTTCCAGACCTTTTCAGTCACATGAATCTTGTTGCGGTTCTAATCTGCCTTGTAATGCTTGTCTAAAGACTTCCAGACGACCTTAGCATGGTTCGTCTTACTATATGACTCCGCCAGAGTATCCTCTATAGTGTTTAGAATCAGCAACTTGCAAAGGTTGTTGTCTCTTCTCCACTTATTCTGCTTAGTAGTTGCAGAAGCAACTGCCCAAACAGTAGAATCATCACCATCTGGAATCATCGGCTCTTGTTATGTCAGAACGTAGTCCACCTCTGCGAGTTGAAGATTAAGGCAGACCTTCCTTTTCCAAGAGTTGTATTGGTCCCAATCAAACTTCTAAAGTTTGTTAAAACTTGTATCAAAAAATTTTGCACGGTTGTTCTCTATCTTTCTCGGATCTTGCTTTGAGATTGTTATCCTCGAGGCTAAATCAACGATGAAAAACCACGTGGTCGAGATCAGAGGTTCATACAAAAGTTTCCACTCTGACTATTCTCGATCTATAGAAGAACAATATATAAGGATCCTATTACTGTTTGTGGTATTAAACGAAAGAATAAAAATGTATTCAATATGGGGTTTACACGAAACCCGCCTTCTATTGTTTACAAACAAACTTGTACAATTTGATCCTATACGAGGATATAGGAGTACAATTTATTTAATCTGGGTAAATATTGCTATAGGTGTCTGATCTGCAGTCGATCACTTTAGCCCTTGGACCACACAATGTTGAAGAAGTGCCGTAGAAGACAGGAAGCAGCTTCGAAGGTTGCAAAAGAGGGTGGATGCACGATGCCAAAGTCGTCGATCCCTGCTCTCTGCCTGAGCTCCGGGTTATCTCTCTCTCTCTCTCTCTCTCTCTCTCTCTCTCTCCACCATTGGATCTGGTACTGGATCTCTTGATCAGTTTTCTGACCTAACTTCTTTGACCCTCCAATTTGTTGACCTTGTTCCTCATTGATAGAGGTCTCTATTTATAGAGTTTTAGTGACAGTGACCACTCCGTCGGTGTAGAAATCGAGGAGTGGAAAGTACAGCACCCTTTTACACAACAGTTAAAGTAACCAATGCCTGCGTATAGATAATCTTTTGAATGAGCGTGTGACGCGGGTCCAACTAAGGGACACAACGCGTATAATCGCTACGAAGATCACGGCGTAAAAGCCACGTAGGTAGGTATCCATTGTGTAGAAGAGGTTGGCATAGAAGCCAAATGTCTGTCACCATGACATAGAAGCCAAATAGTTATCAAACCGGCATAGAAGTCGAACAGGCGTAGAAGCCAAACAGGCGTAGAAGCCGAGTGGTCGTAGAGGCCGAACAGGCGTAGAAGCCGAATGGGCATAGAAGCCGAGTGGTCATAGAGACCGAGAGAGCATAGGAGCCGGGTGGGCGTAGAAGCCGAACAGGCGTAGAAGCCGAGTGGTCATAGAGACCGAGAGAGCACAGGAGCTGGGTGGGCGTAGAAGCCGCTGCGTACCGTGCTACAGTGCTGATGGGGACGTCTTAGCCGAAATTACGGCTTTTGAAGATATAATCAAATCTCTTGCAGAGATTTGCCACCATCCTGTGCATTAAATGTGGAAGCGTATTCTTTGAAGGTCTGCAACCCCTTCTATGCATCAGTCGTAGAGACGTGCCTTCAGAAACTGTCACCGCTCTGTGCATTTAGACGTAGAGACGTGCCTTGACCCCGTACGGAGTGCATCTTTTGATGTGGCAGGCGGTTTGTCTACTGTAGAACGTAAAATAGCTCATGTCTGCCTGTGTAAAACAAGACAGCGTATCCCTTCGTGCTTGTAAAAGCAGTTTACGCAAAGGGGATGGCGGTATTTGACAGCCTGGGTGGCAGTGCTGTGTCATCATTATAGCAGTCGTCTGGGTAGTCGAGCCGTATCCCTTTGTCAGAAGTCCAAACGTCAGGTTCATTGTAGGATCTTTATTGCAGGGTTTGACAGGTTCACCTCGGAGAATACGAAGCATCTCTTGTACACCTTAATGCTGTGTCTGAAAGGGGATGAGTTTTACGCCCTGGAGGCGATCAAGCACCATGTTTACGCTGAGGCGGCTTGGACGTACTGCCTTACGTGGATGGTCCTTTTGAGCTCTCATATTTTCACGTTGCGTTTTTAGCGGAAAGAGCTCTGTTGTACGCTTGATGGCTCTTAAGGCCTCTGCTTACGTTGCTCTGTACCAATATGCCGCGTATAGTCATCCGGCGTATTTTTCATGCTTCTACAAGACCCCCTTCAAAGCTTTCAAATTCCTCAGAATTTGGAACGCTTTGAATGAAGCATGAACCACTTTTGAGGATCGTTTAGATGTACGCGTGATCTGGTCGGCGTATCCTTCAGAAGTGCGGGAAGTCGTAGAGCGTAAAATTATTAGTCTGCTGCTTCTGAGCATAAACTAAACACCATCGAGCGTGAAATCATAGACTTGTAGTTTCTGAGCGTGAAGTCGTAGGTTTGTAGCCTCTCGAGCATAAAAGCTACTGAGCACAAAGGCATCTGGGCGTAAAACCCGACTTGTAGCCGTCGAACGTAAAGCCGTAGATTCGTAGCTGTCAAGCGTAGAAAGCTCCTTAGCGTAGAACTGTAGATTTGTAGCTTCCGAAAAGAAAATTTCTCCGAGCGTGAAGTTACGGATCTGTTGCTTCTGAGCGTGAACTAAGCACCACCGAGCGTGAGATCATCGATTTGGTATCTGTTGAGCGTAAAGTCATAGGTTTGTTGCCTCTCGAGCGTAAAAGCTACTGAGCACAAAGGCATCCGGGCATAAAACCATAGACTGATAGCTTGCGAGCGTAAAACCGTAGATCTGTTGCTGTCGAGCGTAGAAAGCTCCTTTAGCGTAGGAACCGCTGAACTGCTTTGCGCGAAAAACTTTTTGAATTCGCTGACTGTCCGCCTTCTCTGAATGATAGGCTGACGTAGTACGATACCGTATTTGTTGAGGACATCCCACTGGGGGATTTTTAATGGACCTATTATTTGTTGCGCACATTAAGTGCAAAAATAAGTTCAAAATAAACCCTATCAGAGGTAGTATGGACGTGATAGGTATTATGGACTTAACACCACTGGCGTACTTAGAGTTTAAGTACGGGTGCTGAGTTGAGATGACAACCGATATCAGAGGTAATATGAACATGATAATTGATAGCCGATTTTAGGAAGTTTTGTTCAGAGGTAATATGAACATGACAAACTCCCTGGGTTGTGACTCTATCAGGGATAGAGGCACACATCTTCTCAGAGGTAATATGGATATGGCAGTTTTTGTGGACTCAACACCACTGGCGTACTTAGAGTTAAGTACGGGTGCTAAGTTGAGATGACAATCGAAATCAGAGGTAATATGAACATGATAATCGATAGCCGATTTTAGGAAGGTTTGTTCAGAGGTAATATGAACATGACAAACTCCCAGGGTTGTGACTCTATCGGGGATAGAGGCACACATCTGCTCAGAGGTAATATGGACATGGCAGTTTTTGTGGACTCAACACCACTGGCGTACTTAGAGTTAAGTACGGGTGCTAAGTTGAGATGACAATCGATATAAGAGGTAATATGAACATGATAATCGATAGCCGATTTTAGGAAGGTTTGTTCAGAGGTAATATGAACATGACAAACTCCCTGGGTTGTGACTCTATCGGGGATAGAGGCATATATCTGCTCAGAGGTAAGATGGACATGGCAGTTTTTGTGGACTCAATACCACTGGCGTACTTAGAGTTAAGTACGGGTGTTAAGTTGAGATGACAATCGATATCAGAGGTAATATGAACATGATAATTGATAGCCGATTTTAGGAAGGTTTGATCAGAGGTAATATGAACATGACAAACTCCCTGGGTTGTGACTCTATCGGGGATAGAGGCATACATCTGCTCAGAGGTAATATGGATATGGCAGTTTTTGTGGACTCAATACCACTGGCATACTTAGAGTTAAGTACGGGTGCTAAGTTGAGATGACAATCGATATCAGAGGTAATATGACATGATAATCGATAGCCGGATCAGGGAGGTTTGTTCAGAGGTAATATGAACATGACAAACTCCCTGGGTTGTGACTCTATCGGGGATAGAGGCACACATCTGCTCAGAGGTAATATGGACATGGCAGTTTTTGTGGACTCAACACCACTGGCGTACTTAGAGTTAAGTACGGGTGCTAAGTTGAGATGACAATCGATATCAGAGGTAATATGAACATGATAATCGATAGCCAATTTTAGGAAGGTTTGTTCAGGGGTAATATGAACATGACAAACTCCCTGGGTTGTGACTCTATAGGGGATAGAGGCTTATATCTGCTCAGAGGTAATATGGACATGGCAGTTTTTGTAGACTCAACACCACTGGCATACTTAGAGTTAAGTACGGGTGTTAAGTTGAGATGACAATCGATATCAGAGGTAATATGAATATGATAATCGATAGCCAATTTAAGGAAGGTTTGTTCAGAGGTAATATGAACATGACAAACTCCCAGGGTTGTGACTCTATCGGGGATAGAGGCACACATCTGCTCAGAGGTAATATGGACATGGCAGTTTTTGTGGACTCAACACCACTGGCATACTTAGAGTTAAGTACGGGTGCTAAGTTGAGATGACAATCGATATCAGAGGTAATATGATATGATAATCGATAGCCGGATCAGGAAGGTTTGTTCAGAGGTAATATGAACATGACAAACTCCCTGGGTTGTGACTCTATCGGGGATAGAGGCACACATCTGCTCAGAGGTAATATGGACATGGCAGTTTTTGTGGACTCAACACCAATGGTATACTTAGAGTTAAGTACGGGTGCTAAGTTGAGATGAAAATCGATATCAGAGGTACTATGAACATGATAATCGATAGCCAATTTTATGAAGGTTTGTTCAGAGGTAATATGAACATGACAAACTCCCTGGGTTGTGACTCTATCGGGGATAGAGGCATACATCTGCTTAGAGGTAATATGGACATGACAGTTTTTGTGGACTCAACACCATTGGCGTACTTAGAGTTAAGTACGGGTGCTAAGTTAAGATGACAATCGATATCAGAGGTAATATGAACATGATAATCGATAGCCGATTTTAGGAAGGTTTGTTCAGAGGTAATATGAACATGACAAACTCTCTGGGTTGTGACTCTATCGGGGATAGAGGCATACATCTGCTCAGAGGTAATATGGATATGGCAGTTTTTGTGGACTCAATACCACTGGCGTACTTAGAGTTAAGTACGGGTGCTAAGTTGAGATGACAATCGATATCAGAGGTAATATGACATGATAATCGATATCCGGATCAGGGAGGTTTGTTCAGAGGTAATATAAATATGACAAACTCCCTGGGTTGTGACTCTATCGGGGATAGAGGCATATATTTGCTCAGAGGTAATATGGACATGGCAGTTTTTGTGGACTCAACACCACTGGCGTACTTAGAGTTAAGTACGGGTGCTAAGTTGAGATGACAATCGATATCAGAGGTAATATGAACATGATAATCGATAGCCAATTTTAGGAAGGTTTGTTCAGAGGTAATATGAATATGACAAACTCCCTGGGTTGGACCTGAAGAATCCACTAGGGAAACTTTTTAGAGATTCATCTTCTGGTATTTTCTTGAGGGAGCAGATTGTCACGTTAAAGTGAAACCAATTTGCAGTGATTGTCCCCTCGTTTATAGATGCAAGGTGATGACCTTGGCATCGATCAACTCCTGAATTCTCCTTTTTAGTACATAGCACGCCTTTGTAGGATGATGAATGTACTGATGAAAGAGACAATAATCTGGGTCATCGTCTTTGCCAGCCCTCTCAGGGTATCTGATGTTGGGTAGCTGAAGTTTGTTTTCCTTCATCAACGTATTGAAAATTTCACTGATGTCAGCTTCATTGAAGGAGAAAGTCCCTTTTGGCCTTCGGGCTCCTGATGCTTGAGTTCTATGGTCTTCTGGGAAGATCGTCATCGTTGCATCATCTTCGGATTCTGAGGGAATTCTACCCCCAGCTTTGGATGTTGCTCGGTTTTATCGAGGGAGACTACCCCCAGACTTGTCATTGCACTTGCGGAGATCACAACGCTCATCTGGTTCCCCGTAGAGGTCAGATGTTGTCTTGCGCACGGAGCATAATTTGTACTTCCGATTTGGCGCTGAGGCATCATCAGAAGTTTGTTCTGTACCGCGCGTAGCGGGAGACTGGTTTCTACGCGTAGAGCGCAGTGGATACTTCTGGATTAGCGCTGAGGCTTTGCCCAAAGTTTTGTCTGTACCGCGCGTAACGGGAGACTGGTTTCTACGCGTAGAGCGTAGTGGATACTTCTGGGTTAGCGCTGAGGCTTTGCCCGAAGTTTCGTCTTTACCGCGCGTAGCGGGAGACTGAATTTTACGTGCGGGGCACGGAGGGAGCAAGGCTACAACCTCTTTGGTCGGAGAGATCGGAGAGATCGGAGAGTCCACAGGAATGGTAGAGGATATCTTGGGCATCCAGACTTTGCGCAGCTTCCTGTTGTCTTGGACGGAGAGAGGGTGAGAGCTACCCCCGGTTCGAAGCATGTCTTCGTAGGCAGAATGGTCGAACTGGACGACCAGTATCTTCTTCACGGATCGTACGGATACCGCATCGTGTTGAGCAATCGCTTCCTCATCAGAAAAGAAAGATGTCCCCAGCGGAGTCGCCATCTTGTTTGTGGTATTAAACGAAAGAATGAAAATATATTCAATATGGAGTTTACACGAAATCCGCTTTCTTTTGTTTACAAACAAACTTGTACAATTTGATCCTATACGAGGATATGGGAGTACAATTTATTTAATCTGGGTAAATATTGCTATAGGTGTCTGGTCTGCAGTCGATCACTTTAGCCCTTGGACCACACGATGTTGAAGAAGTGTCGTAAAAGACAGGAAGCAGCTTCGAAGATTGCAAAAGAGGGTGGATGCACGATGCCAAAGTCGTCGATCCCTGCTCTCTGCCTGAGCTCCGGGTTCTCTCTCTCTCTCTCTCTCTCTCTCCACCATTGGATCTGGTACTGGATCTCTTGATCAGTTTTCAGACCTAACTTCTTTGACCCTCCAATTTGTCGACCTTGTTCCTCATTGATAGAGGTCTCTATTTATAGAGTTTTAGTGACAGTGACCACTCCGTCGGTGTAGAAACCGAGGAGTGGAAAGTACAGCACCCTTTTACACAACGGTTAAAGTAACCAATGCCTGCGTATAGATGATCTTTTGAATGAGCGTGCGACGCGGGTCAAACTAAGGGACACAACACGTATAATCGCTACGAAGATCACGGCGTAAAAGCCACGTAGGTAGGTATCCATTGTGTAGAAGAGTTGGCATAGAAGCCAAATGTCTGTTACCATGGCATAGAAGCCAAATAGTTATCAAACCGGCATAGAAGCCGAACAGGCGTAGAAGCCGAGTGGTTGTAGAGGCCGAACAGGCGTAGAAGCCGAATGGGCATAGAAGCCGAGTGGTCATAGAGACCGAGAGAGCATAGGAGCCGGGTGGGCTTAGAAGCCGAACAGGCGTAGAAGCCGAGTGGTCATAGAGACCGAGAGAGCACAGGAGCTGGGTGGGCGTAGAGGCCGCTGCGTACCGTGCCAGAGTGCTGATGGGGACGTCTTAGCCAGAATTACGGCTTTTGAAGATATAATCAAATCTCTTGCAGAGATTTGCCACCATCCTGTGCATTAAATGTGGAGGCGTGTTCTTTGAAGGTCTGCAACCCCTTCTGCGCATCAGTCGCAGAGACGTGCCTTCAGAAACTGTCACCGCTCTGTGCATTTAGACTTAGAGACGTGCCTTGACCCCGTACGGAGTGCAGCTTTTGATGTGGCAGGCGGTTTGTCTACTGCAGAACGTAAAACAGCTCGTGTCTGCCTGTGTAAAATAAGGCAGCGTATCCCTTCGTGCTTGTAAAAGCAGTTTACGCAAAGGGGATGGCGGTATTTGACAGCCTGGGTCGCAGTGCTGTGTCATCATTATAGCCGTCGTCTGGGTAGTCGAGCCGTATCCCTTTGTCAGAAGTCCAGACGTTAGGTTCATTGCAGGATCTTTATTGCAGGGTTTGACAGGTTCACCTCGGAGAATACGAAGCGTCTCTTGTACACCTTAATGCTGCGTCTGAAAGGGGATGAATTTTACGTCCTAGAGGCGATCAAGCACCCTGTTTACGCTGAGGCGGCTTGGACGTACTGCCTTACGCGGATGGTCCTTTTGAGCTCTCATATTTTCACGCTGTGTTTTTAGCGGAAAGAGCTCTGTTGCACGCTTGATGGCTCTTAAGGTCTCTGCTTACGCTGCTCTGCACCAATATGTCGCGTATAGTCATCCGGCGTATTTTTCATGCTTCTACAATTACTACCTGCCGATACAACAATAACCAGAAAAGGAACCTCCCGTTCTTTCATGCAATCACAGTTGCAGACGGACAGAACAGAGTTACAACTCACAGACAAGAGGAGGAGGAAGAAGAAAAAACTTTACTCTCTGGGATGATATAAAGATCATCGTTGCTCAAAGCAAGATTCACCCACACACGATCTGCTTCTAGGAACTAGCAAATTCACGAAGAACTTCTGGAACGCTCGTTGTCACCTCTGTCTGGACTCGCAAGAACTTCATGGACTCCAATGGTGGCGGCAGCAACAACTCTCTTCGTCTCCTAATTTTTGAAGTAAGTTCTCAAAGAGGCACGAAGAGAGTATTTATAGAGAGGGTGAAAACCTTAGCCACCCAACAATTACGGAAAGATAGGAACAGATTAATTACGAATTCCTAAAAGATAGGCACAAATTAATTTTAAATCCCACAAAAACGGATCTGAATAACAGGCCATATCTCTCCATAACCGAGCCCAAGACCGAGCCCGAGTCCGAGTCGCTTTGGGGCTTAGCTCCTATGGAATAAATTCCAAGAGAATGACAAAAAGCATAAATGCTTTCATTGAGAAGTTAATCATTTTTTTCTCCTAGGAAAATACCCCCAGATGGTACTCATTTGTCCCACCACACCCCATGTGCACACCTCAACTCATACAAAGTATTATATTGAGATACGCACTTGGTGGTGTAGCCAATATATGGGACTATTTTTACTAGTCCAAAGAAAACAACACCAACAATCATCACATCATCTAAATTATCATTATTTTGAGAATCTATTTATCCTTTAATTATTACATATTTCAAATCCAAACAAGAAAATATTTATAAAAAAAAATCTAAAATTTTGGGCTAGTTACAATTCCACACACAGTGTCCTTGTGTAGCTCGGTCTCAAGGTTTTGATTATACATCGTGCTCGCCAATTAGTGTCGTCGTGTCGTGTTGTTGTGACTAATCTTGCCATAAGATTCTTGTTAATCAGTACTAAGTATAAGCACAAAGTGCAATTAGTAGAAGACATTAGGCCGGAAAGAAAGATACCATGTTTGAATCTTTACAGTAAATATGTGGTAGGAACAAATTAAATGATGACGGGAGGGGCAGCGAACGAATTCTTTTGTTATGAACGTAGTTGTTGTTGTTGTTGGTTTTTTTTTTTTTTTTTTCACCTTCCTTCATAACCTACGGAATCCGATGTAACGTTTAAATTTTTTGTACACATTGTATTACATGTCTTTGGACCCACTGCTTTCCAACTTCCTTTCATTTATAAACGGAAGAAATAATACGCCTCCGTAACTCGATTCACTGACCTTCAGTCATCAAATCGATATCTTATAGCTCTTTTCGATAACCACAAGAGTCATTCGAGTTCGATGTTATGGACGTAGTTGATGCATGTCTGGCTCGAGGTTGCCAAACTCTCAAAAGGATAATAGCAACAAGCATCTTGTGCTCCGCGACCACAATCCACGAATCCTCTTATCCCCCACTCTTTTTATTTGTGCAACGTGGACCAATTGGTTATTGACATGTCATCACCTTTCATGGTTATTTATATTATTTGTGTAGTTGTGTAGTGTGGATGAGGTTTTCCTAGTACATTTTTGTTCACCTACCAAAGTTAGAATGTATGTTCACACTTTTATTCAAGTGTTACCACCATCTCAATTTTATGCAACCTAACATTATTTTAGAAATAGTTTTGCGAATATTCAAAATAGTTTTGACTCCTATTTTGACACGTGATAACGGTATAGAATGATGAACATACACAATAGTTTTGGTGGATGAACAAAAATAGACTCGAGGTTTTACTAGACCGGTGCTTGGGTTTAGCAAACCTACGATGTTGTTCGGCCGCGATATTTGTGGTCAGGACGGTCAAGTAGAAAAAAAAAATATAGTTTCCAAAGAAAAGCAAAAGCAACTGAAAGACGAAAACGATGTCTAGCTGAGTTTGGATGTTTTGTTAGGAAATTTTTTATTTTTTTTTTGAAATATAGTTATGATTAAACTTATTCAAAAAGTTACAAATATTAAATTTTGGGGACACTGTGAATCCTGGAGAGAGAAAAAATTGGTCCGTTTCGAAATGATTGTTCCAGTGCTAAAAAGACACGAGTTCGTTTTCTGTTTCGAAGAGGTGGTTTTTGAAACTCACCCGGAGCACGCAAAAATGGGGTCATAGGAGAATCAAGCCACTCCATACATGTTTCGCGTCATGACACCCCAAACATGTGAACCTTTATGTAGTAGATTCTTAAACTCAAGTCTGTTTCATCCGACGGTTATTGACGACCGCTTTGAATGTCGTGTAACTAACAATCTTCTCTTGAAACCAGTCAGGTTACACGAAACCAAGATTTCGGTTGGTGCAGGATTGGTCCAACTAAATTTGACAAGGTTTTTGGCTGGAACAATTCACATGCTCAACGTGATCTCACAAATGGTTGAGATTACAGATGGTCTTTCAGAACGGACCCACAATAAAGATTAAAGGTTAATTAAAATAAGTTTTGGATAGTACAATTCAATCACCAGGGTCTGTCCTGGTGGTTTGACTAGTCCATGAGTGGTCGGTCAGTCCAACTACTTGCCAGTTTGGGTCTAAATTTGAGTTCATTGAAAGGAGACAAATAGAACTTTACCTTACTTGTAAGAACTCTGTGACAGTTGAAACGATTTAGGATCGGACTGTAACAACTTAGTATTGCAGAGTCCATATAGCGTCAAGACCAAGTACTTAAAACACACACACACAAGCAACAATAATAAATGTTGAACAGGCACAAGTAGTTGAAGCTTGCAAGTAAAATCTATCTTATCTACCTTACCCAGCAACTATAAATATAATATATGATGATAAATTTAAAAATTAAAATTAACATTAATATTAATATTAATATTAAAAATAATGGATAATAAAAACTTTTAATTAAATTGTCGTGTCAGTCTCCATATCAGATGTCACACAATACATTCTAACTTTGGTAGATGAAGAAAAATGTACTAGGAAAAGTAAAATAATATTAATTAACATATCATATCATTTGTCACACAAAAAGAAATAATTTAAATAACATGTTAAAAGAATTAATAAGGGCTAATTAGCATTTAAATCCTAGATTTTATACCAGCTTAGAATTTTTAAGTCCTAACATGTCCAATTAATAAGTTTGGACCTTAAATTTTATTTTTTTCCCATTATACCCTCAACATAGAATAAAAGGACAAAAATTAATACAAGCTAAAAATGAGAGTATAATAAAAAAAAAGTCAAAAATTAAATTCTAGGGTCTAAACTTTTCAATAGGACATGTTGGAACTTAAACTCTAAGCTGGTATAAACTTTTCAATTGCAGAATTTTTTCACAGAGAACTAAATTTTAACAAAATTAACGGTTGATAGCAAAGTTTGTAGAAATTTTAAACAGTGAAGAAATACGCATATACCAAGTGGGTTCTCCCTCACGTAAAAAAAATTAAAGAAACGAGAACGCATATAACAAATGCGTTTTTAAATATAACTTAATTTTGCGTTCTTTTTTTTTAAGAAAAAGAACGAGTAAAAAAAAAATCTGAATCCGCACGTACTACTACGTGCATTTTCAATTTTAAAAAAAAAGTAATGTACGCGTTAACAATAAATTTTAAATCTCAAGCCGCAAGTACTACGTGCGTTTTCAAAAAAAAATTAAAAAAAAGAAAATAAAGCGTTAAAAAAATAAATATAAATATTGAAGCCGCACGTACTAAGTGCGTTCTCACCTAAATTTCTTCTTTAAACTTTTTTGCCCGATTTTTGGCAGGATTAAAGAAAATTTTTTTTTTCAATCCTCAAACGGTAATCGTGCTTCCGAATGGACTTAGAAGTGATAGTTCACTGGTAACTTTTGTCCCTGTCATATTAGTAACGAATGCTTTTCTCTTTCTTTCTCTTCGGTTTATACATTTACAACGACAATATTTACTTTTACAACGGCTAAACGGTTTATACATTTACAACGGCAATATTACTTTTACAACGGCTAAACGGTTTATACATTTACAACGGCTATATTACTTTTACAACGGCTAATTTATAGATCTTTCTCTTTCCTTCTCTTCAATTTATAAATAGAAATAACATATCATATCCACAACACCAACAAATAGAATTCTCTACTATTCTCTTTCTGTTCTTTTTTTCTCTCTTTCTTTAGATTCTTCAACAGCAACGGATAAAATATTTACCTCAAATCCACCTACAGCAGTAGTTTACGTACACAATATCTCTCCACAAAGTACAATAGATATCTCGACAAACTGCAACAACTCTCTACAAGTTCCTTTCTTTCCATTATTTTATATTACTTATGGATCAAACCATAAATATAATATGTTGTCACGGAGGTACACTAAATCATTTATCTTACGAAGGAGGTAGAAGTGAATTTCTTTTAGTGTATCAAAATATTATATTAGAAAATTTACGCAATCTTATTATTCAAAATTATTTTATTACATATGATTTTATAATAAACTGGATATTTTTTTATACTTGTTTCGAAATAAATTCTAAAAATGCATGGAATAATGTTGTTCAAAGTAGTTTTGGTTCATCGTGTATAAAAATTTATATTACTCCATCAATAACAAATTGTGATAGCAATATCATTTCAAGTAGTGTCACGCCCCAGTCCCAAAATACGTAGGACTAGAAATGCGTAACACGTCCAGCCGTATGTATATGAACTCCAATATATGAAAACCATATACACACGTACGCTGTACATGAATATCCAATCCACCAGTGGTAATATACTGTCACAACAAGTCACACACAATCTATATCTCCTCCACAGCATAAATAATCAGTAGGAATAAAGAGCTGAAATATAACTGGATATCCAAGATAAGTATAAAGTCTGATAATCAGGTGGAAACAAATCCACTATAAAATGACTATACTGTAGTAGCAACAAAATCTCTAAACAGTGAAAATAATCACAGCTACTCCGAGGGTAAGACCTCCTCAGTCAGGTACGTAGCGTCAGGTCCAGGACCGTACTCCTGCGGATACTCCTGCTTGTCCATATCTGAAAAGGGACCAGGTCCTCAGAGAGACGTAACAAGATACATAATAATATGCCAATAAGTACTGAAATATAAACATCCAATGGGTCGCCTAACCGTCTAAGTGAATGCAGTTTGAGAACAACTTTTCAATACGTGGGCTATCTGGCCATAAATGGGATTGGCATGATTCTTTCGGAGAATCAGGGGCCTATAAGCATACCATCTTTTGAACGGTAGAGGCCGCCTGCAATATATAGTGGTCATCATCACCCGTTTTTCCGACGGAGAATCCGGACGTACAGGAGAAAAGTGCAAAGGAGCCCAAACGTCTTACTTGTTGTTCTCCCCACCCCATGCTCTAAGCATGCCACATCAATGATACGATAAAATCTCTAAATAACTGCCAGGTCTGCTAGCATACAAAGTTTCTATCAGCAGTTATCCCTAACGCATGGCTCATACGAACAGGAGGCCAGACCTGTCACGTAGTCCATGATCTATATGAGACTCATAACTCGTGTAACAACTGTGTCCCGGCCAATGAATCTAGTAATGCTCCATAATGATAGGGTGGTCTCATGAAGTGGGTCCAAAAATCTACATAAATAAATATCTATATGAGCAGAATTTAACATGCATGTATCAACTGGAATATAAATAATAGTACAATGGCAAGGTATACTTGTCGAGCAAAAGTTCTCTATAGTACACATCCAAAATAGTGTTAAGCTTAGTAAAAGAAGAATTGTAGTTAGGGTTTGGGAGAGTTGTAATATATATGGAGAATAAGAGGCGGTGGGGGAAATATTTAGTGGTCTTAAAAAGTCCCTGATGCTGCTGTTTCTTTCTTTCTTTCTTTCTTTCTTTGTTTTTGGGTTTCGGTTGAGGAGAGTTTAGTAAGACTGGAGTTAAGAAGCGGTGGAATAGGATGGCTCACACGCACGGAGAAGGAAAGCAAAGTTGGCCTTTGCAACTGCTGCTATTGATATTTTCCTTCTCCAACGGTCCGGGTAGGGTTGAACGTGTAGGCTAAGGGGTTAACGGTTTTGGGTAGAAATCCAATAGAAATTTTATATATATATACACATATTCATTCATAGAAAATTCTAAAAATTATATTGGTGCATACCATTAAGCTAGTAACTGTCCAAAGGGTCTCCTACATGGAATAAATTAGAAAAAATTTAAAATGGCTCCATAAATCCCCTAGATGCATAAATATCTCGAATAAAAATATAATAAAATCTATTCTCTCTATTTGGCTCATAACTATAGGTTAAAATAATTAATAAAAATAATTAATACAATTTTTAGAATTAGGGGTTTTACATTCTACCCAACTTATAAAAATTTCGTCCTCGAAATTAAAACTAAGCCACGATAGAATTCTAGAATGGTAGGAGATATAAATTACCAGAGTAAATTTGTACCTTCGTCTGTGAATAGATTCAGAAAACGTTGGCGCATGTCGTCCTCTCGCTCCCAAGTAGATTCTTCTGGCGCGCCATGCTTCTATGCCACGCGAACTAAGGGAATAGACTGGTTCCTCAATACTTTCTCTCGACTATCAAGGATTCCCACGGGTTGCTCTTGATATGACAAGCTAGGCCCAATGGTGATCTCCGAATGGTCGAGAACATGACTGCTGTCTGCCACATATTGCCTAAGTTGCGACACATAGAATACGTCATGTACTCCCTCAAGTGAAGGTGGTAGTGATAGTCGATATGCCACTTCTCCCACTCTCTCTAGCACTCAAATGGTCCAATATACCTTGGACTCAACTTGTCGCACCCTCCGAATTGAATGGTGCCTCTGGTAGGTTATATCCTCAAGAAGACATGGTCGCCCTCTTTAAACTCCAAGGGACGACGATGAAGGTCTGCCCACTGCTTCTGCCTGTCTTGCACTGCTCGCTAGTGTCTTTGTATCTTTTTAACTGTCTCTACGATGTTGACCACTAACTCTTGTCCCAGAATCTGACGTTCTCTCACGTTACTCCAACACACAGGATACACTTTCTTCCATACAATACTTCAAACGGAGCCATCTGAATGCTTGCCTGATAGCTATTGTTGTAAAAAAACTCCACAAGGTGTAGGTAGTCCTCCCATGATCCTTCAAAGTCTAATATACAAGCCCTCAACATATCCTCCAATGTCTGAATAGTACGTTCTGACTGCCCATCTGTCTGTGGGTGATAAGATGTACTGAACTTCAGATGAGTTCCAAGACTCTCTTGCATGCTCCTCCAAAAATGTGATATAAAGTGCGAATCCCTGTCTGATACAATGTTGACGGGTACGTCGTACAATCTCATGATCTACCTCATATATAAGTCAGCCAAGGCTTCTGTAGATTGGCCAACTCTAAAAGGCAAGAAATGGGCTGATTTGGTGAGTCAATCCACTATTACCCATACTGCATCTCTTCCATTTGGACTCTTGGGAAAACCTGTGACGAAGTCCATAGTGATGTGCTCCCACTTACACTCTGGAATCCGGAGTGGTTGCAATAATCCTGCTGTTCTCTGGTGCTCTGCCTTTACTTGCTGACATACCAAATATTTAGCTACAAAGCGAGCTATTTCTCTTTTTATTCTATGCCACAAAAAGTGCTGTCATAAATCACGATACATCTTGGTGCCTCCAGGATGAATAGAATATATTGAACTATGAGCTTCTGTCATCAGCTCCTGTCAAATCTCTCTATTTGGAACATACAAACGATCACCACATCGTAATGTTCCGTCATCATGAATGCGCAGTCCTGTCTGTTTTTCGGCCTCTGTCCTTTCCTTTAATCTTCTGAATCTGGCGTCTGTAGACAATGCTGCCTTGATTCTCTCTACAAGTGATGATTGTACTTGCAAGTTAGCTAGTGTCTCATCTGTTTCGGGTAATATTACTTCAATGCCAAGACCTTGCAAGTCCTTCAATAATTCCCTCTGTGTCGTCAAGAAATAAGCTGCTGGCTTTCGTCTTAATGCATCTGCTACAATGTTAGCCTTGCTTGAGTGATAATGAAGCTCTATCTCGAAATCTTTCATCAACTCAAGCCATCGACGTTGCCTCATATTTAACTCCTTCTGCGTGAAGACGTACTTGAGGCTTTTGTGGTCTGTATAGATTTCCACTCGTTCCCCATATAAGTAATGTCTCCATAGCTTCAGAGCAAATACAACGGCTACAAGTTCCAAGTCATGAATTGGATAATTCTTCTCATGTACTCGTAACTGTCTAAATGCGTATACAATCACCTTGCCATGCTGCATCAATACGCATCCCAAGCCTTTCCCTGATGCATCACTATAGATTACATATCCTCCTGATCCTGATGGAATAGTCAATACTGGTGCTGTGGTTAGTCGCTTCTTTAACTCCTCGAAAGCGGCTTGACACTCGTTGATCCATATGAACTCTTGATCTTTGCAAGTCAACTGAGTCATAGGTGTTGCTATACTTGAGAAGTTCTCCACGAACCGTCGATAATATCCCGCAAGTCTAAGGAAACTTCTCACCTATGCTGCTGATTTAGGAATAGGCCATGTCTCGACTACCAAGATCTTTTCTGGATCAACAGAAATTCTATCTCCCGTAATAACATGTCCAAAAAATGAGACTCTGTCCAAGAAGAACTCATTTTTACTGAGCTTTGCATATAGCTGCTCTTTTCTCAAGGTCTCTAGAATAATCCGTAGGTGCTTTTCGTGCTCCTCGTGGCTCTTTTAATAGACAAGTATATTATCTATGAAGACGACCACGAACTGGTCCAAATACTGATGGAAGACTCGATTCATTAAGTCCATAAAGATAGCTGGAGCATTGGTCAATCCAAATGGCATGACCAAAAACTCGTAGTGTCCATATCTTGTCCGGAATGCGGTCTTCGGGATGTCCTCCTTCTGTACCTTCACCTGGTGATATCCTGATCTCAAATCTATTTTTGAGAACATCTTGGCTCTATTAAGTTGATCAAATAGGTCATCAATGCATGGAAGTGGATATTTATTCTTCACTGTCACTGTATTTAAGGCTCTATAGTCAATGCACATACGCACTGACCCATCCTTCTTTGGTACAAACAATACTGGTGCTCCCCAAGATGATGCGCTTGGTCGGATAAAACCTTTCTCTTCTAGTTCTTTTAACTGTGTCTTCAGTTTATCCATCTCCTTCTTCGCCAGTCTATAAACATGTGATGTTATGGGTGCTTCTCCCGGTGTCAATTCAATCAAAAACTCTACGTCTCTGTCTGGGGGTAGTCCTGGCAATTCTTCTGGAAAGACGTATTGGAATTCTGAAATAATGGGATGATAAACGACATCGTCCATTGCGAGCTGCATACCATCAAGAATTTCTGTGGATCCTCGTGCAAACTCAAGTTTAGGCTGGCCGGGTACCTTAAAAAGAATGCTTCCTCCAAAGCAATCGAAGAAAGCGTGGTACTTGCTCAGCCAGTCAATTCCAAGCACAATATCAAATGATGGCATAGGAAGGACTAAGAGTCGGGCGTTCATCTCTCTGCCACGTATCACTATAAGACACGATCTACAAATTTTACTAACAGGTACAACTCCTCCTTCGGTAAGAATTCTAACACAACTAGATAAAGGTGTGGAGGCAATATTGTGTTTGGCAATAAAGCTAGATGATATGAATGAGTGGGTGGCTCCCGTATCAAACAATGTCATAGTAGGAAAAGTAAAAGCAAGAGTGATACCTGCTATGACATCAATCTCCTGATTTATGTCATCCACTTCCATTGCAAAAGCTTGTCCATTCCTCTGGGGTTGTCCCTTTCTGGCCCTCGCGAATTGATCCTCCTGTGTAGGTAGTGGTGGTCCTCACTGAAATCCTTCTGTTGCTGGAGGTCAAGGTGCTCCTGGTCTAGTTATTTGATGTGCTGGCTTCGGTGCTGGAAGCGCTAGTCTCTGTACTGGCGGTGGAAGTGTCTGCTACATTGGACAATTTCTCGCTAGGTGTTGTCCAGAACCATATCTCATACACTGTCCCAAATGGATCCGACAGTCCCTTGAGATGTGCCCGCGTCTCCCACAATAATTGTATTAGGGCTTCTCTAGAATCTGGCACGGTCCTGCTCTGTGTTGGTACTGTTATTGCTGAGCTAAAGGATGTCTAATAGGTCCTCCTTGTTGTGTCCTTTTCGGTCCTTATTGTGTCCTCAGCTGACCTCCTTTTCCTCTGTTGATGGTTTTTTGCAATCTGGCTTCTATCAGTAATTTGGCATAAGAGATTCGGGACTGGAAGCTAGTGTAGTATTGTAGCTCCTGAGTTAGTCCACGATGAAACCTCTTAGCCTTAGTCGAGTCATCTGGTATCAAGGCAGCGCCATATTTACTGAGACGACTAAACTCAGCATCATACTCGTCTACCGTTCTGTTCCCCTACTCCAGGTAGAGAAACTGATCGTACAATGCATCTCTGACAGAGTCCGAAAAGTACTTTCTCTCAAAGCACTCCAAGAACTACTACCAAGTCTGGTATGTACCCAACTGACGCTCCATGAATTCCCACCAGTGATGAGCATTATCGTCTAGAAGCGTTCTTACACCTATCATCCATAGGTCTGCAGGTAGTTGCGATGCCTCTAATAATTTCCGAGTGTGCGTGTTCCAGTTGGTAGTCTCCTCTGGACTCTCAATGCCTTTGTACGGCTTCGGACCCATCTGTATAAAGTCTTTTACTGAACCAACTTTATCTCGAGGTACTGGGGCTAGTGCTTGAGCTGGTACAATAGTCTTTGTAGCCATTCTTTCAAGTGCTGCTAGAAACTCTTGTCTCTGTTCTGCTGCTTGCTGCCTCTGCTCTACAGCTAGGGTGGCGGCCTATTGTCGTTGTTCCTGCATTATCATCTAGAAGAATTAGAACAGTTGTCCCTGGCCATCCTGTGGTGTCGATGAGACTGGAAGGTTCCCAATAGGTGGATTGGGAAGATCAGATGGAACTGGATTATGAATCTGTTCATCTGGTCCCGGAAGTCTAGGAGTTGTTGAGGTCCCTCCTTGAGTCTGACCATTGACTCCAGAAGTTGTGTCACCATCGGTGACAGTACATCCCTTTTGTATATCCATCTCTCTGTAGGTGATGTACATAATATTTAGAAGAAGTACAGGAATCAAACAGGCTGCAAGCATTACATAGAATGTAGAAGCATAAAATATGCTAGGGAATGGTCCGTGTATTTTACAGTCAAAACCCCCCCAACATACAGGAAGTCTCTCCCTGCGTAAAACATGGTTTCAAGGTAGTTGGCGTAAAACAGGTTGATAAGCTTCCTGCGTAAAGTAGAGCTTCAAGATAGTTTAGGGTAAAGTAAGACTTCAGAGCTGTCCACGTAAAGCAGAGAAGCGTAAAGTAGAGCTTCAGAACTGTCCGCGTAAAACAGAGAATCGAGGTAATTTGACGTAAAACAGAGATTCAAAACTGTCGGCATAAAACACAGTTTTAAGCTATCTGGCGTAAAGTAGAGGTTCGAAGCTATCCGCATAAAACAGAGATTTAAAATTGTCGGCATAAAACATGGCTTCAAAGCTAACCGCGTAAAAGTCTGCTATACTTCCAGTAAAAGTCTGCGCGTAAAAGTTTTCGCGCGTAAAGTCTGCGTGAAAAATTCTGCGCATAAAAGATATGCTGCGTAAGTCTGCGCGTAAAATATCTGTGTAAAAGATATGCTGCATAAGTCTGCGTAAAATTTCTGCGCGCGTAAAGTCTGAATAAAAAGTATGCGTAAAAAGTCTGCGTAAAAGGTTTCCTGCGTAAAGTTTGAGCGTAAAAGGTCTGCGCATAAATTTTTTGCTATTCTTCCTGCATAAAGTATGCTTGCGTAAAAATTTGAAATACGTTACAGCGTAAAGTTGTACGAGGAACTCTTCGTATTCCTCGGATGAATTTGTCAGACTAATCAGTGAATCCTGACGTCTGACAAAAGTACTGCACGATGATCGAGAGGTCGGCTGTGATGATAATTTTGCTCAGAGATCCAGGTTGTCGTTTAGTTGTCATATTTGATACAAGTCATTTTTACGTATTCAAAAGGAAGAAAATGGAGTCTTCTGAATACGCTGCCTACAAAAATGGGTTTTTACGCTCAAGATAAGACAAAATCAGATGCCACGTCAAAAGCTGTTTCTGATACAGGGCTCGAGGCATATCTCTGTATTTAATGTACGAGATTGGTTCTTGACTGGGAAAGCTAAGGCTGTGACAAATACGCTCACATCACCATCCTTACGTTTTATGCCTAATCAGGCTACTCTACGCTGGTTATCTATTATTCATGAATCATCAAGTTTTACACAGGGGCAGTTACCTACGATGCTTGCATGTCATGATCTTATAAAGGGATACGTGTCATACGCAGATTTGAACGCGTGGGCAGTTTGTCATAACCGCAGCGTAAAGGAGGCAATCTTCTTCATAGTTGGCTTTTTACGCCAATAAGACAGTCCTTTGGCTTTTTACGCCAACAACAGTTTATTTGGCTTTTATGCCAACAAGGGTAAAGGGTTTGGTCACAGGGTAGAGGATTTTGGCGTAAAACTCTGTTTATCCAAACATAGGATGGTTGAAGGAAAGAATAAGGTTTTAGTCAAGCATGGATGAGATCCTTATACTCTATTCCTATACGCAGGCTTGTTTGGTACAGTTACGTAACCAAGATAATATATTCAGGACCTGCATGGGCCACCGCCAAAAACATGTCACGCCACAGTCCCAAAATACATAGGACTAGGAATGCGTAACACGCCCAGCCGTATGCATATGAACTCCAATATATGGAAACCATATACACACGTACGCTGTACATGAATATCCAATCCACCAGTGGTAATATATTGTCACAACAAGTCACACACAATCTATATCTCCTCCACAGCACAAATAATCAGTAGGAATAAAGAGCTAAAATATAACTGGATATCCAAGATAAGTATCAAGTCTGATAGTCAGGTGGAAACAAATACACTATAAAACGACTATACTGTAGTAGCACAAAATCTCTAAACAGTGGAAATAATCACAGCTACTCCGAGGGTAAGATCTCCTCAGTCAGGTACGTAGCGTCAGGTCCAGGACCGTACTCCTGCGGATACTCCTGCTCGTCCATATCTGAAAAGGAATCAGGTCCTCAGAGGGATGTAACAAGATACATAATAGCATGCCAATAAGTACTGAAATATAAACATTCAATGGGTCGCCTAACCGTCTAAGTGAATACAGTTTGAGAACAACTTTCCAACACGTGGGCTATCTGGCCATAAATGGGATTGGCATGATTCTCTCGGAGAATCAGGGGCCTACAAGCATACCGTCTTTTGAATGGCAGAGGCCGCCTGCAATATATAGTGGTCATCATCACTATTTTCTCCGGCGAAGAATCCGGGCGTACAGGAGAAAAGTGCAAAGGAGCCCAAATACCTTACTTGTTGTTCTCCCCACCCCATGCTCTAAGCATGCCATATCTATGACACGATAAAATCTCTAAATAACTGCCAGGACTGCTAGCATACAAAGTTTCTATCAGCAGTTATCCCTAACGCACGGCTCATACATACAGGAGGCTAGACCTGTCACGCAGTCTATGATCTATATGAGACTCACAACTTATGTAACAATTGTGTCCCGGCCAATGAACCTAGTGATGCTCCATAATGATAGGGTGGTCTCATGAAGTGGGTCCAAAAATCTACATAAATAAATATCTATATGAGCAGAATTTAAAATGCATGTATCAGCTGGAATATAAATAATAGTACAATGGCAAGGTATACTTGCCGAGCAAAAGTTTTGTATAGTGCACGTCCAAAACAGTGTTAAGCTTAGTGAAAGAAGAATTATAGTTAGGGTTTGGGAGAGTTGTAATATATATAGAGAATAAGAGGCGTTGGGGGAAATATTTAGTGGTCTTAAAAAGTCCCTGCTGCTGTTTCTTTCTTCCTTTCTTTGTTTTTGGGTTTCGGTTGAGGAGAGTTTAGTAAGACTAGAGTTAAGAAGCGGTGGAATAGGATGGCTCACACGCGCGGAGAAGGAAAGCAAAGTTGGCCTTTGCTACTGCTGCTGTTGATATTTTCCTTCTCCTAACGGTCCGAGTAGGGTTGAACGGGTAGGCTAAGGGGTTAACGGTTTTGGGTAGAAATCCAATAGGAATTATATATATATATATATACACATATTCATTCATAGAAATTTCAAAAAATTATATTGGTGCATACCATTAAGCTAGCAACTGTCCAAAGGGTCTCCTACATGGAATAAATTAGGAAAAATTTAAAATGGCTCCATAAATCCTCTAGATGCATAAACATCTCGAATAAAAATCTAATAAAATATATTCTCTCTATTTGGCTCATAACTATAGGTTAAAATAATTAATAAAAATAATTAATACGATTTTCAGAATTAGGGGTTTTATAAGTTGTCAACCATTTTGTAATCAAGTAGTCAATCATATAGGCGCTAATTCTTCAAAACAATTTGAAGAGAGCAATGATGATGAAAATATAAATGATTTAATTAAAGATTTAGATTATTATTTAGATGTCAATGACAATAGTATTTTAGATGTTAATAACATTCCTGGATTATTTGTTGGAAGAACTTTTGATTCTCGTTTTGAATTTAGAAATTTTATAAGTGATATTGCAATTGCACATAATTTTACTTGTTCAATTAATGCGAACAATGTTAAAAGAATTGTGTATAGTTGTGACTCTCCAAATTATGGTTGGAGGGTATACGCTACAGTTATTGGCTTGGGCGAGTCATTTACTATTTCAAGATTAGAAAGTCGACATTCATGTTTAGGTGAAGTAATAGGAAGTCATACATTAGCTATAACTACATGGGTCAAAAATCAGATAATTGGAATAATTAGAGATAACAACTCTTATATCCCAGCACACATTCTAAATGATATATATAGAGATCATCAAGTATGTATTACATATTCTAAAGCATGGAAAGAACAAGAAATTGCGTTATCTGAAATTTTTGGTTCGTATGTTGATGCATATGGTAATATCAAAAAATATTGTTATACAATTATCGAAACAAATCCTGGGAGCAAATATTTCTTAAAGACGGTAGAAAATAATATATTTCAAACAATTAATATTTATTTGTTTTAATGCATGTATGGATATTTTTTTGAGTAGTTGTTTACCTGTAATTAATGTAGATACTACTTTTCTTACATCTAGATATCAAGGTTATTTATATTTTGCTTGTGCTCACGATCTCAACTATCAATTATATCCAATTGCTTACGATGTTGTTGAAAGTAAAAGTACTGATTCTTTGACATAGTTTTTAAATAGTTTGAAAATTTCTTTTGAAAGTTGTTTTGATCAATGAATAAAATTTTATTTATATCAGATAAGTAGAAAGAATTAATTCGTGCAATGCGTGACACCTTTCCAGAATCTTCATATTTTTTCTGTATTCAATATTTCAAATAAAATATGAAAAAATATACTTCCGGCACCCCCCCCCTCAATATCAAAAATGGTTAGATCATCTTGCTAGATCTTATAATGAGGTGGATGCAAAAATTTTGTTTGAAATAATAGAATCAGCGAATATTAATTTTTAATTGGATTATTAGTAGAAATGATAAAAATCGTAGATTTGAACACTGGATAACAGCTTATGCTCTGTATCCAAGATTAGATATTAACACTTCAAATATTACTGAAAGTTTTAATAATTGGATTAAAACTTTACGTGATAAACCAATAATAACACTTATTGATGGTATTAGAGCAAAAATTATAACACTTCATGACAAAAATTGCCAAAATGTTGAAAATTTCTCAACACAATATTGTCCAAGAATTCTACAAACTATGGTCTACATCAAAAGAGAGTCACACCAATTTCAAATATTGAAAGTTACTAGACGTGCGTTTGAAATAAGAGATCATAAAACCAATAGAACGTACCTGCTTCATTTAGATCGCAAATATTGTATATGTTGTAAGTGGCAACATACTTTACTACTATATGTACATGCTTGTTTTGATCGTGAGTCTTCTGATGTTAAAATTGAAAGTTTGTATCCAGATGATTTTTTTATTGAAGCACTGAGAAGAGTATATGTGCCTCAAATGGAACCAATTGAAGACCTTACAATCCCGAAAGTGAATTGATTATAGGCCAAATTGGAGTACCCAATGTAAGACGCAAAGATGGGAGACCAAAAAAGAACTACATCAAAATGAAGGATTTATCGACAAGAGATCTCCATTGTAGTATTTGTGGTGGACTGGGGCACAATAAAAGAAAATATACAAACCAAACGATGGAGTAAAAACATAATTGTTCTTAGAGTACTAGTCTTTGTACATTACTTCTACATAATAAAAGTACAATAAATAATACATGTCTCATTCTCCCTTGTCAAGGCATCTATAATTCGGACGATCGATGGGCCTAAGACCTAGTCGCGATCTCCTTCGTGTTGTATTCTCCTGTGAATAATAATCCCACTATGGGTCTTCCTCACCAGTCTCTTGGTGAGTCTATAAATCATCCAACTGAGACCATCCCTCCTCAGTCTCTTGGTGAGTCTGCTAATAATCCAACTGAGACAATCCTTCGTCAGTTTCTGGTGAGTCTACGAATAATCCAACTGAGAGTCTCTCTCGCCAGTCTCTCGATAAGTTTGCGAATAATCCTACGGTGATCACCCTTCGCCAGTCTCTTGGTGAGCCTGCGAATAATCCAACTGAGAGCCTCCCTCGCCAGTCTCCAGATGATTCTGCGAATAATCCCAATGAGAGCATCCCTCGCCAGTCTCTCGATCTACCGGACGTGGTAATCTCCTATGAGGACGCGCTCATCTTTGAGTAAGGATGGCGGAAGGATGATACGGCTGGATATTTAATTGAACCATCGGCGGCTCCAAGGATGCGCCCAAAAATTATGACGTGTCAAATAAAAGATCTCATGGATTGATATCAAGATCTCTAGATCCTTGAGATAGTACGGGTATCTGAAATTACAAATTTATTAAGTACCAATCATCTACATATAAATATTTAACTAAATAATAATAATGAACATAACGTGCTGCATAATTTACACGTTCATTCAATGTACGCAAGCTAAGATCGTCTATAGCCCGATATTGAAATTGAGGCTCAGCTAAAACTAATACCCTATTTTGAATACGCGGTGACCCGTACCATACCCTATATTAGTAGGAACCCACAACTGCAAAATCAAAAAAATTGGAACCCGTCATTTTAAAATCTGAAATTATAATTTACTACGAATTTAATAACCTAATTGACTTACCATCGGCCCTACATGTCATTATTTCAGACATATGTTCCATGCTTTGTGTCTCAAATCTGGAAGTCCAACCACGAACCAAATCACGAAGTCATACAGATGTATTGGCTCTAGTATGACTAGAAGGTAAAGGCTCATGGGGTATTATCTGCTTCAACCCCAACTGTCACATAACACGATCAACTGGATGAAACATAATATCGCCACTATATATGATATAATATCTATGGAGACTCTTCTGACGTGACGTGATTGATATCTCAGTTAGGACACTAGAGGGCATCCAGACTACCTATTTATTATTTTTCAAATATTAAATAATCATTTATCACGTCGAATATCAATTTAGTTAAAGAAATTAACAATTCATTAAGCAATAATTAACTAAATTTACCTCAAAATGGTTTATTATGTCAAATGAACCTCGATAAATCGATGTTATATTGTATTGACAGTGATATTGATTTGTGTTCTCAGTTATCCACCGGCAAGTAGAAGGAAATATTTGCTCCTGGATATCATATCAATGTACTGGTCTTCCAATACCAAAATGTTCGTATGACCATATCTACACAAATAACATGACGCCAATCTAATAAGTCAACTTTGAATGATAAAAAATATAGTGTAAATAAATGTGCACATTTTATACATGTATCAGTGTTACGCAACCACATACGTTTGTTGGAAACGTGCCTTCAGACGTAAGTTTCACAAAATTTGTCATAGACCGATATAAGAAGGTTAACGTAGCTACACCCCATGCATGATGTGTACGTGCACCCAAATCACCTAGAAACGGTAATAGATGCACATTTATCCTATTTTCTATTCCATCGGAAAATAGAAATGAACTACATAGGCAAAGTATGTATGCTCTAGTGCAACACATTACCTGAAATTAAGCATTAAGATTTATTATCAGCTAAATTAACTAAGAAATATTATTAAGTATTAAATAAAAATATAAATACCCGTGATTCTTCGTTGGATCGCTGATATCCCTTAAGGTAGAACGAAGCCAAGTGAGCTTGACACTGTAACCCTCTCCTAAATCTGATGGTTGCTCTACATCAAGATATGTCTTAATCAGCTCTTTATATTTTATCATATCATCATAAAATATAGGATAACCTATAATTGGTAATCCTAGGATTTATGTCATGCCGGCTAATATGATTGTCATCTCTCCAACTGGCAAATTAAATGTGTTGTGTTGGGGCCACCAACGCTCAATGAGGCTTAGAATCAAATCCCTATCATGATGCAAAAATCGTATCATGTCCACATGATAAAATCCAAAGGACTACACCTAGTACTTTTGGGCACTAGTCAGCTCCCATCTTTGCCGCCATTCACCACGCTCGCGCAATTTTGTATTGACATAATCATGTAGCTATGTAATATACATCATTTTTATTAAATTATTAATATATAATAAACACTAACTAATATTAAGTAATTAAAACTTACGATTACCTGTTCACCAAATATTAAGGATGATATATGTGACACACGTTGTTGGACAATAGCGGAAGTAGTGGGCCCACCTGTAATCCTTCCATCATTTTTATTCATCAACAATAAAATAATTATAATATTCGAATGATTATGATTATGATTTGAGGGATGATTATATTAGAATTTAAAAATTAATTAAAAAATTTCTAGTTAAAATTAGTAATAGAATTTAAGCTTACACTACTACCATCAAACAATTAACTTTATTCAAAAGAATTTTCTATTTTTTTTTTTGGACACATGATCATCTAAAATAATAATATCATCTAATATATTTAAGAATTAGTTTACCTAAATTGCCATATAAAAATTTGCTCTCCTCCTCCTCCTCCTCCTTCTCCTTCTCCTTCTCCTCCTTTGAGGACCCCCCCCCCCCCAACACTCACAAGCCAACAAAAGTTGGTAGTGACCCATCACTTCTTAAATGGCTTTGAAAGCAAGATTTCCAGAAAGATATTGAAAAAAAAACATCCTTTAACCCCGCCCAAAATTGGGCAAAAAAATTTTTAAAAATATATTTAGGTGAGAACGCACTTAGTACGTACGTCTTTAATTTTTATTATTTTTTAATTCATTCTTTTCTTTTTCTTTTTTTAAATAATTTGAAAACGCATGTAGTACGTGCGGCTTCAATTTTTATTTTTTATTTTTTACTCATTCTTTTTCTTTTAAAAAAATATAAAATAAGAAAACGCATGTACTATATGCGGCTTCACTCGAAAAATACTTTTTTATTTAAAAATACATTTTTATAAGAGTTCTCATTTCTTTTTTTATATGTGAGGGTGAACACACTTAATACATGCGTATTTGTTCTCTGTCACTACCACATTTTCTAGAAAAAGATATTTTCGTTATTTTATAATTAATTAATTATTGTGCATGTTAAATATTTATTTATTGTTAGATGATATATTATATTTTTGGACTTGTTAGTAGACCTAACTAGTTTAGAATTGACTCTTGGACTAATATTTATTTTGGTTAGACTTGAGCCTAACAACAAGCCCAATTCATTAAGTTAATGATTTAATTAGTCAAACCATCAGGAGTAGAACCTTCTTCCATAATCATTTTCTTCATTACAAGCCCCAAGGGCTATTTTGGATATTGTACTTTTCTTGAATCCCAAGAATGGGGGGGTTGGCCGACCACATAAAGAGGGGGAGACTCTCTTACCTTTTCTTATTTCACTCTAATTTTAGATCTACATTGTTCTTTCCCAAATTTTTCTTTCTTCCACCAAATTCTCATCAAATTCTTACCAATTTATCTTCCAATTACTTTCTTATTTCACCATTAGAAGCTATAGAAGAAAGAAGGAGACAAGGATCTAGAAGGAAAAGGAGATTGCACAAGTTGAGGGCTCTTTACATCCAATTGAAAACTTATATTGGGAATCCATCTCCCAATAGATATAATTTAGATTTTTCTTACTAATTAGACTCAAAATATATAGTTTAATCATTAGGAACCCTTCTATGCACTAGGTCTACCTATAGTAAGAAGAATTGACTACTAGGGACCCCAATTGTGAATGTTATGATGGATTTTGTGCCCAAGTTAGAGAAAATCAGAGATTGGTGCACCGTGTGTTTGTCAATAGGTTATTTAGACCAAATTGACATGTGTTTAATTGTGTGGAACTTGTGCCGTATCTAAAATTGGATACGTGTAGGCCGTATCATGACAATTTAGTGATACGGGTTAATTTGGAGGTTTTTTCGACACAGAGGTTTGAGCATGCCATATTTTGACACGGACACGTAGTTGAGTAGCTAGCCCTTTATATTATTCATAATTATAATTTTAGACTTGCTCATTGTTGTCCCAATATTTATGTTGAGTTTTTGAATATAGCTAATCGATTAAGTTTAGCATTATGGTAATCGATCAATTACTATAGTATCTTCTACCTAATCTCAGCATTGTATAGATATGTAATATTTGCTTCTGTATATTTCCTTGTTCGTCTAACATGTACTTGCAGAAATCAATAAGCAATATCAGCAATAGACATATGTTATATGACGATGAGCCAAAGATGACGTTATACCAGAAGATTTTGTCTAACCGCCTACCACTTATCTGGAGCCTCACACCCGGGGGTTCTGCTGCCCGGTCAGCGGACGGGGGTCGAGAGGGCAGTGCCCCTCGTGGGGGTTCGGGGCTGAAGCCCCTGAAAGCTATTCAGATTCCCAGGTCTAGTTAACTTTGGACAACTATCGTCAAGGGAAAAAGCGTCTTCAAGTCAATAGATGTTTAAGAAGTTTGGCGTCATCAGTGCTCTTGGTTTTCATATGTAATTTGATATTTTATTTAAGTCTAGGACTTATGTATATCGAGTCACTCTGGCAAATCTAAGTACCTATACCCAGATACCTAGTTCACTCAAATAAATCTAAAATCCATCCACCCAGAAATCAGGCCAAATATATCTTGAACCTACTACCAAACTAGTCCACATACAAACTTGGATCTACCTAAAATAGGTAAACCAAACTTGGACCGAATTTGCCCCAAATTTGTACCGAACTCTGGCCGAACTCGGTTTGGTGATTAATAGAATATATCCAGTTGCACAATCCCTGATTTCTTGGCCCAACGTTCAAATTTTGAATTAATACCTGACCGAACTCTGGCCGAACTCGGTTTGGTAATACCCTATAAATAGGATTGGATTTCTACATTCCTATTCACTCAACCATTCTTAATCTTTCTATCCTATAGTGAATAAACCCTCATAGCCTAAACTTTCTTATCTCCAAGATCAACTCTCAGCCTTCTAATGCCAAGTGCGGTCTCGGTCTAGAAGTCTACAGAGTTGTAAAGAGCTTGGTTCATCAAGTCCCTGTTCTGTGTGAAGTTGTGAGCCTTCGGATCAAAACTCGTGGTGTGTGAAGTTGTGATACTTTGGATCAAATCTCGTGGTTGTAAGAAGTCATCAAGCCTTCGGATCAAAGCTTGTGATTCACTATTGGTGATTATAGTGGATAAAATTCCTAGCTTGAGTTCTCGGGACTGGACTAGTCCTTTTAAGGGAAAATCAGTTTATATCGCGGTATTTGTGTTTGCTCTCTCTTACTCTTACTCTTATTTTATTATTGTCTTGCATATACACTGTTAGTTAGCAACTGCCTTCACTCTGCTTAATTTTTAATTGGGTAAATTATTTTGCTGCACTCTATTCACCCCCCACTATAGTTGTCTTACGGTCCTTCAATATCCTTCATGTTGCACTTGGTAATATTTTGGGGCCGTATCGCAAGCGTATCATAGATTTAGTGTGATACGGGTGCGATACACTCCACGTGTTTGATGACATGTCTAATACTCTAATTAGTGGTGTTTATATCTATTTTAGATTTCTATGAGATGTATATGTATATATATGAGTATAGATGTATGTATCTATATTATGTATCATAGATATGGTAGTGTGTGATTAGAGCGCATGTGTTTGTGCGTGTGTATATATATTTATCTTAGTGTCTTAGTGTGTGTGTGTGTGTGTGAACAATCGGGTGTGAACAATCGGGTGTGAGTGCACTACAGTGGGTTCTTGCTGTTGTGCTGTGTTTAAATTGCACAGCAGCACATGTTAGTATAGGGATCGGGTTTTGTATTGTTGGAAGCTAGATGGGTCGGGTTTTGAGAGGACTACAGTAGCAACCGTCTTAGCCGTTGTATTGGAGTCAAGGGGCAGCATCACAGTTGGGTAAGTTACTGATACAGTAACATACATATTGTGTATCAGGTAGGGGGAGGCTCGGTCTGTCAAAGACCAGCAGTAGCAGCAGTACAATAAATAGAACCTTGCTGCAGTGAGCAAATGATCTGGACTGTGATGTTTAGCAGGAAACCTGGTTGGGGTATCTGCCTAGATATGCAGTATACTAATAGGTGGTGCAGACCTTAGTCCAAGACAGTATATTAGAGCATATCAAATGTTATTGAGTATAGGACCAATGTTAAGATTATAGTATACTTAGTGTCAGTGTGTGCAACTGCTATAACAATAGTAGACAGTAGGATCTGAATCTAGGATTAGTTTAGAATAGCAATAAGTATTGGGGGATCACTTGTTGCAGGCTAAGCAACTGAACCTTGGAGGTTCATGTGCAAGTGGAAGGTTCGAGATATAAGTTGTTGAGGTAAATACAGCAGAAGTACCTACAAGTAAGAATGTGCCCACAGAGTATCAGAGGTGTTCAACTAGTTGTGTGTGACTATGAATGATAATAGATAGGATGGTATGTAGGGGTATACATGCAACTGAAATCACATATGGTAAAGCAAGTGAGATGTGGGGGGTGTTAGTTCCTGTGTTCCATATTTTAGAGTAAGGTATGGGGTATTAAGTTAAGGTTTGGTTGAAGGCTAAGATACTAGTAAGGTATTATGAAGTTTTGTGTTAGATAACTATTAAGATACTAAGGTATTGGTTTTATCTTTGAGGTGGTAGAAAGGTAATGACTTAGTGTTATGTTGTGGTCAAGATATTAAGGTATATTATATATAGTATTGTATAACTTATATATATTAAGATATTGATACTATATTAACTAGTATATGTATATAGGTTATATATATTAATATTGGTAAGATAAAGTATCATAATGCCAAGTATTAGCTTATATGACATGTATCCTTAAGATATAGACCCATACAACCTAAAAATGGTTGGTTGGACCAAATTTGACTAGTTTGACCTAGAGTTGACCTAGTTTGACTATTTTGACTTAGATTTGGCCTAATGACCTAGATTTGAACTAGTTTAATTTATTTTTATGCCAAAATCTTGTATTAATATAATATTTCATATTTAGGTCTCCGAGGTAGTGTTCTGGACATCTTTGATATTGTTCACTAGATTCCAGGCGAGTATATTCTATTAGTATCCCAATTATGATATCCTCTATATTTCTTGTATTTAGTGTAGATATCCTTGATTTTTCTGACACATAGTTTCACGGATTGGTATTCTTTGATCCCGTCATAAGATGTTATTCCTGGTAGTTCTTGGCGTATTTCTTGTGCGAACCTCGTTGTTCTTATACGCATATGGACACTGATTCATGAGAAGATTAGCTCCCTTCTCATGGAATCCCGTATCATAGCGTGTTATGGATTGGATCTACTATACCAGTCGGGGACGGAGAGTATGTAGTATAGATATGTTATCATATCCCGCAGTTCTTATTTTCCTTCTATATTGTTACTCATAAACCGTATGTATGACTAACCAGGCCCGTGGTTCTTGAGCAGTACCCAAGCCGATCACATGTTGTCACTAGTACTCACTAACATAGATAGTTGTATCTCTTTATTTCTATATATGATGTTCGTACCTCTTGTATGTATTTTTTGTATTTTCTTATTCCTATATATTTCTACTATGCTCTATTCATCTTGTATATGCTCTCTATTTACTGTCATATAGTCTTTATCATTTATTGGAACTGCTGTTAGAGGTGCACTTTGCTCCAATCCTGACTGGATATATTTTTCCAGATGACACTGAGGAGTGGTATCCCACACACTACGGGCCTCAGAACTTAGTTGGCTTAGAGTTAGAGATTGTGGCTCAGGAGGGACTTATCCCGGTTTAGACAGACGATACTTTACCAGTAGCTTAGTATATAGGGTTATATTGTACTAGATTTCTCTTCAGCTTTGATAGTTAGTACTTTATTATTTTTGAGACTCATTAGATATTATATTCTGTCTTGTGAGTTGTATTTTGACTCTTCAGTTCTTTATATCATATTCGTGTGATTGTTCCATCTTATAGTTCTGTGATTGAGTATTCATATTTCATTGGTGGTATTATATATCTTGATGACCATTATTGCTAGATAATATAGTTTACCCAAACAGTATTCTACCGTCAATATTGCGGCGTAGTCTGGACGTACCCACGTTCTCTTTCCCTTACATCGGGTGCGGGTCGTAATATGTTTTTAGTGGTGGCACATACTGGTCCTCGAGGTCGCAATTAGTGCGATTTGTAATGGTGCTCTAATTTAAGTGCTATTACGAGCCTGTTTCAAGATATAGGATATAGGCTATAGGCCGAGAATACTCAATCACAACTAGGAAAAACTCTATTACTCATTTCAATTATTCTTTCTTGATATTTGATAATTGAGCTTTAACTGCCCTTTTTTGAATTATTATATCTTATGCCTATTGATTCTTTTCTTCTGCTTTCCCTCAGGATGCCGCCTAAGACTTAATCACAGCAGAGAGGAGAAGCCTCTGAAAGATCTGCGACTTCCCGAGGGCCTACACCAGTCACTTCTACGGTGATTGGCATATCAGCTGCGTTCGGGGGTCCACCTCCAGTACGGAGGATTTTTTTAGCTGTGTCTGAGGGACTTTCACCTCCACCTCCTGTGCCGACAGATGCGACTCAGGTGTTCGCATTATTTTGCAAGATGATGGAGGCTCAGAGTGCCCAATCAGAGGCTCACTAGAGATAGACAGACATATTACGACAGGGTATTGAGAGTGATCATCAGCTTTTCCTTGCTGTAGTAGAGAGAGGAGCTCCGCTCCAGCAGCAGGTTGTTCTGCAGGTTGCCCAACTTCGGCCGGGTAATATCCAGGACTTCAGGAAGTTGGAACCTCGGGGCTTCAAGGGGATTGAGGGCATCATCTACGCTGATGATTGGATTGAGTATATCGAGCATCTCATAAGGGTGTTCCATCTTGGTGAGGATTTGAAGGTTGAGGCAGTAGGACTTTAGCTGTTCGATATTGCCCGCACTTGGTTCAGGAATGATCCACTTCTTGCTGATGTGGGACAGTCTTGGGAGGTATTTAAGGACCACTTCAAGAGGAAGTTCTTTGCTCAGACGGATATATTAAACTTGAGGAGGCAGTTTGAGGGCCTTAATCAGGGAAGCATGTTCGTGGAGGAGTATGCCACAGAGTTCGAAAGGTTGAGCCAATTTGCAAAGTACTTGGTGAGGGTGCCAAAGGTTCGGGATATCCGCTTCCGCGAGGGTCTGAAATGGGAAGTGAAGATACTCATTCCATCTTTCTATATGACATATTCTGAAATACTTGTGGAGGCACGCAAGGTTGAGCGGGAGTTGAGCCTGAAGCCCAAGATAGACCGCGATTCTTTTGTAGGAGCTAGTAGCAGCGCAGGGCATGCCAAGAATCCTCATCTCTAGTCTAGAACTTTTTAGCAGCTACAGCAGTACCAAGCTCCAACTAGGGCGCCGGTTCACCAGGCACCACAGCAGCAGCTGAGACACTCACAGCACGCTTTCTGCCACTATTTTAAGAAGCCTGACTATATCTGGAAAGTTTGCAGGAAGAGGTTGGGAGTTTGTCTGTATTGTGGCACATAGGGGCATCATATAAGAGATTGTCCTTCCAACCCTTGTCGTGCAGCTCAGGGAGCATCTCTATCTCAGAGAGCACATGCGAGGCTACCTGCAGTATAGCCGAGGGGACCGCCACTTCCGACCCAGGAGCATTGTTATGCCCAGCACCAGCATCAGGGAGGTGCACCTCAGGGACTTGTGTTTGCTATAATGGTTGAGAAGGCCGAGCCTACTGGAGATGTTATCACAGGTTCTATTCTCCTTGATTCTATTCCAGTTTTAGCATTTATTGATTCAGGTGCTTCCCATAGTTTTGTATCTTTCTTTCTTTTTGCTTTAAAGCATCATTTGTTAGCTGAGTCTTTCCTTAGGACTTACAAGATCATGACCGAGGGAGGCATGATCATGGTTAGTGATGTTTGCAAGATTCAGAGAGTTACTCTAGGTGGCCGGGAGCTGAGTACGTATCTACTTGTAATGCCACTTTCAAGCTACGATATTATACTCGGGATGGATTGGTTGAGTAGGCACCAATTCTAGTATAGATTTTAGAGGAGGTAGATTTTTGTTTATCCCGCCATCAGAGTTTGAGTTTGCTAGAGAAGATTCGGAGCAGGGAGAAGGCACTATCCGTGAAGCTGTCACGCCCCAGTCCCAAAATACATAGGACTAGGAATACGTAAGCATGCCAGCCGTATGTATATGGCAACTCCAATATATGGAAACCATAACATATACGTATGCTGTATTATGAACAATAATTCACAAGTGGTATATATTTATCACAAGTCACAGGGCATAACTAAATCGCATCCACATAATCAAATATAAATAAATAACCAATCAACTATATAACTAAACCAAGTATAAGATTCTTGATAAGAACAAGTAGTTGGGTAGAGACAAATCCACTAACAAACTAGAGTATAAGAGAAACAAAATAAGTACATCTAATGATCAATGAGGCTCGAAGAGAAGACCTCATCGAAAGAGAATGGAGTAGCAAGTCCTGATCCGTGCTCCTGCGAATAATCATGATCGTCTACACCTGGAAAGGGACCAGGTCCTCAGAGGGACGTAACAAGATACATAGAAGCATACCATAAAGTAAATACTGTAAAAACTCGAGGGTGAACTAACCAGCTAAGTAAATGTAATTTAAGGACAATCTTGGTACGTATGGGTAGGTGTAGGCATAACGTTAACACTCCGAAGAGCGTGGCATCTGTACATGTAACGTCCATCGTTCCGAAGAACGTAGAATCTGCATAGTATAACGTCCATATCGTTCCGTAGAACATGGAATATGATTAGTATAACGTCCATATCATTTCGTAGAATATAGAATCTGAGTAGTATAACGTCCATATCATTCCGTAGAACGTGGAATCTGAATAGTATAACGTACATATTGTTCCGTAGAACGTGGAATCTGAATAAAGGAAGTCATTAGATCCGTGGCTCCAACAGATACTACGGATTCCAATATGTGTATCCCATACGCCTACCAGTTGTCCTCCCCGCCCAATGCCAATGTACAAGTCGCGAACATGACGTGGACATCTCGTACTATAATGCAAGTCACTAAAAAAATATATAACTAAGCTAAATACTGTCACACGTGTTGCTCACACCGATGGCTAGTCGAGTATGAGCATGCGTCCCTACATGAATTCACTCTGTGACATGTAATGATACGTGTCATGGCCTGGGGAGTCATATTGATAACTCCATAACTTTAGGTGCGTCCACTAGACATTAGGTCAAACACAAGTCCTAACGTCAACACCTTCGTTGACTGCACCCGAGTCTTTCTCGGACGCGCACAATTATATAATATTAAAATAAATAAATATGCAGCTAATAATAAAATAATTTAAATAGTACAACAAGATAAGGTATACTTGCCTGACAAGAAAGCTGTGTAGTGTAAGCATACAGACGTCAAGCATAAGGGATCAGAAACCATGGCGTCCGAATGAACGTCTCCGGATGCTGAAATAAATATCACCAATGTTCCAATAAGCTAGATAGCCAGAAAAGCCTACCCTTTCGTCCAATTTGGATACAGGGGCAAAACGATAATTTTGGATTAAAGCGGGTCCATATGTGGGCCATTTTGCACTAAAAAGCGTGCCGGAGGTAAAGGTCTCTAAATGGGACAAATTATAGGTCAAACAAATTCTAAACGTCGATATGAACTCAACGGTATATCCAATTTTGGATTTCGGTGAGCCGATCACAAATTTGTCCTTAAAGTCAAACCGTGGGGCCCGCTAATAGGCGACTTGGTCAACTATTTCAGAATTACGTGAAACTTGGGTTCGCTCCTTCGACTGATTATTCGCATCGGATCTTAGGCTATAGGACCAGTGTGTTACCACGAATTCAATAGCACAAGTTTCGTCGTATTCTGTCGAGCATACACAAAATGGGGTGATATTTTGTAAAAGTCGCAATACGGGGACGTTTTACGGATACGGGTTAATTCCGATGCGCACACACATCCAAATCAACTTCCGCGAAAGCCCACACATCGGGATATACCATACGCATCTTTTGGTATAATTGGTACGCGACAAGACGGTCCCGTTTGGCAGGGCGCACTCCATATCATAAAATTTAAGTTTTAAAATATTAAGTTTTTGGTCGTTTTGGAGGCCGAATAATTTAACACATAGAACGAATTAATAAAAACTAAAAGAACAGAATTGTTTTGGTTATATTGAGAAGAAAATCTTTCAATTAGTTTTTAAAAATATTAAACATGTTGGTGGCAAATTAGGCGTGAACATGGAGGTTTGGGTTAAAATTTTTGGACTGTTTTGGTCAGTTTTCTGGCCATTTTCTGGTCAATTTTTTGACCAATCCGGGATACGAAAACTCGTCCCGCTTGGATGAAAATCCTAGAGAGTTAGGTTGTGAATGTACACGGACAAACCGCTCGAGAAAAGGATGAGAGATGAGAGAGATATCATACCGTAAAGGTGGAACTAGGGGCGGTATTTCTGCACGTGTGCGCGTGCTGATCGGCGGCGGACGGCGGCTGTTGCGGCAGCCCACGGCTGCGGCGACAAGGTGCGACGGTGCGGCGGGGTCGGTCGGTCGGTCGGTCGGCCGGTGCTAGGGTTAGGGTTAGGGTTAGGGTTGTTGTTATATATATAAATATATATATATATATATATATATATATATATATATATATATATATAGAGAGAGAGAGAGAGAGAGAGAAATACTGGGACCCTGCGGGTGAGGGAGGGGGACCTGGGTAGTTAGAATAGGATTAGGATTTAGGTGGTTTTTTTGTTATTTAGGTTTTTAGTGATTAGGTTTTTATTTATTTTTTCTTTTATTTTATTTTCTTTGCTTTGCTTTTTCCTTTTTTTAATTCTTTTTCTTTTTATTAACATTATTATTATTATTATTATTATTATTATTATTATTTATTACCATTATTATTATTATCATTATTATTATTACTATGATTATTATTATTATTATTATTATTATTATTATTATTATTATTACTATTACTATTACTATTATTATTATTATTATTATTATTAACCTTTCTTCTTCTTATTATTATTATTATTATTATTAACCATATATTTATTAGCATATATTCACATATATAAATGAGAAAAAATTCAACAATAATATTGCACACAAAATAAATTCTAGAAAAATTTACTTTTATAAAGTTTTAATAAAAATACTACACACAAAAATATTTTATGAAACTATTTTATAATTAATAATTAGATATTTATTTAATTATAATAAATCAAATAATTATATTATCTAATTAACTAAGAAATTAATTAAATGGTTATCAACAAAATAGGTAATAGTAAATAATATACACATCTTACAAAAGAGAAAAATGTCTAACTTGGCACGGGGAATTATGGGCTACTAATTATAGAAGAGTCAGAATTAGAAAATAACCACAATTAAATTATATATATAATATATCTAAATATTTAACAATTAATCTATGGTCGTTACACTAATGTCATACTAACTCCAAAGGATCAAATTTTTGTGCCACGAAAAGATCCTACAGGTAGTGTCTCCTGTGTAGGCTATGAAGAGAGATACAGATTTTGGGGCCATCATATATTATTAATATCCAAACCACGATGAAATATCCTAATATAATTATTGGATTTTATTTGATTTAAAAATAATCTAAAACAAATACAAGAAATATAAAATACACACAAGATACCTATTTTTTGGTTAGAGGATTTACAGAAGCTATGGTGGAAGACAATGAGTTGCCGCATCCTCTGATAGCAGAGTTCTTGGATGTGTTTTTTGAGGAATTGCCATGATTGCCGCCAGATCAAGATATTGAGTTCTCTATAGACTTGGTACCGGGTGTAGAGCCGATTTTATGGCATGTCTATAGAGTGAACAACAACGAGCTGGTCGAGTTAAAAAAGCAAGTGGATGAACTGCAAGATAAGGGGTTTATCATATCCAGTTCTTCACAGTGGGAAGCCTCGGTATTATTTATACCGAAGAAGAATGGATCGGTGCGCATGTGCATCGATTACAGGGCATTGAATAATCTCACTATCAAGAATAAATACCCGTTGCCACGGATTGATGATCTATTTGATAAGTTGAGTGGCGCCAGGGTGTTTTTCAAGATAAACTTGAGATCAGGCTACCACCAGGTGAAAGTGAAGCCGAAGGACATTTCGAAGACTGCTTTTAGGACTTGGTATGGCCAGTACGAGTTCATGGTGATATCGTTTGGGTTGACTAATGCCCCAACAGTGTTTATGAATTTAATGAACAAGGTGTTCCACTAGTACCTTAACAAGTTCATAGTGGTGTTCATCGATGATATTCTCATATACTAGAAGATGCCAGAGGAGAACGAGGAGCATCTGCGGATTGTGTTGGATTTACTGAGGAAGGAAAAGATGTATGAAAAGCTTTCCAAGTATGAGTTCTTCCTGGACAAGGTAGAGTTCTTAGGACATGTTGTGACTGGTGATAGGATTTCAGTGGACCTGAAAAAGATTACAATAGTGGAGTCTTGGAAGACCCCGAGTTCAGTGGAAGAGATTAGGAGTTTCTTGGATCTGGCAGGCTACTACATGAAGTTTGTGCAAGATTTTTCGAGGATTACTAAGCCGATGACTAGACTCATGAGGAAGGACGCTAAGTTTATTTGGACAGAGGAGTGTCAGGCTGCTTTTGAGGAATTAAATATGAGGTTGATGTCTGCTCCTATTTTGATATTGCCATCAGGGTCTGGAGGTTTCACTATCTATAGTGATGCATCGGGGAAAGGTTTGGGTTGTGTTCTCCAGCAGAATGGAAAGTTGATTGCCTATGCATCCAGGCAATTACGTCCTCATGAGAAGAAATATCATACCCATAATTTGGAGTTGGCAGTAGTCATTTTTGCTCTAAAGCTGTGGAAACACTACCTGTACGGAGAGCGTGCGGAGATCTTCACAGACCACAAGAGCTTGAAGTATGTTTTTACTCAGAAGGAACAGAACATGAGGTAGCATCGGTGGCTAAAAATGATGAAAAATTTTGATATATCCTTGCAGTATCATCCAGGGAAGGCCAATGTAGTTGCCGATGCCTTGAGAAGGTATCCAGTAGCTATATTTTTGACAAAGGATCGATATTTGTTTGAGGATCTAGAGAGCTTGGGCATTGAGGTGATAGTTTATGGGTTTGTGATTCAGATATGGGATTTGCAGGTACACTCAGAGTTGATGGACAGGATCAAGGCAACCCAGTATGAGGATGTGTCTCTAAGGAGCATCAAAGCTCAGGTAAGAGCAGGTTTGGAGGATGACTTCACCATTGCTGAGGATGGTTCTTTACGGTACGGTACTAGATTATATGTGCCTAGTGAAGAGTTGTATGAGGAGGAGTTGCAGGAAGTGCATCGCTCTTAGTATTTTATACATCCAGGTGCCAATAAGACGTATCAAGATATGCGAGAGAGTGTGTGGTGGTATGGCATGAAGGGGGAGGTGGCACAGTTTGTATCCACATGCTTAGTGTGCCAGCAGGAGAAAGCCGAGAGGCAGCGGCCTAGCGGTTTACTTCAGCCTTTACCCATTCCAGAGTGGAAGTGGAAGCACATTACTATAGATTTTATATTCGAACTTCCACGATCTCCAGGAGGGAAAGACGCAATTTGGGTTATCGTTGACAGGTTGACCAAGTCGGCCCATTTTTGGCCTTTCAAGGTGAGTTTGTCTACGGAGAAGCTGGTAGAGATGTATGTAAGGCAGATCGTCAGGATACATGGGGTTTCTGTCAGCATAGTCTCGGATCGAGATAGTCGTTTCACTTATCATTAGAGATAGACTTCTGTAGGAGTTTGCAGGCGAGCTTGGGCACCCATCTCAAGTTCAGTACTATATATCACCCCAGACCAATGGCCAGTCATAAAGGACCATTTAAACTCTCGAGGATATGTTGTGCACCTGTGTACTAGATATCGGGAGATCTTGGGAGGACCATCTCCATTTGGTAGAGTTTGCTTACAACAACAACTACAGGCCATTATAGTGATGTCACCATTTGAGGCTCTATACAATCGGAGATGTCTCACTCTTTTGTCTTTGGATGATATTGGAGAGAGAGCTTTGCTAGGGCCAAAGATGGTGGTAGATGCAACAGAGAAGGTCAAGCTGATTAGAGATAGACTTCGGGTGGCGCAGGACAGACATCGATATTGGACCGATAGCCACCAGAGACCCTTGGAGTTTGAGGTATAGTTTATGTTTTTGTTTTGTGATTGATATTGGTTGTTTATTATAGATTAAGTTCTTAAGGTTGTGTTTGTTCTAGGTTGGAGGTCTGGTGTTTCTAAGGATTTCTCTGACACGAGGCACGATTCGCTTGGTGGAGACGGAAAGCTTAGTCCACGATTCATCGGACACTTCAGTATTCTCGAGATGGTCGGTGCAGTTGCCTACAGACTAGACTTACTACCTGCATTGGAGGGAGTACACAATGTGTATCATGTGCCATAGTTGAGATGTTATGTGGCGAATCCTAGTCACTTATTGGATCACTCGGAGATAGAGTTGGGCTATACTCTCAAGTATCCAGAGCAGCCAGTTGAAATTTTGGATCAAAGAGAGAAGGTACTGAAAAACTAGACCATTCCTTTGTTACACGTCGCATGAAGGCATCACTCTCCGGGTGAGTCTACCTGGGAAAGGGAGGATGAAATGCGAGAGCGGTACCCGTTTCTGTTTGTGCCTTGAGGTATGTTCTTTCTTGTTCTGTTTTTCTTTTCTTAGGGTAGTTTCGTCTTTGAATTTCGAGGACAAAATTATTTTAAGGGGGTAGACTTATCACTACCATATTTTCTAGAAAAAGATATTTTGATCATTTTATAATTAATTAATTATTATGCATGTTAAATATTTTTTTATTGTATGATTTATTTATTATTAGATGATACATTATATTTTTGGACTTGTTAGTGGACCTAACTAGTTTAGAATTGACTTTTGGACCAATATTTATTTTGGTTAGACTTGAGCCCAATAACAAGTCCAATTCATTAAGTTAATGATTTAACTAGTCAAACCATTAGAAGTAGAACCTTCCTACTTAATCATTTTCTTCATGACAAGTCCCAAGGGATATTTTGGATATTGTACATTTCTTGAATCCCAAAGAAAGGGGGCCGGCCACATAAAGAGGGGGAGACTCTCTCTCTCTCCTCTTCTCATTTTACTCCAATTTTAGATCTACATTATTCATCCCCAAATTTTTCTTTCCTCCACCAAAATTTTTTACCAAATTATTACCAATTTTTCTTCCAATTACTTTCCTATTTCACCATTAGAAGCTCTAGAAGGAATGAGAAGCCAATGATCTAGAAGGAGAAGGAGATTGCACAAGTTGAGGGCTCTTTGCATCCAATTGGAAACTTGTATTAGGAATCCATCTTCCAATAGGTAAAATTTAGATTTCCTTTGCTAATTAGACTCTAAATCTGTATTTTAATTATTAGGAGCCCTTCTACGTACTAGGGCTACCTATAGGAAGAAGAATTGACTACTAGGGACCCCTATTATGAATATTATAATGTGTTTTGTGCCCAATTTAGAGGAAATCTGAGATTGGTGTACCATGTGTTTGTCAATAGGTCAATTGGACCAAATTGATATGTGCTTGATTGTGTGAGACTTGTGTCGTATCCAAAATTTGATACGTGTAGACCGCATCATGGCAATTTAGTATTAAGGGTTGATTTGGGGGTTTTTCTTTGATACAGAGGTTTGAGCATACCATATTTTGATACGGACACGTAGTTGAGTAGCTAGCATTTTCTATTATTCGTAATTGTGATTCTAGACTTGCTCGTATCCTTCGTGTTGCACTTGGTGATGTGTTAGGGCCGTATCGCAAGCGTATCATAGATTTAGTGTGATACAGGTACGATGCACCACGTGTTTGATAAAATATCTAATACTCTAATTAGTGGTGTTTATATCTATTTTAGATTGCTATGAGATTTATATGTATATATATGAGTATAGATGTGTATATCTATATTATGTATCATATATATGGTGGTATGTGATTAGAGAGCATGCGTTTGTGTGTGTATATATATATATTTATCTTAGTGTCTTAGTGTGTGTGTATGAGGGTGTGCACAGTCGGTTGTGAGTGCACTACAGTGGGTTTGTGCTACTGTGCTGTATTTTTATTGTACAACAACACATGTTAGTATGGGGATCGGGTTTTGCATTGTTGGAAGCTAGATGGGTCGGGTTTTGAGAGGACTGCAGCGACAACCGTCTTAGCTGCTGTATTGGAGGCAAGGGGCAACAACACAGTCGGGTAAGTTACTGATACAGTAACATACATGTTATGTATCAAGTAGGGGAAGGCTCGGGTCTGTCAAAGACCAGCAGTAGTAGCAGTAGTATAATAAATAGAACTTTGCTGCAGTAAGCAAATGCTCCGGACTGTGACGTTCAGTAGGAAACCTGGTTGGGGTATCTGCCTAGATGCTAATAGGTGGTGCAGACCTTAGTCCAATGTAGTATATTAGATGATATCAAATATCATTGAGTATAGGACCAATGTTAGGATTACCATTATACTTAGTGTCAGTATGTACAACTGCTATAACAACAGCAGATAGTAGGATCTGCATCTAGGATTAGTTTAGAATAGCAATAAGTATTCGGGGATCACTTGTTATAGGATAAGAAAATGAACCTTGGAGGTTCATGTGCAAGTGGAAGGTTCGAGATATAAGCTGTTAAGGTGAATACAATAGAAGTACCTACAAGTAAGAATGTGCCTACAGAGTATCAGAGGTGTTCAACTAGTTGTGTGTGACTAGGAATGACAATATATAGGATAGTATATGTGTAGGGGTATACATGCAAGTGAAATCACATATGGTAAAGAAAGTGAGATGTGGGGGATGTTAGTTCCTGTGTTCCATATTCTAGAGTAAGGTATGGGGTATTGAGTTAAGGTTTGGTTGAAGGCTAAGATACTAGTAAGGTATTATGAAGTATTGTGTTAGATAGCTATTAAGATACTAAGGTATTTGTTTTATCTTTGAGGTGGTAGAAAGGTAATGACTTAGTGTTATGTTGTGGTCAAGATATTAAGGTATATTGGATATAGTATTGTATAAATATATATTTAGATATTGATACTATATTAACTAGTATATGTATATAGGTTATATATATTAATATTGGTAAGATAAAGTATCATAATGCCTAGTATTAACTTATATGACATGTATCCTTAAGATATAGATCCATACAACCTAGAAATGGCTAGTTGGACCAAGTTTGACTAGTTTGACCTAGAGTTGACCTAGTTTGACTATTTTGACTTAGATTTGTCCTAATGACCTAGATTTGAACTAGTTGAATTTGTTTTCATGCCAAAATCTTGTATTGATATAATATTTCATATTTAGGTCTCTGAGGTACCGTTCTGGACATCTTTGATACTATTTACCATATTTCAAGCGAGTATATTCTCTGACAGTTTCCTGTTTATGATATCCTCTATGTTTCTTGTATTTAGTATAGATATCCTTGATTTTCCTGATACATGATTTCACGGATTGGTATTATTGGATCCCGTCATGAGATGTTATTCCTGATAGTTTTTGGCATATTTCTTGTACGAGCCCCGTTATTCTTGTACATGTATGGACACTGATTCATGAGAAGATTAGCTCACTTCTCATGGAATTTTGTGTCATAGTGTGTCATGGATTGGATCCACTATACCAGTCGAGGAAGGAGAATATGTAGTGTAGATATGTGATCATATCCCACAGTTCTTGTTTTTCTTGCATAGTGTTACTCATACACCGCACATATGACTAACTAGAATCGTGGTTCTTGAGTAATACCCAAGCCGATCACATGTTGTCACTAGTACACACTAACTTAGATAATTGTATCTCTTTATTTTTATATATGATATTCGTACCTTTTGTATGTAGTTTTCATATTTTCTTATTCATGTATATTTCTACTATGCTCTATTCATCTTATATATGCTCTCTATTTACTGTTACATGGTCTTTATCATTTATTGAAACTGCTATTAGAGGTGTACTTTGCTCCAATCCTGACTGGATATATTTTTTCAAATGACAGTGAGGAGTATTATCCCACACGCTACGGACCTCAGGAAATAGTTGGCTTAGAGCTAGAGACTGTGGCTCAGGAGGAACTCATCCCGGTTGAGACAGACGACACTTTACCAGTAGCTTAGTAGATATGCTTATATTGTACTGGATTTGTCTCCAACTTTGACAGTTAGTACTTTATATTTTTTAGACTTATTGGATATTATATTCTGTCTTGTGAGCTATATTTTGACTCTTCAGTTCTTTATATCATATTTGTGCGACCATTCCATATTATAGTTCTGTGATTGAGTATTCATATTTTATTGGTAGAATTATATATCTTGATGATCATTATTGCTAGATAGTATAGTTTACCCAAAAATAGTTCTACCGCTGATGCTGCGGTATAGGATGGACATACCCACGTTCTCGTGCCCTTACATCGGGTGCGGGTCGTGACATTCTCTGCTTAAAATTTTTGCAAACTTTGTTCTCTACCAATAATTTTGTTAAAATTTAGTTCTCTGAGGAAATTTTTTTGGACATGTTAGGAGTTAAACACTAAATAAACCAATTAATAATTCATATATATATATATATATATATATATATATATATATATATATATATATATATATATATATATATATATATATATATATATATATATATATATATATATATATATATATATGGTAAAAGGGATATAAGCAATAAGCTCATATTCCTACATGAGCCATACACATGTGGACCAATATGAATGGAATCTCTCATCCCATGTGCACCCATGTGCACTAGTATACTACATTCCTATTGGTCTACGTGTGCATTGGCTCATGTAGAAATATGAGCCTATGGCTCATATCCTTTTTACCCATATATATATATATATATATATATATATATATATATATATATATATATATATATATATATATATATATATATATATATATATATATATATATGAGTTATTAATTGGGATATTTAGTGTTTAAGTCCTAACATATCCAATAAAATTTCTATAATATATACAAAACATTATGCTGTAATATATAAAGTTCTTAGTTTTTGGGCGATAATATGATGTATTGTAAAACCCCTATTTCTAAAAACCATATTTATTATTATTTTTATTAATTAATAATTTAATTATGGTAATTAGGGCTAAATAGAAGAAATAGATTTTTAATAATTTTTATTTTAGGCGTTCGGGCACTTAGAGGACTTGTGCGACCATCAAGAATTTTTCGGAATTTATTCCATATAGGAGACCCCTTAAGCAGTTGCTAGCCTAACGGTGTGCATTATCCTAATATATAAATTTTCTTATAAGAATATATATAATATATATATACACAAATATATATATGTATGTATATATAGATTAAGAAAAGAATTTAATATGAATCTGTTAATTAACTAATAATATAATAATAATAAAAATAATACTATACTACAACCCTTCCTTAGCAATTTGCTAAGAAACTATCCCTTAGTAACGTGCTACAAACCTACAGCCAATTCCACTAAGACCCGACCCACTTCAGCCATTGAATTAGCCAGGGACCCGCCCCTTCAAGCAGCCAAATTTAATTCTAGACCTCGGCGGACTCTCTCTCTCTCTTCCTATCATATATATATATATATATATATATATATATATATATATATATATATATATATATATATATATATATATATATATATATATTCCTCTCCCAAAAACCCTAACATAAATCTCCAGACCTCCTCTTCCCATCTAGAGCCGTCACCGCAGCCAGAGAAGCCCCGCCAAGCCATCCAACCATCCCGACGACGCCGACCTCGCGTCCTGCAGAATCCCACTCGAAGCACCTTCGCTTCGGAGTGATTTTTCGTCGACTCGCTCAACCAAACGCTGTTTCGTCTTTATAGGTATGATCACCCCTCAACCCTCTTCCATAGTTGTTTTATAGCCAGCCTCGAAAAACGTGTGCCCCTAGGTGAAAAATAGCGCCCAAGTCGGCGCGAGCAGACAGAATTCTGAAATCGCAGAATTCCAGAATGACCATCCATATTGCCGAGTTCGTATCTCCCACCACAGAGATCCAAATTCGGTGATTCTTTTTGATACCTGTAGAATACTTGATCTAGTTCATTTTCTGTTAAATAACCCTATGCTATTAGTTGCTGTGAATAAAATTATATTCGTCACAAAACTGCGCGCACCCACTTTTTCCAGAATTCTAAAAGTTGGAAAACGGAGCGCGTCCCGCCAAACGGGACCGCCCCGCCGTGTGCCAAGTATACCGAATGGTGCACGCAGCATAACCGGACACGTACAAATTCGTGGGGACCGATTCGGACGCGTGTGCGCGCCGAAATCAGGCCGTATCCGCGGACACATCCCGTATCGCAACTTTTGTGGAACTCGCGCGTATTTTGTGCACGCTTGTCAGATTATGACGAAACTTACGCCGCTGGACTCGTGGTAACGCGCTGGTCCTGTGACCCAATTTTCACACAATTCTGAGACGGTTGACCAGATCGCCAATTGGCGGGCCCCACAGTTAACTTTTTGGACAAATTATGTTCGGCTCATCGGAATCCACATTTGGACATACCGTTGGGTTCGTATTGACATTTAGAGTTGTTTGACCTATAGTTTGTCCCATTTAGAGACTGTTACCCTTGGCACATTTTTCGGTACAAAGTGGGCCACAGGTGGACCCCACTTTTACCCGAAATTATTATTTTGCCCCTGTGTCCAAATTGGACGAAAGGGAAGTACTTTTTAGCTATTTTGCTTATTCTAGAAACGTTGGTGATATTTATTTCAGTATCCGGAGACATTTGTTCTGTGGCCATAGCTTTTGATCCTGTGCGTTGACTTCTGGATAGTACACCTTGCAGCTTTCCTACCAGGCAAGATACCTTGCCAAATTATTTACAGTACTTTGCACGCTATTTATATTTTTGTTCATTTATTTTATTTTTGTATAGTTCTTGCATGTGTAGTTTTTCTCCAGTCATTACTATGTATTAGATATGTTGACACACATATGGCACCTAGTATCATAGAGGACAATCATTATGCGTATGGGCTTTTAACCACTCTGGTAAACCGTAGTATATAGCTCGCACTACGGGCGTGTGTCGCGCTGGTCGCTACCCCCGCGGTATGTCAATTTCTGGAGTCTCGCTGGTCGCTACCCCCACGGTATGTCGATTTCTGATGTCCATTGACGTGTGTGTGGGTTGTGAGGTAGATCGAGTAGCCTACCCTTGCCCATACGTCGAAAAGTTATCCTCATTTGTATTCATATAGATGGTCTTGTACAGCGTACTTATGTATTTTTAAATTATATGCATGTTTACTGTATGCAAGTTGGCTCGTATTTTCTGTATCTTATTACGTCCCTCTGAGGACCTGGTCCTCTGCCAGGTGTATCTATTCTTGAGTATTTGCAGGAGCACAGATCGGATGGCTATATATGTTCCGTGGATATCCTCTCTTCGAGCCGTGATTGGTAGCTGGTACTTATATTGTTTGAGTGAGTTGTACTTATATTGTATTTACTTTTACCATTTGAGTTGGTAGTGGATTTGTTTCCATCCAACTATCATCCTTAGATACTTCTTATTGAGATCTAGTTTCATAGATACTGTTTATTTATCTCTATTTGATTTTCGTGGATGAGATCTAGATTATACCCTGTGACTTGTGACATATGTTATACCACTTGTGGATTGATATTCATATTACAGCGTACGTGGGGATTTGGTTTCCATATATTGGAGTTGCCATATCCATGCGGCTGGCATGCTTACGTATCCTAGTCCTACGTATTTTTGGGACTGGGACGTGACATGTATATACAAATATACAAAACTTTATGCATTTTCTATAATATATATAAACTTTTTTGTTTTTTAAGTATTTTTCTGTATATATATATATATATATATATATATATATATATATATACTATAGTAAATTCATGTGCGTAAAATAATTTTTTTCTTCTAAAATTAATATAAAATTGTTTATATATTTAAATATATTTAAATTAAGATTTATTATATATATTTTTATATTTTAATTAGAATTTGTTATATATTTGATTATATTTTAATTATAATTAGTTATGGATATATTTCTACTTTTCATAAAGAGTTTTGAAACGGTTAGCTACATAATATTATCTAATTATAAACAAACATCTCTTGTAACTCATGTGGATAAGGTGTGGGGTATTCCCTCAAGTTGGTTGAGTTTGAATCCTTATAGTGTTTGTTATTTATAACAAATTTAATTTTTTTCAATATTTTTTTACGTAATATTAATTTTTTAAAAATAATTAATTGATGATGATATGCATACGGCTTAGACGGCTTACTTTTGAGCCGTTTTGAAGCATCATTATATTATAGAAGATTTAAAAAAAATCAACAATTTTTTACGTAATATTAACTTTTAAAAAATAATTAATTGGTGATAATATACATACGACTTAAATGGCTCATTTTTGAACCGTTTTGTAGCTTCATTATATTATTGAAGATATATATCCGAGATTGTAGCATCTTGAAATGACCTGAATAAAATTTAAGAAAAAAAAAATATAATAAAATATATATCCGAAGTTGCTACCCTGTTGCCACTTGCATCGGATCGGAGGATAAGGATAATACTAGCTCAATTACACACCTCCATTCCCCCTCCACCCAGGGCCAGGTTGATTACAAGTTACGTAACGGAACAGTTTCTGATTCTCCCAATCTTTGCTTCCCACTCCCACTATTGGTTTTATTTATTCATTAGAAGAATGTGAGTCCCAGACGAATTCTCTTCTTTCCTTCTTTCCTTTTATACTACTCACAGTCACAGCTACACTACACAACACATGACACATGAATATGGTAACAACTAGGGGGGAATTTGTAAGGGGCAGCTGCATCGGCAAGGGCTCCTTCGGTACCGTCAGCCTCGCCTTCGATGACTCCGACGTCGACTTCCTCCGCCCCTTCGCCGTCAAGTCGGTGGAATTGAATTCTTCTTCCCATCCGGACTCCCTACGCTCCCTCGACAGCGAAATTACAATCCTCCGGTCCCTCGCCTCTCCCTACGTGGTCGCCTACCTCGGCGACTCCACTACCAGGGAGTCCACCGCCACGCTGCGCAATCTCCACATGGAGTACCTCCCCGGCGGCACCCTCGCCGACCTGGCACGGACGTCCCAGTTGTCAGAGCCCGACATCCGCGCGTACGCCCGCTGCGTCGTGCTCGCGCTCCGCTACCTCCACTCCGTCGCCGGGGTGGTGCATTCCGACGTCAAGGGACGGAACGTGCTCGTCGGGCCCGTGCTGGGTTCGGCCAAGCTCGCGGACTTCGGCTCCGCGAGGAGGATTGGGGTGGAGGAGACTACGAACCGAGGCCAATTCGTCGGCGGCACGCCACTCTGGATGGCGCCCGAGGTCGCCAGGGGCGAGCCCACCAGGCCGGAGTCCGACATATGGTCCCTCGGGTGCACCCTGATCGAGATGGCGACCGGAGGCGGGCAGCCGTGGCAGAGCACTACTGATACGGAAGACCAGAAGTACCGGTGTCTGTTCCTCATCGGGTACGGGACCAGAGTGCCGGAGTTCCCGTCGGGGATGTCGAAGCTGGGCTGGGACTTCCTCGACAAGTGCCTGAGACGAAATGCTGGGGAGCGGTGGACGGCCGAGCAGTTGTTGCAGCACCCTTTCTTAGCCGACCAGGACGTAGTCTCGGCAGCGACGGATCATGTCGGTACAGATGTACTACGATGCTCTCCGAGGAGCGTTCTTGATTGGGGGAATTCGGAATTTGACAGCGTTGAAGAAGATGAACAAGTGGTGAATAATGGGAGGGAGAGGGTTAGAGAATTGGCCTGGGACAGAGGGATGGTTCGTTGGGAGAGTGATGATGATGATGAGTGGGAGGTGGTTAGAAGTAGTTGTACTCCTTGTCCTTCTTCTTCTTCTCCTTCTCCTTCTCCTTCTCCTTCAACCTCTGGTTGGCAGCAGCATGATGGGAGGAGCAGTAGGCTCAGAGTAAGCATGTGGAGGTCCTCTGGTTGGTGTAAACTTTTGACTCAGCTGGGGCTGCTCAATGCAGATTTCTTATTTGTTGTTTTGGTTTTGCTTCAGTTTCATTTTTGTACACAGGTTAGACGAGTTGATTTGGTGATGAAATATTGGGAAAATTTCCATTGATTCATCAGACTCTTTTATGTTTTTTGTGGGTTTCCAGTTTTTACCAAGTCACCGTTTAGTAACGGCCTAGCCCAGTTTTTATATTCCTGTATAAAATGATGTGCTCTTCTGAGATGTCCGACGCAATGTTCAGAACTTTTGTGCACGTTGCATTGCATATTTTTTGGGTCCATCGACTTCAACTTCTACCATTTGTAAATAAAAATAATAATACGCCTCCGTGACTCGATCCACTGATCTTCCGCCACTTAGTCAGGATCTTATATCTCTTTTCGTTAACCACAAGTGTCACTCGAGTTCGGTGTAAAAAAATTATGTAAGTTTCCACGTATAAAAGATGGAACAGTTGGGGCTCCATATAGATTCAAACTTCACCCGGTTCAACCATCCTTTTAATTTGAGGGTTCAATACTACATAATCGTACTTGATCATCTTCTTGCAACCTCGAGAACATCCTTCCTGTTGTGCAAAAAATTTCACCAGAGATTCCACTACCAGAGGCGGATTCAGAAACTTTAACTAAGATAGGCTACCATAAATTTAGGTGGGCTAGAAGTGGACTAATCCATCTACAAAATTTTAAAAAAAAATTATATGAAAAAAAAAAAAATTGTATTAGGCTCCCGTCCACCCCTACTTATGCTTGAATCCGCCCTGTCCACTACCTTCAGAATGCTCCACTGTGATAAAAATGTGTGTTTGTAGATGATTGTGATGAAGATGAAGGGATTGTTTGGAACCTAAAAAAATTGGAGAATGATTGATCTATATGTGTTTTCGTGTTCCTCTTTCTTGGAATGAAAAAAATTCTAGAGCTTGGGACAAATTATTTTTCATTCAATTTTTTTTAAAAGATAACAAAAATTAATTAAATTATAAAAAAGATAATAAGTATGTAATATTATACATGAGATAACGTGTCGCCAGCGCTCTTGGAGATGTCGCCAACCGCATTGGCGATATGAATACAATGTATTTTTTTTTGACTTGGGTTAATTAGAAACGAAATATTTTAGTGACGCATTTTAGTGGCAAAAATGGACTTTCAAAGGCGAAATATGGTTTTGTTAGTGATGCAATTAGATCTTTAGTGACAAATTTTTTTCGTTAATAGTTTTGGCGACATGAATGCAATGTGATGTCGCTAACAACATTGGTGACATAAATGCATTTTTTGCAAATTTTTTAGTGACGAATTTGTTCTTTCAGTGATAAAAATAGACTTTTAGTGACGAAATAAAATTTTAGCGACGAATTCTTGCTTTCTCATTTATTATCTAAAGAAAAAAGAAGAAGAAAAATACTTCCATTCATGTCGCTAATGTTGTTGGCGTAGCATTGGTGACACATTATCTTATTTATAATTTTACATAATTATTATCTTATTTATAATTTCAGAAAAATTCTTTACCTTTTTGAAAATATTATGTTTTTCTTTTACTAATTTTTCCCAAGTCCCTACTATTTTCTTTTAGAACATAATTCAAGAAATTTAGAAAACATAAAACATATTTGACATAGGACAAGTCCATATGGACTAAAGTTTTTGTCCTCCCTAATTTTCTAATTTCTGTATACCAAATAAGAGAATTTGGACAACTAATTCCAAGTCCTACAAATTCTCTAGTTCCAGGCTAAAATCTAAAAACCAACTAGCGAAAAGTTACTACCTAACACAAGAAATTTTCATGCTCACATCATGACGTTAACTAAGCTGGATCCCGCCGACCTTGCCAGGTTTTGATCCGGTTTGAGCGAATTCGGTCTGGGCCAGATCGGAACTTTGAAATGCTCTAGGTTGGACTTCAAATAAAATCTCAAATCTAATCCAGATTCGAGTAGCTTCGGTCCTAACTAGGTCATGGTCAACCCGCAGGTCCATCCAATTAACATTTGTTTTTTATATATATTTGTGTGCGCAAGCACGCATGCCGTACATTCGGGTGTACATTCGGGTCCTTGATCGCCGAGGCTAGGCTCAGTTCCGAGGTAACAAACATGGCCGGGTTGACCAGGACGGTCGGAGCCGAGTATCATCCCATTGCACAAAAATCTTTTTGCTCGTAAAGAAAAATAAATAAGTCATGTTATAAATAAAATTAATAATTATAAATATTTTATACTTAAGTTTTACAGAATTTCTATAGATCTTTAAACAAATGTTTCAACCAAACCAATATTTATATCAATCTTAAATCAAACTAGTCAGGTCATGTGCGTTGCACGTAAAAAAAAAAAATTTATTGAAAATGTAGAAAGAAATTTAAATTATTTTAAATAGGATTTAAATATATTTTAATTATAATTTGTTATAAATATATTTTTAGAATTTTAGATATATATTTTGTTAGATAATACCATTTAGTTAGTTTAAATATAATTTGGATATTGAATATATTTTTGGATTTATTATATATTCAGGTAATTAGAAGGATTTTGCCTAATGATGTAGGTAGAACACTTTGTGTCAGAATTTAGCACCAAGGAGAATGTTGGTGATTGTAAAGCTACGAAGGTCATCTTTCAAACAATTGCACCAACATAAATATGGCCACTTGAGCCACTTTGGTAACGTGCTAATTATTTTTTTTTCCTAAATGGCTATAATTATAGAATCTAGTATATCTCTTATTGATATCTTTTAGTTTTTATTTAGTTAAATCAATTTGAGATGTGATACTGCCATGCTTAGTTAATTTTTTTGTAATTACTTCTATTCATCATACCTAGTTGATTAAGTGATTAGTTCACACTATGGAGTTATTTACTTTCTATTAGTATGACACAATTGTCTATACATGTTTTATAACTTTTAGTAAACTTTATTCGTCAAAAATTAGAATTCTGGATTTTGATGTTGTATGATGTTATAATTAGCACATATACCTGTTAAATCTAAGTTCTTTAAAGTTAATATTACTTTTGGTTCTAAGCCGAAATGACCCTTCTATCAAAAAGGCGTAAATAGCCTAAGCGACACGGTACTTAAGTGTCTTCGGACCACCGTTAGCTGGGATCCGGCCCTCCCCAAAATGATCAATATTTTATTGAATAATGATTTGTTAAGGTCTATTTGCAATTGTTTCCGTAATACAACAGTGAATCTGAGCCTTACTTTTTACTTAAAGTTGACAACTCTTAGTATAGACTGTGACACTATTTTTTTAATCACTACTAGTCACCTTTGATATTTTTAATTATTTCAGAACTATGTCACTTAGTTTGGACCTTGGCTAGTTGCAATGATATTCATATTTCTATCCTACTACATGATTCTTTGCTAGACTATGATATATAGTTTAATGTTAAAGCTGAGATATCTGAGAGAAGTTTAATTATTTATTGCATACGACTAAATATTTATTTATGCTTCTATTGCATTATTGTATTCCAATGTTTGATAGTAATTTTATGCTATGTACCTAATTTGTCTACATCTAGTTACCTTTATTTGGTAAGTATATGTTATGATATGCAAGTCATTATTCTACATGATTTCTTATATTGACATTTTAGCTACTTACTCTTCATTTAATACATGATCAAGTTATATGCTAATTATATATTTTGACAAAGGAAGAAAAATATGTCAAATATGTGCCTATTCGCCAACGTCTCATGTACTACTGGGGAGCTTATGCATATATAGAAGCCTAGGTAATATCAGATGTATCAATATCTCCTATTATGGGGGAGCTTCTTTTTGAACATGTCAACAGGGGAGAAGTAAGTTTAAGTATGTAAGTATATGTTTAAATTTGTTTAAGTAGTATACGTATAATAATTTATGCTTATTGTTTTGATATAAGCATCGATTATATCTGTCTTAAACTTAGCTGATTTGTCATAATAAAAAAGGAGGAGATTGTTGCCCAATGTTTATATTGAGTTTTTGAATATGGCTAATCGATTGAGTTTAGCATTATTATAATCGATCAATCACTATAGTATCTTCTACTTAAACTCAACATTGTCCAGATATGCATTAATATTTTAATATTTACTTTTGTATATTGCTTTGTTTGTCTAACATGCATCTGCTTTGTTTGTCTAACATGCATCTGCAGAAAGCAATATGCAAGATAATCATAGACATATGCTATGAAGAAATGATGATAATCCAAAGACGACATTATACTAACAGATTTCTTTGAACCGCCTAAGACATATCCAGAGCCTCGCACTCGGGGTTCCGTTTCCCGTTTAGCGGACAGGAGTCGAGGGAGCAGCGCCCTCCGTCGGGTTTCAGAGGTGAAACCCCTGAAAGGTATTCAGATTTTCAGATCTGTTTATCTTTGGGCATCTGCCGTTAAGGAAAAAAATGTCTTCAAGCCAACATACGTTTCAGAAGATTGGCGTCATGAAGTGCTCTTAGTTTTCGTTATATATAATTTGATATTTATTTGAGTATATGAGTTATGTACATCGAGTCGCATTGGAATAACCCAAGTTCACTCAAATAAACCCTCAAACCTAGCCACCAAATCTGCCTACATTCAAACCCAAACCTTACTAGAATAGGCAACCGAACTCAGACCGAATTCGTGTCTAACTCGGACCGAACTCGGTCACCTATATAGTATGAAATCAACCCAGTTATAATACCCTGATTTCTTGTCCCAACGTTCAAAAATTTGAATTAAATCCAATCCGAAATCTGGCCAAATTCGGTTTGACAATAACCTATAAATAGGATTAGTTTTCCATATTCTAACTCACTCATCCATTCTTATTTCTTCTATTCTATAGTGAAAAAAACCCTCAGAGCCTAAAGTTTTCTATCTCCGAGATCAACTCCCAGCTTTCTAGTGCTAAGTGCGATATCGGTTAGAAGTCTATCAGAATTGTAATAGCTTGGTTCACCAAGCCCCTCTTTTGTTTGATGTCTGCATGTTCTTCGTATCAAACGCACGTGTGTGAAGTTGCGAGCCTTTAGATCAAAACTTGTGATTGTAAGATTTGGCAAGCCTTCAGATCAAAGCTTGTGATTCACTATTGGTTATTATAGTTGATACAACTTCGAGCAAGAGTTCTCGGTACTAGACTAGTCCTGTCAGAGAAAAACCAGTATACATCGCGGTGTTTGCGTTTGCTTTCTCTTTTACTCTTACTATTTTATATTACTCTCTTGCATATACACTTTTAGTTGCTAGATTCCTTCACTCTGCTTAATTTTTAATTGGGTAGATTATTCTGCTGTACTCTATTCACCCCCTCTAGTGTTGTCCTACGGTCATATACATCACTTGTACGGCTAGATTCCAGAATATTTTGATACTTGGACGATTGAGATATCTTGAATGATTGAGAAATAGATGTTCTATGATTATTCTGCTGCACTCTATTCACCCCCCTTATGAGATATCTTACTGCTTTATCTTACCTGTTATATGATTACTACTTCTTACTTGGATGATTGAGATATAGATGTTCTGTGTGACCTTAGGTGACTTGATTATAGTATGCACCCTAGTCTTCTTACAACCTTGATCATACTCCTGGGTACCTTCGTACTCCGCAGTGCGTAGCTGGCCATGTCATACCACCCGTTCTTCGTATTCCGGTACTCGGCGTGATAAGGTTTTAGTAGTGTCCCATGCAGGTCTATTTTTTAGAAGTATGGGGTGCTTTGGTCATAGGAAGTCTCAATCAAACATGTCCCCATGATATCCTGAATTTGTCTTCTTCGATACCAAGCTTTAACTACCAAACTATTTGCTTCCATATTCCTTCTCATCCTATTCTTGACGTCTTATGTCCTTTTCTTTAGGACTACCTCATTATCGACTGTTGGAGCAACATGCATGGCATGTCAGCCAACAGAGCATTGCTCTATGTGGCATCACCAGAAGGTAGTACCTGTTATGGGTCATATCCGGGTTAAGCTATTGATTGAACATGTTGAGATAGTAGAGCCAGTGGATGAGCATATCGAGCAGCAGACGCCTAAGATTTTGGTACCCCCAATAGTGCCAGCAGTGCTAGCGACACTTGATACCTTGACAATACTAGAGACCATCCCAGGGATGTTGGCCACTCAGTAGCATTATACGGCACTACAATAACACCAACAGTTTCAGTAACGAGAGCATAATGTCTTGTTGAATCAGAGGTTGCAGACGGCTCTAAAGAGGAGCAAAAGAAAAGATTCTGGGGCATCGGTTAGATTTTGTCGACTTAACCTGAGGTACTTAGATGGCACAGAGGACACCATTACGGTAAATGCTTGGCTCCAAGATATTGAGGCCATTTTAGCAGCGGCCAAGGTTCTAGCTGAGGAATAGGTTGACCAAGTCCGATTGCATCTTCAAGATCTTGTTCATAATTGATGGGCATCAGTTCAGGTAGGCATGAGTTATCCTATCACTTGGGACAGCTTCAGGACCAGGGTTAGGGCTAAGTACTTTGGAGTTATGGCACAGTATGAGATATAACAAAGGTTTATTGGTCTCAAGCAGGCCACTAGAATAGTGGATGGATACACAACAAGGTTTTATAGGCGGAGCAAGTTTGCTCCGATAATAGTGGATCTAATAGGGACTTCACTTGGAGATTTTACATCTGGTAGAGGGGCATGACTACCAGACTTTTGAGGCTGTATTGATAGCGGCTAGGAGATATGAGCTTACCATTCAGTGGTTGGCATCGAGGGCTAGATGCCAAAAGAGATCCCATGCTCAGAATATAGGAGAAGGAGTAGTACCCCGGATGTCAGCACCATCACTTGACGTTCGTATCCATGATCCAGCACTAAGGAGGCCAGTGATATCAATAATGATGGTACCAACACGGCAGAAGCAACATCAGGGGACGCTTGTGGGTTATACCTACTGCGACAAGGAATATCACACTAGGAGCGTGTGTAGGGCGGCGAATTGGCTGTACATGAGGTATGGTAGCCAGACCACAGGATTGCTATATGTCTAATGAAACAGAGGCTAGGAGGGCTAGTACAACAGTTTCCAGCATTGCCAGCTCTAGGGGTAGTTTAGCATAGAGGGCCAGCATTAGCAGTGAGGCCATTAGCTCAGCATCCATTGTCGACACAGGCTTAGATGTACTAACAAAGGCATCAACAACATGGTCAGCAAAGGCTATTACAACGTAACCAGGGGAGGCAGCAGCAGGAAGCACAGCCGAGCCAGGGGCAAGCATTCACTTTCTCTATGGAAGAGGCTTTGGTATTGGACGATGTGGTGGTAGATAATATTTTGGTCGTATATTTTCCTTCTGTAGCATTATTTAATTCAGGACCTTCCCACTCCTTTATATCTATATGATTTGGGACATGAATTGGATTGGAGTTCGAAGCATTGCCAGAGAGACTGAATATACTCATTGGTAATGGACTAGTAGGGGTTAGTAGAGTGTGTATAGTGTATCCAGTCATAGTGTACGGGCATTCTTTACCTGTGAGGTTGATCAAATTTCTTATGGGTAACTTTGATGTAATCTTAGGCATGGACTATCTGAGAGACAGTCATGCGACGATAGATTATCGTATGGGTAGAGTGTTATTTACCATTATGGGTAAGGAGGACTTTATCTTCGTCCGGTCAGTAGAATACCAACCTGAAGACATAATTACAGTAGCAGTACCAGTAGAAAAGCAGATTCCTAGAGGAGTTGAGGAGTTCCTTGATATCTTTCCAGAGGAGATTCCCGGGTTACCGCCAGTGAGGGATCTGGAGTTTTATATTAAGTTATTACCAGGAATAAAATCGATATCTGACAGAGTTTATAGGATATCCGATCCAGGGTTGGCCAAGTTGTACCAATATGTGGAGGAGTTGGAGGCAAAGAAGTTCGTCCAACCAAGTTGTTTACTATGGGGAGCACCAGCAGTGCTAGCAAGAAGGACCACCTAGAGCATCTGCATTGACTATCCGCAGATGAATAAGGTGACAGTAAAGAATAAGTACCCGTTGCCAAGGATTGATGACTTGTTTGATCAATTGAGAAGAGCTAGAGTCTTTTCAAAGATTGACCTTCGGTCTGGGCATCATTAGGTGAGAGTCCATGAGCAGGACATACCCAAGACAACATTTAGGTCACAGTATGGACATTATGAGTTCCTAGTAATGCCATTTGGACTAATCAATGCTTCGACAGTATTTATGGATTTGATGAATCTCATCTTTATGCCATATTTGGATCAATTATGGTGGTTTTTAAAGACGATATTCTTGTCTATTCCAGTAGTGAAGAAGAGCACCTTCGGAAGGTCTTGCAGATTAAGAGAGAGAGCACCAGTTGTATGCAAAGCTTATTATGTGTGAATTTTGGTTGGATTGCATTTTATTCTTGGGGCACATTATTTTTAGAGCAGGAATATCGGTGGATCCTATGAAGGTTGAGGCAGTAGAGAGTTGGCCAGTTATGAAGACAGTGGCAGATGTATAAAGTTTTTTGGGATTAGCAGGGTACTACAGAAAATTTGTACCAGATTTTGCATAGATTTTAGCACCATTAACTCGTCTGACGCATAAGGAGGTCAAGTTTGTTTGTTCAATAGAATGTCATACAACATTTGAAGAGTTAAAGAAGATAATTTATGCACCGATTCTCACACTTTCGGTAAGGCCCGGAGGGTCTACAGTTTATTATGATACTTCTAGGAAAGGACTTTATTGTGTTCTAATGCGTTATGGGAGAGTGATAGCTTAAGCATCTTGACAACTTCGAGATTATGAGAAGAATTACTTAACTTACAATTTAGAATTAGCAGCGGTGGTGTTTGCACGTAAGCTATGGAGGCACTACTTATATGGCGACCGAGTGGAGATATTTACTGATTACAAGAGTTTGAAGTATGTGTTCACATAGAAGGACTTGAATATGAGACAAATAAGGTAGTTAGAGATGTTGAAGGATTACGATGTGGAACTCCAATACTATCCAGGCAAAGCGAATATAGTAGCAGATGCTCTTAGTATAAGGGGCAGTACGTTTATGTTGACATCACATAGGCATATTTTGGAGGACCTTCGGGAGATAGATATTGAGGTGGTACTTTTGCAAGATACAAAGATTTTGGCCAGTTTGCAAATTATGTCTACTTTGGTAGAGAGGATCATGGCAGCACAGGTAGAGGATCCGCAGATTCAGAAACTTCCGGAAGAGTATGAGTCTGGTCATAGGAAGGAGTCAATGATTCATGAAGATGGAACACCTAGTTTTAGGAATTGTCTGTGTGTACCAAGTTAAGATATCCGACATAAAGTTATGGCCGAGGCATATAGTTCCCAATATTCTATTTATCCAGGAGCCACAAAGATGTATTACGATATCAAGCAGCATTTATGATAGAATATGATAAAGAGAGATAGCACGGTTTGTCTCACGATATTCGATATGTGAACATGTAAAGGCTGAACAGTAGAGCCCGGCAGGACTTTGTGACTATTTTACCTAGATCCCCGACTGGTCAAGATGTTGTTTGGGTAATAGTTGATCGACTCAGAAAGGTAGCTTATTTTCCTCCTTTCAGAGTTGGAAAGTTCATAGAGAAGTTGGTAGAGATGTATATATGGCAGATAGTGAGGCAATATGGTATTCCAGTGAGTATAGTATCAGATCGAGACACCCAGTTTATCTCTCATTTTTGGCAGAGCTTGTATCAGAGCTTGGGCACCAGGTTGAGATTCAGCACAACTTATCATCCCCAAACAGACAAACAATCAGAGAGAACTATTCTGAGTTTGGAAGATATGCTACGTGCTTGCACTTTAGATTTTATAGGGTCTTGAGAAGATCGTCTTCAGCTGGTTGAGTTCTCGTATAATAACGGTTATCAGGCAAGTATACATATGGCACCCTTTGAGGCATTATATGGAAGAAAGTGCAGGTCACCATTAGCATGGGATGATATTGGTGAGACAAAGATATTGGGATCAGAGATGATCACTCAGATAATAGAGGTTGTCTGGCAGATAAGAGAGAGTCTTCGGGTGGCACATGATAGATATCATCATTGGGTAGATCGATATCGTAGACCTTTAGAGTTTTGCGTCAGCGGCCACGTATTTTTGGGAATTTTGCCCACCCGTGTAGTCATTAGATTCGGAGTTTCCTGAAAGCTTAGTCTGTGATACATCGGTCCATTTAACATCCTCGAGCAGGTAGGTGATGCTGCTTATCACCTTTCCCTTTTGCCTCACGAGGTGTATGATGTATTTCAGATATCTCAGTTGCATAGGTATGTCCCAGATCCGAATCATATCCTTGATCATTCTGAGCTAGTCATTTGTACCGACTTATCTTATGAGGAGCAATCTATATCCATATTGGATCGGAGGGAGAAGGTGCTCAAGAACCAGAATATCCATCTTGTCCTTGTCCCTTGGGGTCATCACCCTCTGGAAGTGTCGACGAAGGAGCGCAAGGATGATATCAGGTCCCAAATCCATACTTGTTCGACTCAGAAGGTATATTCTTTCTTATTCCTTTGCATCTTGAGTTCTGTGATCGTCGATTACCATGTGGCATGATATTGATTTTCTTTATTTTGTGTAGTTGATTATTGATTGTGTGTGTAGATGTGCCTGTAGTTGGTGTAGTACTGCTTCTGGTATCTCTAGCTTGCCTTGTGTTTGAATTCTGTGGACAAAAATTTTCTAAGGAGCATAGAGATGTAACTCCCCATTCCCGATATATGTATTACTGCATATACGACTTGCTAGCATGACCACCAGATGACCTGGAGACCAGATTCATTTTACCCTATTGAGCATGGTTTATGGTTTATTTGTGTGGCTATGATTGCTTGGAGGGATCATGACTTGATCCTATGGATAGGATCCAACCCCTACCCTATTTATTACCTCTTCCTTCTCTCTCTTCCCTTATTCTTCACTCTTTATTTTTTTTCTCCTTAGGCAAGTACATCTTACATTCATGGAGAAGTATGGTTCATTGCATATTTTTATTTCTTAATTTTTCTCGTATATTCTTAGTCTAGAATGTGTAGATCGTGTTTCTCTACATCTTTGATACGTGGTATTTTCGATTTTCATGGCTATTCCGGAGTAGATATAAAGTTTCCAAAAATTAGGGTTTTATGAACTTCATGTATATGATCTCCAAGCACTTAGTGATTTCTAAAATTATTTGTTCCATGTTGTAGAGAATTGAATTTCATATGCTTTTGGTTCTTTATTCACTTGATTTAGAGTTAAATGGAGATTTTATGAACAAAACAAAATTTTGGAGCTTTCCAAGGGTTGCTATCTTCGGAAAGAAGAACAATTTTGGTGTAGAAGTGTGCTTGCCGCATTCTTTGCATAAAGGTGCGCTGTTCGCGAACTTTTGTAAAAGTACGCCGAGGTCGTCTCCTCTGACTCATGTACATTTGCACCAATTCTACTTTAGCGTAAAAGTGTGCAGAGTTCACTTTTCTGTCTCGTGTGCATTTACGTCAACATCATTCTCTGTGTAAAAGTGCACGAAGACTTTTTCCCTTGCGCATAAATACGCACGACTCTTTTCGTGCGTACTTTTTTGTCGAGAATCCTATCTTCACCAGAGAAGTACGCAGTGCCTCAATTTGTTTGCTTTTTTGATTGAGGAGCTTTCTCGGTTTGTGTATTTTATTGGGTTACGTGCTTTCTTGGTTGGCATGTTTCTAGATCTGCGTGCTCTTTGATTTTGGGTACTTTATCAATTGGTAGGTTTTCTCGATTTGAGTGCTCGTATACTTTCTCTGTCGTGCGTACTTTGTCATACTTTTTCTTGTCTTCTCATGCGTATATTTGTTACGAGGAATGAGATTCTCTCGTGCGTACTTTCTAGGAGGGGGTAGTCCTTTATGGAAAAGTATGCACCCCTTCATCGTATAAGTGAGCCTATGACCCTACTGTAGCAACGCTAGAGGGGGGAAGTGAATAGGGTCAAGCTAATAAATTAAGCACAAATAATTAATAATAGACAATTTAAAATTAATTGTACAAGAAGTAAAGCAATAAGAATACTGACACTCGATGTATCCTGGTATCCTCCTCGAGGCACTCTAGTCCCGAAAACTCTTGTCCGGCTTGAATCCACTATTAACAAAATAGTTATACCACGATCTTTGATCTGAAGGTCCGTTGACTTCTTACACAAGAGATTTGATCCGAAGGCTCTCTAACTTCACACCAGCTTTGATCCGAAGGCTTGTACACTTCAACCACTTACAAGATGGTTTTAAACTTCGTATAACAAATATAAAGATCTAACTTTTATAACTCAAGAACACTCTAACACAATTTGTGGATAGGCAAATGAAAGATTTGGTGGAGTGTTTGTGGATGGCCTTGGTAGATAAGAAATTTTTAGGCTCAAAAGGATCAACCTTGAAGGAAGGTGTTGAAGGTTTTAAATAGGCCAACATAAAGAAAGAAAGAAAAATACAACTTTTAGCCTACGAATGGTATACCCCAGTATTATACCGGTCTGCAGTAGTAACGGCTATAAATATGACTGTTGGGATCATTTAAGGCACAAAATCCGACCGTTGGATTGCCAACTATGATGAATCGATATAACGTCGGTATAGACTAGTATACCGTCGGTATGCCGGTCCAAACGGTAGAGAACAATATTTATATAAAATAGATATACCGTCGGTATACTCTAATATAACGTTGGTATGCCAGTTTTCTGCCAAAAATGATCATGGGTTATTTTCTACCCTAACTTTCGATTTTGCCATCCATTTCTTGTGTTTATAATAATTCCTAAGACTTATTACAGACATTAGACAATCTATGGAAGGTGCAGGCTTCTTCAGAGTCTGAAAAAGATGATGGCATAGCTTGGCTTCTTCCCTAGATAGATTATGGCTTTTTTTCTTGACGACAGTTGTCCTGAGATAACATTTAATGCATATTTGCACTTTGCTAAGTTTAAGTATTCAAAGCAGTGATAGCATGAATATTAGTGATTTCATAATGTTAAATAGAATAGATTAACCATATTCAAAAATATAGTTAGATCATTGGGCTAAAAATCTTCCCATTTTTGATTATGGTAACTCGGTTCTATTTAAGATGGCTTTAATAGAAGCTCATATCAGTCATATGTAAAACAATAAGCATATATCACTATAGGTAGAAGAAGAATATAAATGCTATAGTGATTTCATGATTGGTTAGTGATATTAAACGGATAAACTTAATCGATTCACCATATTCAAAAATATGATGTAATCATTGGGCTAACACCTACACACATACATTGTTTATTTGATCTGTTTGTTTGCTCTTGTTGTTTCCTCTAGACTTCTTGTCTTGACCCTAGAAAGTTATGAGTACCAATGAGCTATGTGATCTACAATGCCAAGATTTTTTATGAATAATGACTAGTACTTGAGATACCTTGATTAAGCTATAGGCACAACTAGACTATGTTATAAACTTGGCCATAGAGGCACCAACTATGCAACTGACCTGATTTATTTGTTACAAGAAGAACAAAGTACTTATTGGTATGACTATGTGTACCTGATCTAATCAATGTGTTTCCATATGACAAAAGAAATTTATTTGGCTAATATTAGGCTTGGTATCCAGACCTAATTACTTGTATCCGTGTTGATACACCTTTTGCACCTAGTATGCTACTTGGCTTAGGTGTGCACCGAGGTGCGACATGATCTTGCTACGTATTATATGCTAAGTGTTATGTGCTACACGTTCTCATTTTCCTTGGCACATACATGGTAACTGGTCATCGACAACACAAAAAATACGAAAAAAGTTGTGCGAACTATTGTATTGATTGGAATTGAACAAAAAGTACAAAAGAAGCTCTGATGCATAGTGCACTGAGTACAAATAAAATATAGGCAAGTATAACGGTGGAGATCTGATCTACGGTCCATCACTTTACTCCGTTGACAATCCGACATCGAAGAGATTGGCAAGGCCTCGGGGAACGTGAGTATGCTACTCAGTTAATGTCCCTTCTTCCTTCTGTCTTGTGGTCTCCTCTGTGGTTCTGGTCGTCTCCTTTTTTCTTTGGTTTTTCTTCTTCTTCTGGGGAATACCCAATATTTATAGACTTTAGAAGGACATGCATGTGCATGTATGCATGGATTTCATGATTCCGTACATAGGCATATATCGTGATATGTCTACCACATAACAATTCGAGATCTAGGGTTGCTAATGCCCATAATCTGCATGACACGTGTCATGCCTCGATTATTCGAACATCTTGGATATTAATAATCGCAAGATTTGATTGTGTGGGGCCTTTAAAAGAATGCTGCCGCATAATAACCTCAACACATGGAAGTGCTGCTGTATGGGAACACTGCCACATGGGAGATCTACCGCATGGAAGGCTGGCACATGAGAGTTTTTTCACATGGTACCTTCTTTGTGATGTCATGGATGTGCACGTTTCATAAAGCAGTCTGCATAATTATAATTTGGCACATGCCTGCATATGGCACATGGTTGTATGACTGCGCATGGCGCATGGAGCATGGCTTTGGCTATATCGCTTTGGCTCTGGCAGTATTAGGCACATGGCTCTGGCTGTATTGGGCGCATAGCTCTGGCTGCATTAGGCATATAGCTCTGGATTTTTCCATGATTCTATAAGACCTCCTTCAATATTTTTAAACTTAACTTAAATTAAGTTTGTAATACTTTGAACAGAAGTATGGATGATGAATGCACCTAAATAGTCTGGCGCATCAGGTTAATTGGCGTATATGATAAGAATGTTGGGTTATCTTTCCTCAATCTTGAGCTGGCAGATTATCAGTGCATGTTGTATGGTTGACCAGTTCTTTTATCTTCCCGAGGAGTGGGTTCATTCATTGAATGCGAGATATATCCCGCGGTCTTGGCCATTATCGCCTATAAATAGAAGCCATTTGGAGAGAGAGAGAGAGGGAGAGAGAGTGAAAGAGAGAGGGAGAGAGAGAGAGAGAGAGAGAGATAGAACCACTTATACTTCTCAAGATGCCTTTTCCATGGTCAGGCTCAGGAAATCTGGTTATGCGCTTCGTCGACCCCTGTCCTTGATGGTTGATCACTTCGTCGCGGCAGCCCCTTCAGAAGGTAAGGAGAAAACCCTTGTCTCCTCTTTCTTAACACTCATAGACACTAATACGCATTGGCGGAGAAGAGATCACCGAGAGCATACGAAGGTAAATCCTATGGCTTGATGTGTATGGTCGTCTCTGAAAGACTTCATCATTAAGATGCGCTGATGGCAAGAATCCTTCACTAGGCACATGGGTGATAATGTCTCAAGATGCTCATCGGAAGCATGCGCTGGAAGGGTATGCATGACCACTCTCCGCATCGATGCTGGTGTCTCTCTTAGGGTGCCGTGTCTGTATCATATGCTATGGTTGAGATGCGCATATATGTTAGACTTTTAATCTGTGCGCATGGTATCCCTACGCATGGGTAACTTGTTTCTAATTTGCTAGTATCTGCCTTTTCACTATCTTTATTGCAAGTTTTTGGACTTGTGTGTGTACTTGTCATGTGAGTTGCCTTGGGTTGCCTAGGTTTTGATGAAGCATGGAAGGATATCATAAGTTTTGTTATTCGTGATGAACAAACACATAACTAGAAGATTGTCTGGAGTCTTCCAACCTAGCTCATCGTAGCTATTTCCGGTATATGGCCATCATGGTTAAAGGGTTGGGATTAAAATTCCAACCAGGACTCTATGCGCGTCCTTTCATATAACATAGTTGGGTCTGTAGGCTCAGCTCTGTGTTGTAAGCTCTCTTGCTTTCTCTCCGTATTTCAATGTACCATGGTTTGCATTGAGCAGTCTTGCTGAAGTGATGACCCAGAATGCGTTAAAATGTCGGCTATACTTATGTTGGTACCAGAAGCAGGACAGAGGGGGTCTCCTTCTTTCCAAATATAGTCGTGATCCTGAATATTATTGAAAATCCTTAAATATAATGGACTTCCATCATATGTACTCATGATCTTGAATATAAATGAAAACTTACCTTTTTCCTTTTAAACTTTTCTGTTGCTTTATGTATCGTGGTAACGAATATTATAGATTCTCAAATCAGAGGCTGCTTTTGGTGCTAATCTTATTTCACATGAGGTACGGGAAAGGGTTGGGGGCAATGAAGTAGGTAATATGGATGAAGTATAGTATCATAACTTATGATAAACAAACCATATTAGAGGTAATATGAACATGATAGGTTAGCGCAGCCCTATGAGAAAGTTTTGAAGGAGATACCATCTGCGATGGTTAGAAAATTTTGGTACAAAACCGGTAGGCAAGGTATTTTGTTTGTAGATGATGAGTGTGATCATGGTGAAGTTTTTTATGGAGATAAAAGAAAACGAGTCAGATGTAGTATGGACATGACTATTTTTTTCTATTGGGGGAACATGGATAGCTCATAGTTTAGAGGTGATGTGGACGTGAACTTATTGCCTTGGATAATTTTTGAGGATCTATTATCCATTGTGTACTCAGGAGTCCTGAGTATGGATAATAGATTTTTACCACATACGGCGGAGGCAGGCTGGACTACATGTCGGGGAAGAGATGCAATATATATTTTTTTTGCGTGCCTAACTTAGGTATAGTATTTTTTAGGAACTTGACATTGATCGACATCATTAGCAAGTCACCATTATGCTTAGCAAACCTGTATACGACATTGGAGTAGACGACTTCTACTATGAAGGGACCCTCCTACATAGCTTGGAATATTCCTACCAACCTGTGGGTCATGACCATCAGTCTTCTTACGGTTAAGAAGAGATCACCGACCTGAAATATCCTTTCCTTCACTTTTTTATTGAAGGCTCCGAAAAGTCATGCTTGATATAGCTCAATTTGCTGCTGAGCCAAGAGGCATTTTTTGTGTAGTTCCTCCAACTCTTGTAGACGTCGATGATGGTTGTCTTAGACGGTTAGCTGGTTGGAGAGAGCTACCCGGAGAGAAGGAATTAGGGTTTCCAGAGAAAGCATAACTTTACTTCCTGTTTGCCGTTTAATATCAAAACGAGAATTGGGAGAACTAGATTTGATTTAACAAACTAAGAAAGTACAAAGAAGAGTCCTAGGATACAATCTAAGTAAAAATTTATTTTCTAGGGGGTAACGACGGAGGGTTAGGAGTGTAGCAACTTTCTTTACTCCGTGGATAATCCGATGCGGAAGCTCTTCTCTCTCCCTTGAGTGTTGATTCGCAGATAGCTAGTCTGCCTCTTGCATGGGTCTGGTACCCTACTATTTATAGTCATATTTGTGGCCGCATGGATTTCTGGCAGCATGGATGGTGGGGTTTGCCACGTGTCCCCCCTTAACGGAAGGGTGCTACAGCTGTACACCAGAATCCAGGCTCTGCTGCTACGTGAATATTTGTTGGGATTTTGTTGTTTGCTGAGTATCTGGGAGATTTTCAACTATGTAGGCACGACTTGGTCAAATAGACACGTGGTCGCTATTTGGTTGGAGAGGACTACTCAATTGTAACAACAAGACTTGGTCGACGTAGAATCTGGGACACATGTGGTCAAAGAGGCACGGGACGCACAGAGTCTAGAACGCACGGGACCAAAGACGGATGGACCGCATGAAGTCTGGAAAGTATGGGCTAGAGTCGCTTGGGACGCATGGAGTCTGGGATGCATGGGCCATCATCGCATGGAACGCATTAAGTTTGGGAAGCATGGGCCATAGACGCATGGGATCTTTTTGTTGGGTTTCCACGTGGCTTTGTACCATCCTTGGAACTTCTGTCTCTTAGAGTATTCTCGTCCTTCGAGGCAATCAAAAAAATCCTTTTTGTCAGGATTCTGTGTCCCGCGCCATCTTCGTTGTCAGGACGTCATGTCAGGTCGTCCTGTGGCCAGTTGTCAGGATGCTTGTTTGGATCGCATGTGTGTTCTTTTTTAGGCTACTTGGTATCCGTGTGATCCATTTGTTGATTTTTTATTTTGGGGACGACTGGACGTCGGTCGGATGGCTGTATCTTTTCCATGATTCTACAAGACCTTCTTCAAAGTTTTAAACTGATAAGTTTGAAATACTTTGAATAAAGAGCATGGATGGGGTATGTTCAGGCCACATGGTCATTGAGCCGTATGGGCAAACGGTGCCAGGCTATCAAATATGCATATAACTGCTAGATTTTCCTTGACCCTTGAGTGGATTTTTTTCGGATTCTGAGCCATCTCCTTATGCGGGGCTCGATGCGACAGTTTTCAAGGATATAAAAGTGGTACACAAAAATTGAGGCATCAGGTTCATCGCCATAACTGCCCTATTCATCACCTCGATCTCTTCACGAGTCTCTTGGATCCTATAAGTAGGTGACTTGGGGATAAGAGATAACTATGTCTTTATTCCTCCTCCTTCGTGAAGATGCTGGATGTTGCTGTCTCTCTCGTCGAGGAGTCGGTCGAGAGAAGGATTGATCCGTTGCCCCCTGATCCAGGAATTCTACTCTGAGGTAAGGGGATACTATGTCTCTCATGTTGTGCTGCTAAGGTCACAGAGCCACCAACGTGAGCAGAGCTTTAGCAAAGTTCTGCCGCCTGGATGAAGGCTTCCCTCGGACATGTGCAGACCTTCTAACAAAGTTCTATCGTATGGGTAAGCACTCCTTCATGGCATACGCACAAAACCTCTTTGACATGTGCTCCGAGCTTTGGCGAGGCCGCATAGATGAGAAATTATCTATTTTATGCGTGCAACGCCTGTATGTGGCTTGGCCACATGGGTAAGGTCTTATCCTGCTCGTTCGTGCAAACTTAACTATACGTGGCCTCAACCTGATAATGGTACACGATGGTTATGGATTTTTATAATCTTCTTTGGGACTGATGAGTCTTCTTTATGCAGGTTTTATCTTCAGTCGTGTTTTTTATGATGGGGCATGGAAGGATATCATAACACCCGTTGTTTGGGATAAAAACCAACTTTATGCGATATTTCGCCAGGAGACGCGGTCCGTTTGGCAAGAACTAATCCAGGATACGAGGATGAATATCCTGTGTCATACGCCAAGTTGTCCTTGTTCATACAGAGCGTCAGCTGCTTTTCTCCCTTTTATATGGTTCACTATTGGCCGAAAAATTGTGGGGTCGATGACAGGATTTGGATTTATTGCCATTCCTCTCATCAGTCTTCTCGCATGGTTGTAGAGTGTCTGCTCCTGCTCTTCCCTTGCTATCCATCAGCATGATTTTTTTATATACTGAGGTTTGCACTGTGGAGTGGTGATCCATAAAGCATTGTGTTCTGCTGTGGGCTCGACTTATGTCAGTAGCGACGATAGCACGAAGGGGCGCTTCTAATAATTTTTTTTGTATCAGCGAGACTTCATGAAAAATCCTTTAAAGCAGGTTTCCATCATATGTACTCATGACCTTGAATACTAATGAGAACCCTTGAAGTAGTGGATTTCCATCATATATATTAATGATCTTGAATATTAATTAATGAAGTCTCTCATTTTTAGAATTTTTTTATGTTGTGCACTTTTGGGTATTGTACTGGAGATAATATGAATGTAATACCATACCATAGATTTTTAAGGATATCCCACTAGGGGATTTTGGGTGGACCTATTACCCTTTTGCGCAGTTATGGTGCGAGTAACAGATTCGAAACAATCCCTATCAGAGGTAATATAGTCGTGATAGGTTTTATGGATTTTAAGGATATCCCGCTGGGAGATTTTGGTGGACCTATTACCCTTTTGCACATTTAGGGTGCGGGTAACAGATTTGAAACAAAACTTATCAGAGGTAATATGGACGTGATAGGTTTTGTGGACCCATTACTTTTTGTGCATGTTAGTACAAGTAATAGGTTTGACATAAGCCCTGCCAGAGGTAATATGGATGTGGCCGTTTTTGTGGACTTAACACCGCGGGCATACTCCAAATTTGGTACGGGTGATAAGTTGGAAGATAATCGATATCAGAGATAATATAGACGTGATGATCGATGGTCAACGACAGAAAGTTTGCTCAGAGGTAATATTGACATGGCAGACTCCGTCGGAGTAGTGTATTAGAGTGATAGTCCAGAGGTCTCGTGGACATGAACCAACGCCCAGGAAGATATGATGTAGATGGTAAATAAAGGAGTACTAGTCTAATTTAGACGGAGTACTTTTTGAGGAACTTGCCTATTATAGGCATCAGGAGCAAGTCGCCGTTGGGTTTTGCTAGCCGGTATGCACCATTGGAAAATACGGTTTCCACAACGAACGAACCCTCCCATTTAGGTTAGAATTTGTCGGCCGTCTTGTGGGTCATTACCATCCATCTTAGTACTATTTTAACGATGTCACCCACTTAAAATGTTCTTTGTTTTACCCATTTATTGAAGGCTCCAGAGAGACGCGCTTAATACATCTCTATGCGTTGTTGGACTAAGAGCTATTTTTCGTCGAGTGCTTCCAACATTTGTAACCGTCGGTGGTAGTTGTCATTCGTGGTTAGTTGGTTGGAGAGATCTACCCGTAGTGAAGGAATTTGGATCTCAAGTGGGAGTAATATCTCACTTTCATACACCAAAGAGAATGTCGTATCCCTAGTAGCTGTCCGAACTGTTGTTCGGTAGGCCCAGAGATATTCACCCTGCTTCTCGTTCCAGTCCCATTTGTTGGAAGACACAAATTTCTTGAGGTGCTTGATGATGGTTTTTATGAACACTTCTTTCAGACCGTTTGTGACAGGGGGGTTGTATGCCATGGAGGCTATATTTTGGATTCGGTTCTTGTCGCAAAACTAATAGAAGGCGTGGCTTGCGACTGTGGACCATTGCCGTGGAAGATCCAATACGGCAAGCAGAAGCGATATATGATGTGATGCTTGACAAAGTTAATCACATTGGCTGTCTTGACTTCAGCGAGTGGAACAACTTTTGCCCATTTGGAGAAGTAGTCGGTGATCGCCAGGATGAACCGATGTCCCTTTGATGAAGGCTGACTGATTGGCCCAATGATGTCCATTCCCCCGTCTCAAAAGGCCCAGATGCTACCCTTGGGTGTAGGAACTCGGATGGCTGGTGGATGAAGTCCACATGGATTTGACATGCATGGTACTTCCTTACGTAATCAATAATTTCTACTACCATCGTCGGCCAATAGTAGCCCATTCTCCGAAGATGGTCCTATAACTTTGTATCGGATTGATGTGCCCCACAGACGCCATCATGGACTTCGTGGAGGACTTATTTTGCCTCTGTGTTCGACATGCATCAGATCAAAAGGCCATCGTAGGACCGACGATACAATATTTTGGTCTTCGTCTCATAATATAAATGGAGGGAGCGTCTTCTGATTGAAGTAGCTTCATTTAGGTTTTCAGGAAGAATTTCATAGACTGTGTAGTCGATGAATGGAAGCCTCTGATCTTAAGTATCAGTATCGACCTCCACTGCATAGCTGAGGCATAAGCATAGGTTGCTTTTGGGATAGACCAGCTCTTGACCGATTATCGTGATTAGCTGATGGGTATTGTCTGGGACTGCCAAGGAAGCAGCGAGGCCGGCTAAAGCGTCTACCTCAATATTTTGTAACTGAGGGACATGCTTAATAAAGAACATCTCGAATGTTGTAATGATACTATGTGCAGCTTGGTGGTAGTGGATCAAGTCTTCATTTCGGACTTCATATACTCCTCGAACTTGATTGACGATTAGCTGAGAATCGCTGTAGGCTTCCAAGTACTCTACCCCGACTTATTTAGCTAGCTGGAGTCAGATAATTAGGGTGTTGTACTCTACTACATTATTGGATCATGGCTCCATGACAGAGTATACACAATTGATGATGAGGCCGTAGGGAGATCAACACTATCTCGACCCTAGCGATGATGTTGCCTTTGGGCCCTGTTCTTGAAGCACCGTCAAAGAACATTCGCCAAACCGTTTCATGTGAGGTTACATTGGCATCTTCCACTTCGTCTAGAATCTCTTCATAGAGCTTTGATATTTCTGACCCCGGGTGGGCTGCCAGAAAGTCGGCTAATGCCTGACCCTTGACGACCTTATGGGGGACAAATACCATATTATATAGAGATAATAGTATTTCTCTAGTAGCCAAGCGGGAGATGAGTGCACCAGGTTTTTTCATGAGGACCCTGAGGGGGTTGACTTACGAGATTACATGAATGGTCTGTCCAGTCATGTTGTGTCGAGTTTTCTGGATGGCGAATACCAGCGTAAGGCATTCTTTCTCGATGTCGATATATCTATGCTCTGGGCAGACCATCATCTGGCTGAGATAGTATATGGCCCGCTCGTAGCCTGAATCACTATTTCGGGCTAATAGGGCACCAAGAGAGTGATCCATTACGCGTATATAGAGCAGGAATAGCTTTTCCATGATCGGGGGCTACTAGCACATGAGGGTTTGATAGGTATTCTTTGATGTTGTCGAACGCTCGATAGTATTCTTTATTCCAAACAATGGAGACACCTTTCTTTACGAGCTGTATGAATGGCCGACAATGTCCAGAGAGGTTTCATATGAACCTCCTGATGTATGCCAACCTTCCTTGGAGGCCGCGGAGTTCCCAAAGGTTCCTTGGTGGGTGCATCTCCAGGATGGTCTTGGTCTTGTCGGAGTCTATGTGAATACCCCAGGAAGTGATGACGAAACCTAAGAATTTACTGTTGGAGACTCCCAGGAAGGACTTGGTAGGGTTCATCTTAAGGCAGTGCGTGCGCATTAAGTCAAACACCGTCCTCATGTCTTGGAGGTGATCATCCTTGGAGCGACTCTTGACGGCGATGTCGTCGATGTAGCATTCCACCGCCTTGCACAGATGTTAATAAAAAATGGTGCTCATAGCTCGCTGATATGTAGCACATGTGTTCTTCAGACTGAAAGGCATTACCATATAGCAGTATACATCTATCAGGGTTCAGAATGACGTATGTTTCTCATCGTTGGAAAATATCTTGATTTGGTTGTAGCCTGAGAAACCATCCATGAAGGAGATGCGTTTGAAGCCACAAGTGTTATCGATCATTACATTGGTGATTGGAATAGGGAATTCGTCTTTGGGACATATCGTATTTAGATCACGAAAGTTGATGCAGACTCAAATCTTCTCATTTTTCTTAACGACGGACACGATATTGGCTACCCAGTCGGGGTGTTGTTCCTCGCGGATGAAGCCACTAGCTATCAGCTTGTTGACTTCGTCTTCGATAGAATCCATCATGTCTGGCCAAAAACATCATTGTTGTTGCTTGACTGATTTAACGTCTGGCCGAATGTTAAGTTTATGCACCGCAATTTGGGGATCCAGTCCAGGAATGTCTTTGTAACTACAGGCAAATATATTGATGTATTCCCTGACGAGTTGTAATAGGGACTCTCGGTCTTCGTCGGGCAGACTTTTGCTTTCGAAGATAGGCATTGGGGAGTTCTTGTCACCTAGATTGACTTGAACTACTTCGTCCTCGGTAGGAGGTTCCCGCTGCTCAAATTGCATCTTCCATTGTGAACCCAGGTGTTGGCCCTAGGTTCCATCTCAAAGAGATCGGGTGGATCCTCGTTGTCTTCCTCGGCAGACACCATATTGGAGGACAATGTTTGTCTGAGCATGTTCCCTATGCTGATGACGGAGTCACATGCTATAGATTCTTAAGAGTGTGAGCATTTTTCATCTTCTTTATCTGAGCCCTCGGGGGTTGTAGGAGGTGTTACATATCCTAAGCCATGCTTAGTCTTATGTTAGTAATCATCGGGCTTGCCCGAAGAGGAGGGAAGTCGTAAAAGCGCTATTCGGCCTTTGCCATATTTTAATCTTTCGGTGACCCCCAGGTTGTATCCCATCTTTTGAATAAGATACAGGGTTTGCGTGCTATACCGGTACAGTAGCATTCTTCCTATCTCTAATTCTGGTTCTTCTTCCTCTGGGATAAAGGAATGGGGGCATTCCACCCTGTCGAAGATGATGATCTTATCTCCCTTCATTCTGGTGGGACTAAGAAATAAGAATCCTGACTAGGACAAAGCCGGTTCATGGTGCATGTAGTAGTCACTTGTGTGTACAGGTGAAGGCCCAGACCGTGCTCCAGGGAGTAGAGTGTACTTATATGCATACGCTCCGAGTAGTTCAAAGATAGTCCTTTATTGAGGAAATATGGTATCTCTTCCGGCGGGATTACATCATCAGGGGAAGAGATATTGACACTGGCAGATATATATTCCTCCAGCTCATCCTTCTCCTTGGCTACTCCAAGCGTAAGTGAAGGATTTGGTGGTTGTTTGCTCAATTTTACCACCAAAGGTTCAAAAGTTGCAGGTGCGGTCGGGTCTCCCTTTAGTGGTTGACTCAGCCTTTGAAGGTGAACGACCATTGGTTCGAAAGGCGTAGATAGGGAAGAATCTTCTCTTGGTGGGCCATTCTGCCTGCGAAGGCGGATGACCATTGGTTCTGGCGATGCCTAAGTTAGCCGAGATTTAGGTGCCTTCCCGTACGATTTTATGATGAGAGGTACGGCCGCATCGAGAGTGCCCTAAGGCGGATTCTTATAGGCTCCTCGGGTGCTGTTGTGGCCTCGGCTTCATCGTCGGCCTCGTTGCCACCTTCATCTTGGGAATCTTTCTTGTAGAGGATTGAGTCGGAGTAGTAGATCTCGATACCCTTAAAAGGATCGACGTCAGCAAACTCCGCTTTGACAAAACCGTGTTCGTCTACATATTTTAGGCGCTGGTGGAGGGTGGATGGCATAACCCTATGTTCATGTATCCACAGACACCCCAATAAGACGTTGTAGGATGTATCTACATCTATGACGTAGCAGGTGACTTCTGTTTTTAAGTCGCCTATATGGTATTTTATGCAAATTTTACCCAGAGGGTAGCTCCTCCTCTTGTTGAAGCCACTGATGGAGGTATTGGTGGCCGCCAGACGATGCATCGGGATCCCCAGGGTCTAAAGCAAACTTCTCGGTATGATGTTGATTGACGATCCTGGGTCAATATGCATTCGGTCCACCTTGATATCGCCAATATACCCGGTATAGTACAGGGGTCGATCGTGCCTATTGTTCTTGAGCAACATATCCTGTTGCGAGAAGATGATATTGGGTATCGCATCCATAACGTTGTTGCAATGTGGATAAGCAGCAGGATGTTTGGTTGGTGGCTTGACTTGCGCCAGGTAGACATCAGCATTTTGTAGTGCCTCACTCAGGCAGTGTCATGACCCGCACCCTGGACTTGGGCATGAGTCATGAGTATGCCCAGCCTACACCGCAGTGTCGGCAGTAGAATATTATACAATAAGACACAAGTATAATCTATAACTCACAACATATATACATCTCCACACTATACTCAATCACAGGCACTGGTTTAAATGAATACACCAAGATGATAATAAAATAATAGTCTTGATGCGGGTTCAAGAAATTTTCCCCAAAACTAAATATCCAAAGTACAATATTCAAAATACTTTAAAAAAATTGTCCGAGAACAATCCGGTCCAAAATAACTAACAAAATCAACTACTACTATACTCCATTGCAGACGGTATCAGAGCTGCTAACTCTCCCTGATCCTCCGGAAGGGCAAGATCAGGCTCTATTATGTCGCTAGTATACGGTCCGTAATGTGTAGGGATTGCATCCTTATTGTAGTCACCTAAAATATTTATCCAGTCAGGAAAGGAATGAGTACATCTTAGTGAAAACAGTTCCAACACATGGTAGAAGCTATAAGACAATAAATAGTAAGGAATATATGATAGCAACAAACTGAACTCATAATAAGGCAAGTAGAATAACCAAATGCTGAAGTCCTGTAATGGCAAACATATAGTACAATATCTCCAAGCCACAAAAGAAATAACTGTAATATATGGAAGAACATATGGGAATAACTACTCTATGTAATTTGAAATACCTTGTTGACATGTGAACGGCTAGGGTATAATATCCGGCAAACTATACGTGTCGTGCATGGATGCTATTATTCCAGAAATACCATGGGATAGAAATGGTAGTTCACACGTCCACTAAGTATTTCCCCTCCCCACAAGTACACATGGATTCCAAACCAGTCATGAAGAAATAACAATAATCCAGAATAGTCATGTATCTCATAATAAGAATCCATCATACTAATCCGTGTAGCAAGTGACAAGAATCAAATAATCAATACTTAACATGCATTATAGAGACTTTCAAGCCGTGAAAGTAATCATGGAAATGTACTCGCCTGTGGTCCTTAGCTGGTATGAATCAGAATCCAAGTCACAATCCAAATAGCCTATGTATTATAAATTTACCATGTCAAAAGGTAATTTATTTTAATTTATTTAATTCTAGAAAAATTACTCTAAATTTCTATTTTAATCTTATTATTCTGATTTTTAGGTAAATTCCTAAATTTTGTCCAAAGAACAAATTTTATCAACTCGAGACTCATGGTACGCAAATCGAGGTAATCTGTTGACCTAAAAGTCAACCGATAAAAACATGCTAGAATTTATGGCTCATCCAGATTCAATTTTGTTTGGGAATTATTGCACATACCAAAAACGTATTGTGCAAGGGTAATTAATTTCTAACCTAGAAGTTCTACAGAATTAACAGTACTGAAATATTTTATATTAATTTCTGGGAAAAATATATGTCAATGATCTCGACATTAGCTTTCCAAAACTTCAAACGGTTCGTGATTCTGATTCCTAGTTCTCCCAAAATCGCAAAAACACCGAGACGAATCTATTTTTGGACATGCTGTGCTCTACAAATTTTCTAGAATTTAATATTCATAATTTCATGAAACAATTTATATATTCAAAAAACTAACCTCAATATGGTTCTAATACAAGAAACTGGGTCGCATTTGGAGTCCAGAGCTATGAGTAATGGCTTCTAGAAGATGAAGGAAACCCTAGATGACAATTCTCCAAAATTGGCTAAAAGAAAATCCTAGAATTTATAAACTAAACACTGTATATATATAGGAGAGAGGGAGCAGTCGCGGCTAAAGGCATGCCACGTGGCATCCATCCGCTGCTACATGCTCGGATCTAACGGCCAGCTTTCAAGCCGGTTTGGCTCGGCTGAGTCCGAGTCGGGTTAGGACTCGGCTCGGCTCAGCTCGGCTTGGCTTGGACCGGCTCCACTCGCCCCCACCCTCGCTCTCTCGCTGACAGATGGGCCCGCTGACTGTACTGCGCTTGCTGACATGCGGTCCAGACTGGCTGCTGACTGGACGGGTTGGTTTAATTAGGATTTTCTTTTTCTGGAAATTAGTTTTTAATTCAGTTTTTCTTAATTAACTCAAATTAAATGCTAAAAATAATCCAAAAATTCTCAGAAAACTTTAGAAAATATATTTGATTATTTAGAACCTAAAATAAAAGTTTGGGATATTTTTAATTATGTTTGACCCTAAAATAAATTTTTGTAAGTCCTAAGAATTTAGTGTTACTAGTTTTTAATTAACCAAAAATTATGGAAAAAGTCCCACTAGTCCTAAATTAATCTAAAAATAATATTTAAGCTAGAATTTCAGGATACGGAGGTTACAAGTCTACCTCCTAAAAATTCATTCTTGATATTTAGGGCAGAACAAATACAAGAGGAAAATTACCTCATGGTGCAAAAAGATAGGGGTAACGCTCTCGCATCTCCTCTTCCCGCTCTCAAGTGGATTCACTAGGAGAATGATGCCTCCAAGCGATGCGAACCAAGGAAATTACTTGGTTACAAAGCACCTTATCTCCGCGGTCTAGGATCCCCACTAGGCACACATAACCTATTCCCGTGCCTTAATGAACCATCCTCAGCAATAGAGAAGTCATCCATCAATCCTGCCTGCACCTGACCTCTGAGGCCTCGTAGACCCTCATCCTGGTACTGTGTCTCTCGGATCTTCTCCATCAACCCTGACTAAATCTGCATGCCCATCATCTGCATGTCCACTCCTGGAATAATAACCTCGATGCCCAGGCTATCTAATTATGCTAATAAGTGATGATCCGTTGTCAAGTACATTGCTACTGGATATCTGCTCAAGGCATCGACAACTACGTTAGCCTTCCCTGGATGATACTGCAGTGAAATATCAAAAGCCTTCATCAGTTTTAGCCACCTGCGCTGCCTCATATTCAACTCTTTCTGTGTAAAGAATACTTCAAGTTTTTGTGGTCAGTGTATATTTCCAGACGCTCTCTGTACAGATAATGTTTCCACGGCTTTAGAGCAAAAATTACCGCTGCTAATTCCAAGTCATGAGTGGGATAGTTTCTCTCATGTGGCCATAATTGTCTAGAAGCATATGCCACCACCTTCTTGTTCTGCTCTAGAACACATCCCAAGCCCTTCCCCGAAGTATCGCTATAAATGACAAATCCACATGTCCCCGATGGCACCGTCAAAATGAGCGTTGTGGTCAATCTCTTCTTTAGCTCATTTAATGCAGTCTGACATTCTTCAGTCCACACGAACTGCACATCCTTCCGAGTGAGTCTAGTCAACAGCTTTGCGATCAGAGAAAAATCCTTTATAAATTTCTTATAATAACCGGCCAATCCTAAGAAGCTTCTGATCTCTGTAATAGAACTCGGAGTGGTCCAAGACTCTACAGCAGTAATCTTCTTTGGATCCACCGATATCCCGTCTCCAGTCACCACATGCCTAAGGAACTCTACCTTATCCAAGAAGAACTCATATTTCGAGAGTTTTTCATAGAGCTTCTCCTTTCAAAGGATCTCTAGCATAATCCTTAAATGCTTCTCATGCTCTTCCGGTGTCTTCGAATAGACAAGAATATCATCTATGAATACTACTACAAACTTGTCAAGGTACTGGTGGAATACCTTATTCATCAAGTTCATGAAGACTACCGGGGCATTAGTCAACCCAAATGGCATCACCATAAACTCATATTGCTAGTATCTTATCCGAAATGCAGTTTTCGGAATATCTTCCTTCTTTACCTTCAACTGATGAGAGCCAGACCTCAAATTAATTTTCAAAAATACCCTCGTATAGCTCAACTGATCAAAAAGATCGTCTATCCTTGGTAGCGGGTATTTATTTTTGATGGTGTGGTTGTTCAGAGCCCTATAATCAATGCACATTCGTACAGACCCATCTTTCTTTGGTACAAATAAGACTGGGGCTCCCCAAGGCAAGAAACTCGATCTAATAAAACCTTTGTCTAGCAAATCTGTCACGCCCCAGTCCCAAAATACCGTGGGACTGGACGCGTAAAAATGGCCAACAGCACGCACCGATGGACAAACCCAATTTAATGGATCCATCAGGGCATACTTAAGCTGTAAAATCAAGTCTATGACAATATGCACAACTAATCTCATCCACACAAGATATAAAATATGATCTACAGAATAAATAAGGAATGTAAATCATCAGCTCGTCTCAACAAAGTGCTTCGGGGAACAACCCGATAAATATCTGATACAATGGTTCAACAGACCAGAAATAAATGACTGAAGTAAATAAATAAATACTGAGCAAGAAACATGGATGCTCAGGAGAAGTCTTCGGCTAACACCTCGTCCTCGGATGGAAGTACAACCCTGGATCAGCTCCTGCTCCGGTCCCGTATACCTCATGATAAATCTCGTCCTCAAATCCTGGGGACATAATTCGGATCCAGGTCCTTAGGGGACATAGCAAGGTACAAGAAAGCTCAAGCCAAATAAATGCATTACAGAAAATAAATAGAATAAATAGGGCAAGTAAGTAACCATCTAAGTGAAAATGCAAGTAAGAGCAGTACGAGTACTCAGGCTGAGCCACTACAAGCTCTGTGTCGGGGAGTCGGTAGCGGTAATAAACACGTAATGTGCCTAGCTCTGCTACGAGAGTCTACGACCTCACAATAGTAGTAGATATATATAGAAAATAGCCTGTAGCCTGTGTGTCTCTCCCCACCCAATGTAACCACGCATATCATGACCATAATGTCTTATGTCCATGTCAAGCGGGATCATCACTAATGCAACAAGTCATATGTATCTATGAATATAGTATCTCTGCCAAGTCCTGTATCCTATATAGAATCACTACGAATATCTCGGGAATATCCTGTCTCATGAACAGTGTCAAGTGTTCTTGGTCGTATGGTACTTGATAAGACAAGTACGAGAATATAAAGTGTCACGAATGTCCATCTCTAAATGACAGTACCCAACACCGCGTACAGTGTTGGCACCCGACTAATAATCGGACGCTAAGTACGTCACACGATCCTAGGATAAGCATGCACAGCAATATAATAAAGCAAGAAAAATATGTAATAATACTACAGAGTTTGGCAAGGTACACTTGCCTGATGTTTGAATATCAACAGTCGTCCTGGTATCAGTGGATCCTGTGGGTACTCCTCCAAAAGTTGTAATAAACATCACCAACGGTCTCAGAAGATGTCAAATAGCTAGAAATGCCTCTCCTTACGTCCAATTTGGACACAGGGGCAAAAAGGACATTTTCGAGCCAAGGCGGGGTCCACATGTGGGCCACTTTGCACCGAAAAGTGTGTCAGGGTCAAAGGTCTCCAAATTTATCAAACTCAGTGTCTACAAGTCAGGAACGATGATACAAACCCAACGGAACTTCCAGAATTGGATTTCGATGAGCCGATCACAAAATCGCCCGTCAAGTAGAGCTTGTGGGGCCCACGATACGCGATTTTGTCAACGTTCTCAGAATTGAACCAAACTTGGGTCACAGGACCAGCGTATCGCTACGAGTCCAATGGCGCAAGTTTTGTCTCGATCCGACATGTATACCAAAAGTTACAGCATGTTCCAGAAAAGTCAGATACGGGGCGTTGTCCGCGGATACGCGTTGATTTCGGGGTGCACGCACCTCCGAATCGACTTCTACGAAATCCTACACGACCGTATCAACGATGCGCACGTATCTGTGAAGACCGCATGCGACCAAGTCATCCCGTTTGGCAGGGCGCACTCAGTTCCGGGGTAAAACAGGGCGTTATTTTTCCTATTTTTGGATCGCGGTGTGCGATCACCACAGGACGCGATGCACCGAGCGGGTTGTACGGCCACCGAGAGGGTTATACTGTCTACACGTAGCAACTGACGGAAACTAAAATGGAGTTACAATGAGGGAGAAAACGGTACCTGATCCGAGCTCCGTGAATGCTGAATTCCACGCGTCCGAGATGTTGTTTCGGCACAGTACCTGTCTGAGTCGCTGCTGTGTCCGCGTCCGGGGTTCTAGGTTGATGAACTGACCGGAGGGGATGGCTGCACCGCGGCCGGCCGGAGGGGACGCACAGCCGGTCGGGGTCGGGGATGCCGCAGTGATCGGGAACGGTCAGCCGATCGGGTCGGGGAACGCCGCGGTGGTCGGGAACGCTCAGGCGATCGGGTCGGGGTCGCACAGCCGATCGGGTCAGGGAATGCCACGGTGGAGGAACGGTCGGTCCGGCGACAGTTCGGGGCACAGCCGCTGTCGGGGTCAGGGACGCCGCAGCGATCGGGTCGGTCCGACGACAGTTCGGGGCACAGCCGCTGTCGGGGTCGGGGAACGCCGCGGTGATCGGGTCAGGGAACGCCGCGGGGGGGGGGGGGGAATCGGTCCGATGGCTCTAGGGGATGGGAGATGACAGGTCTGGGGCGGGGCTGCTTTAATAGCTGTTACAGTGCTTTGCGGCTAGGGCTTCCATCTGGTTTCGGGTCCGGGTCGGGTTGGTTTAACTTGAGTTTGGTTTAATTTCTTTTCCAATAGTTTTTAAGTCTTTAAACACGTTTTCGGAGTCCAATAAATTCACCAAAAAATATCACATGTCCGGTTTTCCATTTTACACCATAAAATATTATTTCTATAATATTTTAATACCAATAAACTATATTTAAAAATACTTAACTCCCAATTACCTTGCTTCTTCGTCCGAATAATACCAAAATTTTTTGGGGGAAAATATATTAAAAATTATTCTGAAAACAGGGTGTTTACAATCTTTCCTCCTTAAAAGGATTACGTCCTCACAATCAAAGAGTAAGCTACAAAAGAAGAATTATGGAAATACAAGGTTGCTTAGTTTACAACTGCCTCCTCGAACAAGTGGGGGTAACGCTGACGCATATTATCTTCTCGTTCCCAAGTCGATTCTCCAGGGGAATAATGTTTCCATGCTACATGAACCAGTCTGATTGTCTGTCCCCGTAATATCTTCTCACTGACGTCGAGGATGCCAACTGGTTGTTCTTCATATCTCAAGCTTGGGCCCACTGCAATCTCCGAATGATCGACTACGTGACTTGGGTCGGTCACGTACCTTCGCAGCTGTGAGACATAGAATACGTCATGCACTACCTCTAAGGATGGAGGTAATACAAGACGATAGGCCACCTCACCAACGCGCTCTAGAATGTCAAATGGCCCAATATACCTTGGGCTCAACTTGCCTCTGCTCCCAAATCTGATAGTACCACGAGTGGACGAAATCCTCAAGAACACGTGCTCTCCTTCTTTAAACTCTAGGGGACATCTGTGCGTATCTGCCCAATGCTTCTGTCTGGCCTGAGCTGCTCGTAGATGATTCTGAATCTGTTTCACCTTTTCCACTGTCTGCGTTACCAATTCTGGACCCAGTATTTGACGTTCACCAACGTCACTCCAACATATAGGCGATCTGCACTTCCTTTCGTATAAAGCTTCAAATGGTGCCATATAGATGCTGGCCTGATAACTGTTGTTGTAGGAGAACTCCACTCAGTGCAAATGATCTTTCCAAGATCCTCCGAAGTCTAGCATACATGATCACAACATGTCCTCCAATATCTGAATGGTGTGCTCCGATTGGCCATCTGTCTGTGGGTGGTAAGCCGTGCTGAATTTGAGTCTGGTACCCAGACTCTCTTGCATGCTTCTCCAGAAATGAGAGGTAAATCTCGAATCTTGATCTGATACAATACTGACAGGCACTCCATGTAATTTGATAATTTGTCGCATGTACATGTCGGCTAGTACCTCTGTGGACTGTCCAACTCTAAATGGCAAGAAGTATGCCGATTTAGTGAGTCGATCCACTATAACCTATACTGCGTCTCTTCCGCTGGGGCTCCTCAGAAATTCTGTGACAAAGTCCATCGTGATATGCACCCACTTCTATTCTGGTATAGGAAGCGGCTGTAACATACCTGCAGTCCTCTGATGTTCGGCTTTTACTTGCTGGCAGACTAAGCATTTGGCCACAAATCTCGCAATCTCCTTTTTCATTTCATGCCACCAATAATACTGTCTTATGTCTCGGTACATCTTGGTTCCTCCTGGGTGAACAGAGTAAATAGAGCTATGTGCTTCAGTCATTAACTCCTGTCTCAATTCTCCATTTGGAACATACAGGCGATTCCCAAACCTCAATATCCCGTCTTCGTGAATGCGAAGTCCTGTCTGCATGCCTGCTTCCGTCCTTTCTTTCAACCTTCTAAATCTAGCATCGGTGGGCAATGCCTCCTTAATCTTCTCCACGAGTGATGACTTAATTTCAAGATTAGCCATCAAGCCATTCTGTCCTGGTAAGACAACCTCTATCTGAAGCTCCTGTAGATCTCTCAATAACTCTGGCTGCATCATCAAGAAATAAGCCGTAGGCTTCCTGCTGAGCGCATCTGCAACGACATTTGCCTTTCCCGGATGATACTACAGTTCTATGTCAAAATCTACCATCAATTCAAGCCAACGCCTCTGCCTCATGTTAAGCTCCTTCTGAGTATATACATACTTCAGACTTTTGTGATCTGTAAAGATGTCTACTTTCTCCCCATAAAGGTAGTGCCTCCAAATCTTTAATGCAAAGATAACTGCTACTAACTCCAGATCGTGTGTTGGGTAGTTCTTCTCGTGAACCTTCAATTGTCTCGATGCATAAGCAATGACTTTGCCATGTTGCATCAAAACACATCCCAATCCGCTACCTGATGCATCGCTGTAAACAATAAAACCTCCTGACCCTGAAGGAAGAGTCAAGGCAGGTGCTGTTGTTAATATTTTCTTCAATTCTTCGAAGGCCTTTTGGCAGTCTTCGGTCCATATAAACTCCTGGTCTTTGCGTGTCAGCTTCGTCATCGGTTCTGCAATCCTCGAGAAATTTTCTACAAACCTTCGGTAATATCCCGCGAGTCCGAGAAAACTTCTCACCTCTGCAACTGATGTGGGTGTAGGCCAAGTCTCTATTGCCGTAACTTTCTCTGGGTCCACTGATAGTCCTTCTCCTGAGATGATATGTCCCAAGAAAGGCACTTTGTCCATACAGAACTCACACTTACTGAGTTTGGCATATAACTTTTCCTGTCTCAAGGTCTCTAGCACGATTCTGAGATGCTTCTCGTGCTCTTCATGGCTCTTGGAATATATGAGAATGTCATCAATGAACACTACCACAAATTTATCCAAGAACTGATGAAAGACTCTGTTTATCAAACTCATAAACACTGCTGGCGCATTGGTTAAACCAAACGGCATCACCAAGAACTCATAATGTCCATACTTGGTCCTGAAAGCTGTCTTCGGGATGTCTTCCCTCCTTACTTTGATCTGATGATAGCCGGATCGAAGGTCAATCTTCAAAAATACCCTTGTACCACTCAATTGATCAAATAGGTCATCAATGCGTGGCAAGGGATACCTGTTCTTGATGGTCACAGCATTCAGTGTCCTGTAGTCAATGTATAACCGTACTGTTCCATCCTTCTTTGGCACAAATAATATGGGTGCTCCCCAAGGTGAAATACTGGGCCGAATGAAACCCTTCTCCAGAAGGTCGTCAACCTGTTCTTTCAACTCCACTAACTCCTTAGGTGCTAGCCGATATACTGATGAAGTGATAGGCTCTGCTCCGGGAGTTAAGTCTATTGTGAATTCTATTTCCCGATCAGGCGGTAAACCTAGAAGATCATCAGAAAATACATCCACAAATTTTGATATGACTCTTGGCTAACCTATCTCTCCTTCTACAGATAGTACCCTAAGAGTAGGCTGAACTCCTTGTTCTACTGCTCCTCGAAGAAACTCGAATTCTGGATGTCCAGGCGGTCTAAATATAACCCTTCCAAACCGACAATCAAGAGTCGCATGGTACTGACTTAACCAGTCCATACAAAGTACAACATCATAGTCAGGCATAGAAAAGATCAGAAATTGGACTCGCATCTCTCTTCCACAAACTACTATAGAACATGATCTACAGACGTCACTAACCGGAATAATTCTACCTCCCGTAAGAATTCTCTTCATCTTCGGAAGGGGTGCGGTAGCTACTCTATGGGTGGCTACAAAGCTAGCTGCTATAAATAAATGCGATGCTCCAGAATCAAATAATGCTACAGCTGGTAATGAAGCTACTAAAATAGTACCTGCGATAACCTCGCCTGCAGTAGCTTCCTGCTCAACAGCTAATGTGAATGTCTGGCCTCTTCCCTGAGCTGGACCTCTCTGCTGCTGCTACTGCTAAAATAGGGCTTCCTGTGGTGCCAGTGGTGGTCTCTGCTGGTAGCCCCCTGTAGCTGGTGGTCTAACTCCTCCAGCTCCTGTCTGCTGTGCTCCTACTGCTGGATAAGCTGGTCGTGGTGCAGGCAAGGCTAGTCTCGGTGCTCCCTCTCTATATTTAGTGCAGTCTCTGGATAGATGCTGGTCTGATCCACAAATTAGGCATAGTCCCAATTTATGCCTGCACTCTCTCTCAATGTGTCCTACCTTGCCGCAGTGGTGACAGGTAGGAAGAGATATGGCCCTGTGTGCTGCTCTCTTCGGTATACTCCTCTGGAATCATTTTGTAGAATCTCCAGGTGCTGTCTTAGTTGGTGCGGATGTGTTTGGCCTCTTCAGATTCGATTCCCTTCTAGTGACGCACTCCATGCGTCGTGCTGCTGCAAGGACCTCGGTATAAGACGTAAGTGCGATCGAGCCAATCAATCTCTGAAGCTCGAACTTCAGTCCATCAAAGAACTTTTCAGCTTTCTCTTCCTCTGTCGAGATCAATGTTGGAGCGAAGTGACTTAGGCGTATAAATTCTGCGTTGTATTCTTCTACTGTCATACTGCCTTGGATGAGGCGGTTGAACTTGTCTCTGAGCTCTGATCGTGCAACTGCTGGAATGTACATCTCTTGGAAAAGTCTGGAGAACTCTTCCCAAGTGACTCGGTCCTGTCCGAGCCTTCTTTCTTCTGCTAGCCACCAGTGATGCGCATTATCAGTTAACTGCATTCTGACTGCAGTCATCCATTTCTCTCTCGGAAGTTCAGAGGCTTCCAACTGATGCTGAATGTTAGTGAGCCATTCATGAACTTCTGTTGGCCCTTCTTTACCAGAAAATGTACGAGGCTTGAGATGATGAAAATCGGTGATAGATCCCATCGCTGTTCGCCTTGTTGGTGGATTTGCCTGCTCCAATACGGATACCAGGCTGGTCCTCAGATACTCTGCTTCCTGGCGATGGGCCTCTTGCTGAATCTGCTGCTGGGCCTGTATCATGGCATACATCATCTGGAACATCTGTTGCCCGTCCATGGCTTGTCCGGACGGGAAAACTGGCATCTGGGGAGTGAACTGTGGTGGAGGTGGGAAGTTATCTCTTCGGAACCTTGGATTAGGCTGACCGGTTTGGTCGCTCTGCGATGCTTATCCTCGATTCCCTGCAGTCACTCCGTCTGTGTAAGTAACCACAGCGTCGTATGGCGTATCCAAAGGAATCTCGTCTCCGTTCCTGGGATCTATTTCTCTGCAACCAAAAGATAAATTGTAAGAAGGCACCAAGGAATCAACACAGGATGCAGTTCAAGTAATAATTTCAAGTTCGATATAGAGTTCAATAATGGTTTAAATAATAGATGAGATCCTACAATCTATCCTATCCTTAGGGCAGGCTGGTTTGATCCCTAAGTTAAAACCGAACAATTTAGTCGTAGACCTGCATGGGCCACCACAAAAACCATGTCACGCCCCAGTCCCAAAATACCGAGGGACTGGACTCGTGGCAATGGCCAGCAGCACGCACCGATGGACAAACCCAATTTAATGGATCCATCAGGGCATACTTAAGCTGTAAAATCTAGTCTACGACAACATGGCACAACTAATCTCATCCACACAAGATATAAAATATGATCCACAGAATAAATAAGGAATGTAAATCATCAGCTCGTCTCAACAAAGTGCTTCGGGGAACAACCTGATAAATATCTGATACAATGGTTCAACAGACCAGAAATAAATGACTGAAATAAATAAATAAATACTGAGCAAAAAACATGGATGCTCAGGAGAAGTCTTCGGCTAACACCTTGTCCTCGGATGGCGGTACAGTCCTGGATCAGCTCCTGCTCCGGTCCCGTATACCTCGGGATAAATCTCGTCCTCAAATCCTGGGGACATAATCCGGATCCAGGTCCTTAGGGGACATAGCAAGGTACAAGAAAGCTCAAGCCAAATAATTGCAGTACAGAAAATAAATGGAATAAATAGGGCAAGTAAGTAACCATCTAAGTAAAAATACAAGTGAGAGCAGCACGAGTACTCAGGCTGAGCCACTACAAGCTCTGTGTCGGGGAGCCGGTAGCGGTAATAAACACGTAATGTGCCTAACTCTGCTACGAGAGACTACAGCCTCACAATAGTAGTAGATATATATAGAAAATAGCCTGTAGCCTGTGTGTCTCTCTCCACCCAATGTAACCACGTATATCATGACCATAACGTCTCATGTCCATGTTAAGCGGGATTATCACTAATGCAACAAGTCATATGTATCTATGAATATAGTATCTCTGTCAAGTCCTGTATCCTATACAGAATCACCACGAATATCTCGAGAATATCCTGTCTCATGAACAATGTCAAGTGTCCTGGGTCGTATGGTACTTGATAAGACAAGTACGAGAATATAAAGTGTCACGAATGTCCATCTCTAAATGATAGTACCCAACACCGCGTACAGTGTTGGCACCCGACTAATTATCGGATGCTAAGTATGTTACACGGTCCTAGGTTAAGCATGCACAGCAATATAATGAAGCAAGAAAATATGTAACAATACTGCAGAGTTTGGCAAGGTACACTTGCCTGATGTTTGAATATCAACAGTCGTCCTGGTATCAGTGGATCCTGTGGGTACTCCTCCAAAAGCTGTAATAAATATCACCAACCATCTCAGAAGATGTCAAATAGCTAGAAATGCCTGTCCTTACGTCCAATTTGGACACAGGGTCAAAAAGGACATTTTCGGGCCAAGGCAGGGTCCACATGTGGGCCACTTTGCACCGAAAAGTGTTTCAGGGTCAAAGGTCTCCAAATTCATCAAACTCAGTGTCTACAAGTCAGGAACGATGATACAAACCCAACAGAACTTCCAGAATTGGATTCCGATGAGCCGATCACAAAATCGCCCGTCAAGTGGAACCTGTGGGGCCCACCATACGCGATTTTGTCAACGTTCTTAGAATCGAGCCAAACTTGGGTCACAGGACCAGCGTATCGCTACGAGTCCAATGGCGTAAGTTTCGTCTCAATCCGAAGTGTGTACCCAAAGTTACAGCGTGTTCCAGAAAAGTCGAATACGGGGCGTTGTCCGCGGATACGCGTTGATTCCGGGGTACACGCACCTCCGAATCGACTTCTGCGAAATCCCACACGACCGTATCAACGATGCGCACGTATGTGTGAAGACCGCACCCGACCAAGTCGTCCCGTTTGGCGGGGCGTACTCAGTTCTTGTGTAAAACAGGGTATTATTTTTCTTGTTTTTGGATCGCGATGTGCGATCACCACAGGAGGCGATGCACCGAGCGGGTTGTACGGCCACAGAGAGGGTTATACTGTTTACTCGTAGCAACTGACGGAAACTAAAATGGAGTTACGATGAGGGAGAAAACGGTACCTGATCTGAGCTCCGTGAATGCTAACTTCTACGCATCCGAGATGTTGTTTTGGCACAGTACCTGTCCGAGTCGCTGCTGTGTCTGCGTCCGGGGTTCTGGGTTGATGAACTGACCGGAGGGGATGGCTGCACCGTGGCCAGCCGGAGGGGACGCACAGCCGGTCGGGGTCGGGGATGCCGCGGTGATCGGGAACGCTCAGCCGATCGGGTCGGGGAATGCCGCGGTGGTCGGGAACGCTCAGGCGATCGGGTCGGGGTCGCACAGCCGATCGGGTCAGGGAACGCCGCGGTGGGGGAACGGTCGGTCCGGCGACAGTTCAAGGCACAGTCGCTATCGGGGTCAGGGACGTCGCAGCGATCGGGTCGGTCCGACGACAGTTCGGGGCACAGCCGCTGTCGCGGTCGGGGAACGCCGCGATGATCGGGTCGGGGAACGCCGCGGGGGGGGGGGGATCGTTCCGATGGCTCTAGGGGATGGGAGATGACAGGTCTGACGGCGAGACTGCTTTAATAGCTACTACAGTGCTCTGCGGCTCGGGCTTCCATCTGGTTTCGGGTCCGGGTCGGGTTGGTTTAACTTGAGTTTGGTTTAATTTCTTTTCCAATAGTTTTTATGGCTTTAAACACGTTTTCGGAGTCCAATAAATTCACCAAAAAATACCACATGTCCGATTTTCCATTTTACACCATAAAATATTATTTCCATAATATTTTAATACCAATAAACTGTATTTAAAAATACTTAACTCCCAATTACCTTGCTTCTTCGTCCGAATAATATCGAAAATTTTTGGGGGAAAAATATATTAAAAATTATTCTAAAAACAGGGTGTTTACAAAATCATCAACCTGCTTCTTCAGTTCTGCCAGCTCGCTGTTGTTGATCCTGTAGACTTGCTGCGACACCGGTTCTTCCCCAGACACTAAGTCTATAGAAAATTCAAGATCCCTGTCTGGTGGCAATCCTGGTAGCTCCTCAGGATATATGTCTAAAAATTCTGCAATAATAGGGTGTGGCAAGTCCTTCTCTGCTACCATGGCTCCATAAAAAATTCTATCACTCTGTTTAACTCCTCCCCTAACAAACTCAAAATCTGGCCTTACTGAAGGGCGGAACAGTACACATCCATCACGACAGTCTATTCTAGCATGGTGCATACTCAACCAATCCATTCCAAGGATAATGTCAAAACTCGGAAGTGGCATTACGAATAACTAGCATCCAAATTATGGCCTCCCAAGGTAACATGACGCTCGTTGCAAGTATCACTGACTAGGATAGTCCCTCCACTAGTCGTGATCTTGTAACTCCTACTCAAGTGTTCTGATACTAAACTATGCTTAAGCACAAATGATACATATATGAAGCTATGCGATACACCAGAATCAAATAAGACAATAACGGGAATAGAATCAAGAAGAATAGAACCAGCTATCACATCACAAGTTGGCTCAACCTCCTCTACGGTCATAGCAAAAGCTCTGCCCTATGGAGGTACTCCCCTTTGCTGGTGCTGAGCAAACTGCTGCTGTTGCGTAGGAAGTGGGGATCCTCTTGGCTGCTGGGACACTAGTGGTCCAACTGGTCCTCTCTGGGCTGAGGATCCGCCTATAGGGGGAGCGGTAGGATACTCCCTCATCTGATGCTTAGGTGATCCATAATATAAGCACACGCCTAATCTCTTCCGACAGATCTCCTATGAATGCCCTGGCTTCTTGTAATAGTTGCATGAAGAAGCTTGTTGCACTTGTCTTTGTAGCTGTTGTTGCACTTGCTGAGCTGGGGCTCTAACTGGGGCATGGTACTATTGCTGTTGTTGAAAGGTCCTTGGCTAAAATTGTGGACACTTTGCCTGCCCCTGACTACTACCACTGCTGATAGCATCCCTGTTCCTCTTATTCCGAAGACACATATCCACCTCGACCCTTTGAGCCTCTGCTAATATGTCAGCAAAAGTCGCATGGGCCGAAGAAATATGGACCTTGACCTCTTGGTTTAATCCCTCTCTGAATCGTCTAGCTCTATCCTCCGTGCATACTCATCCACGGTCATCCCATTTTGCTCCAAGTTCTGGAATTGCTTCTCCAGAATCCCTTTGGCTACTGCAGAAAAGAATTTCCTCTTAAAGAGGTCCTTGAACTGCTCCCAAGTCAGGTTTGGATATGCAATTCTAGGCTCATTTTTGAACCAAGTACGAGCAATATCGTGGAGCTGCAAGCCAACGACCTCAATCTTCAGGTCCTCAGAAAGCCGGGAAACTCTTATAATATGCTCGATATCCTCGAGCCACTAATCAGCGTAGAGGATTCCCTCTGTCCCCTTGAATGTCCGAGGCTCCATCTTCTTGAAGTCCTGGATGTTACCCACCTTCGTTTGATCGGCTTCTGTTGTGGTTGTTGGGCAACCCTCTCCATGGCTGCTAGGGCAACCTGTTGGGCATTTTCTATTCCTGCCCTCAGTATTTTCGTCTGTTGCCTCTGAACCTCTTTCTGAGCCTTTTAAGTCTCCATCATGCTTCTGAAGAGTTCGTGTAATGGCTAAAGAGGAGGAGGAAGACTCCCTGATCCAGCTGATGAGGCCTCATGCGATACGGATGGTGTGGGGAAAGCACCATTTGCTCTGGAACTGTGTGCTCTGGTCTTAGGTGGCATTCTGAAAGATTGAAAGCAATAAGAATAAAGTTGATATGGCACAAGATAAGAAAGTATTCAAGAAGGACAATCAACTATGGAAGAGGTTCGATTGAACGAAAGGAAATAGTAAGGGTTAGCAAGTTGAGTATTTGGGATCCCTAGTTGTGATTGAGTATTTTCCTATTCCTAGTATGTATATCCTATGGCAGGCTCACAGTCGTACATCTAACTTGAGTACCACTACAAGTTCGCAACCTTGTGCGAAACCTGACCTGTATGGGCCTCCACTAAAAACGTGTCACGACCCGCACCCTGGATTTGGGCATAAGTCATGAGTACGCCCAGCCTACGCCATAGTGATGGTGGTAGAACAATGTACAATAAGCCACAAGTATAATCTATAACTCATAACATATATACATCTCCACACTATACTCAATCACATGCACTAGTTTAAATGAATACACCAAGATGATAATAAAATAATAGTCTTGATGCGGGTTCAAGAAATTTTCCCCAAAACTAAATATCCAAAGTACAATATTCAAAATACTTTAGAAAAATTGTCGAAGAACAATCCGGTCCAAAATAACTAACAAAATCAACTACTACTAAACTACTCCATTGCAGACGATATCTGAGCTGCTAACTCTCCCTGATCCTCCGGAAGGGCAAGATCAGGCTCTATTATGTCGTTAGCATATGGTCCGTAATGTGTAGGGATTGTATCCTCATTATAGTCAACTAAAATGTTTATCCAGTCAGGAAAGGAATGAGTACATCATAGTGAAAACAGTTCCAACACATGGTAGAAGCAATAAGATCATAAATAGTAAGGAATATATGATAGCAACAAATTGAACTCACAATAAGGCAACTAGAATAACCAAATGCTGAAGTCCTGTCATGGCAAACATATAGTACAATATCTCCAAGCCACAAAAGAAATAACTGTAATGTATGGAAGAACAGATGGGAACAACTACTCTATGTGATTTGAAATACCTTGTTGACATGTGAGCGGCTAGGGGGTAATATCCGGCAAACTACACGTGTCGTGCATGGATGCTATTATTCCAGAAAGACCATGGGGTAGAAAGGGTAGTTCACATGTCTACTAAGTATTTCCTCTCCCCACAAGTACACATGGATTCCAAACCAGTCATGAAGAAATAGCAATAATCCAGAAGAGTCACGTATCTCATAATAAGAATTCATCATACTAATCCGTGTAGCAAGTGTCAAGAATCAAATAATCAATACTAAACATGCATTATAGAGACTATCAAGCACTGATAGTAATCATGAAAATGTACTCACCTGCGGTCCTTAGCTGGTATGAATCAGAATCCAAGTTATAGTCCAAATAGCCTATGTATTACAAATTTACCATGTCAAAAGATAATTTATTTTAATTTATTTAATTATGGAATAATTACTCTAAATTCCTATTTTAATCTTATTATTCTGATTTTAGGTCAATTCCTAAATTTTGTCCAAAGAACTTAATTTTATCAACTTGAGACTCATGGCACGCAAATCGAGGCGATCTGTTGACCAAAAAGTCAACCAACACAAACTTGACTTTCAGGCATGATTTCTTATAGATTCCAGCATCAAAAATATGCTACAATTTACGTCTTATCCGGATTCAATTTCGTTTGGGAATTATTATACATAGCAAAAATGTATTGTACAACAGTGGTTAATTTCTAACCTAGAAGTTCTACAGAATTAACAGTACTAAAATATTTCGTATTAATATTAGGAAAAACATATGTCAATGACCTCGATATTAGCTTTTCAAATATTCAAACCGTTTATGATTCTGATTCCTGGTTCTCCCAGAATCGCAAAAACACCGAGATGTGTCTATTTTCGGACATACTGTGCTCTACAAATTTTTTAAAATTTAATATTCATAATTTCGTGAAACAATTTATATATTCAGAAAACTAACCTCAATATGGTTCTAATGTAAGAAACTAGGCTACATTTGGAGTCCAGAGCTATGAGTAATGGTTTCTAGAAGATGAAGGAAACCCTAGATGACAATTCTCTAAAATCGGCTAAAAGAAAACCCTAGAATTTATAAACTAAACAATGTATATATATAGGAGAGAGGGAGCAGCTGCGGCTAAAGGCATGCCACATGGTGTCCATCCGCTGCTACCCTCTCGGATCTAACGGCCAGTGTTCAAGCCGGTTTGGCTCGGTTGAGTCTGAGTCGGGTTAGGACTCGGCTCGGCGCAGCTCGACTTGGCTCGGACCGGCTCCACTCACCCCCCTCGCCCTCTCTCGCTGACAGCTGGGCCCGCTGACTGGGCCACACTGGCTGACACGCGGGCCAGGCTGGCTGCTGACTGGGCGGGTTGGTTTAATTAGGATTTTCTTTTTCTGAAAATTAGTTTTTAATTCAGTTTTTTAATTAACTTAAAATAAATGCTAAAAATATATTTGATTATTTAGAACCTAAAATTAAAGTTTGGGATATTTTTAACTTTGTTTGACCCTAAAATAAATTCTTGTAAGTCCAAGAAATTTAGTGTTACTAGCTTTTAATTAACCAAAAATTATGGAAAAAGTCCCACTAGTCCCAAATTAACCTAAAAATAATATTTAAGCTAGAATTTCAGGATACGGAAGTTACAGAGAGTCCGAGTGTCTTTAGAGAGACACAAAAGCTAAAATAGTGATAATTTTGCCAGAGTATGGGCTAATTGTGTTAAGATATTAAAAATATAGGGCCTTTCCAGCCCTCATGGTGCATCCTTGTGCAATGGTTTATCGAAGCGCGTATCCTTTTGTTTGGACTTATCCACCGGTGGGGACTGATATGGCCCGGGACCAGTGATGGTAGGTGCGATAACCGGGGGCATATTTGTAAATCCCCTCATTTATTTTTATAGATAGACAGGTTTTGGGTTAGAAATTTTTGGTTTAGCATATGATAAATTGGGGTTTAGAATTAAGGTTACAAATGTCTGATTCTTTAATTAAACCCTTGGTGCACCCTACCGTTGTTGCAATATTCGGAGCCCAATATTAACCCATAATTTCCAACTAATTGTTACACTCTTGACTTGACACGCCAACTTAGGCGCTGTACTTTTTTGTCACTCAAAATCACAATCCCTTGTGCTCTAATTTAATTGCACAACTTCCCGTATCCGAAATCTATTATTTAATCCTGTGTCGCGTACCTGTGTCGTTGCCATCAATTTTTAGATATTAACTCAACCCGTTTAGCCGGACTAATTAAAGGGCACAAGACTGACACCAAGCCTACACCTTTTATGACCTTTGTGTCACTCCAAATTGAGATCCCATGTGCCCCAATTTAATTTAAGAGCACATGATAATTTATTTTAATTAAATTGGGGATACCAACCTTGACTAATCCCAACTTAACCCCAATTTAACCCAATACCCCATTAATTAAGCCCATGCAAAACACACAACACCTGCTCACCTTACAAAATACCAAACACCATTTCCTCCACCATTTTTCTATCATTTCATGTGTTGGTGCAAATACCCAAAAATTAAGGGGCTTATTTGCACATATTGTAATAGATGTCATCACCTCATTGGTTCACACCAAATGAAGAAGCCCTCAACTCTTGACCGTTTCAACCACATCCTCTCCATTGTGTGAACACAATTCCCTCATGTTGAATTCTAGCCACTCATTCAAAATCAACTGCAATCCTCACCACCCACTCCCTATCACACATCCCTATTTAATGTCTCTTCACACCCTTCCCAAGAGCAGGCCCTAATCCCCAAACTTTGGAAACCTTCCCACTCTCTCTCTCTCCTTCATCTTCTACATACACAGCCAAAATTTCTCCTTCTTCTTCTTCTTCTTCTTCTTCTTCTTCTTCTTCTTCTTCCACTCCACTCCTAGTTCTTCACCATCAACCCAACTGAACGCGGCCGGCCCCTCCTCCGGCGGATTGCTGCACTCGTCGACCGACCGAGCTTCTCTCCCGGCGAGCTACTGCAGCCTCCCCCTGGAAGCCTTCCTGCCGCCACGACCACCTCCTCCATCCTGAACCTCCCGAGCCACCGCCGGTACCACCCCTCGAGTCCGCTGCACCTCGAACCATCACCAACACCACCGTGACAGCTTCCTTGACCCATCCCCGACTTCACTGCGACCTGTTGCGACCTCTCCCACACCGCAGCACCACTACCCTTCGTCACCAGCACCACAACCCTTCGCCACCAGTACCACCACTCTTCGCCACTAGCACCATCTTCATCTTCACCATCTTCACTATCTTCATCACCCTCATCATCAATATCACAACCATCAACACCCCCACGACCCCCTCCGGCAGAGACGGCCACCAGACCTCACCGCCAAGGTAAAAACTCATCTCCCTCTAGTTGTAGTGTAGCTTCATATTAATTTTTTAGGATATATATTTGTATATTGATGTGGGTTATATGCATTTAGGGTTGTGCATGTTTTAGATTTAGTTTAATAGGTTGTTATACATTGAGACTTTAGTGATATTATATGCAAGTGATGGTAAATTGCTAGGTTGATTAATTATGGTTTAATTATGCAATGATGTTCATGGGTTGAGGATGTGAAATACATACAGTTGATGGTTGGGAATGACACATATTATGAGGTTAGGATTTAAATGCCAAATGAGAATTTGTTAGGTTTTATATGTAATGTTATATGCAATGCTGGTCGTTTGTTTAAGTATATGTCGTGATACCTAAATATTGGTCGATTATTGAGAAATAAATACTAATAGTGAATTTGATCCAGGAGAAGTTTTATTATGAAATTATAGTGAATGTATATATTTGAGGATTTAATAAATAATTGATAATTTATTTGAGGATGAGATATGTCAACGTGCATGTTAATGTCGGTGAAGACCCGGGGTAAAACTGAGGATTTGATTATGGTTTGAACTACTGAACAACATGACGAATATAGTAAGATTGAGGTTTGGGTTGATGAGATTATACAGATGATTAAATAGATTAGATGTAACATATGTTTAGTCAACCTTGGTCAACCCTCTAGCTTCGTATCCTTGTGAGTTGTAACTAAGTTTGAACATATGTTAGACGTGTGTCACTTCTTATTTCAGCCTCGTGATAGTTTATTGATTGAGCTTGTACCTCATCTCTAGGTACTACGGGACCCGCGGACTTGGACGTTGTACCGGAGACCCATCTTCAGCAGCCGGATCCAGACAAGTATACCTTGCCACCCTGTATTTCAGTTACCAGATATTTATTGATTTATTATATACATTGTGCACATTTTATTAGAATCGTTACTTCGCATCCGGGTCATAACCGGGTGCAGACGTTCATCGATAACGTCTGGTAACGAGTGATAGATGTTCGTAATACCTTGATATACGTACCTATGTATATCATAACCCTAGGATACATTCAGATACTATCTTCGTTCCAAATTTCCTGTATCCTGATACTGACATCATGACCAGAGACTGAAATGACCTTAGGGTCGTATTTGTTGATAGTTACTCCTGTATGACGAGACTGCTAGATAGAGGTTCAGGTTCAACGCACACTCATTGACCGCTTGGGAAGGAAAAGACAATTACTAGACGTTTGGGCTCCTCTGTACGTGCTTTATATATGTATATGTCTTGTAGATGTAGTATTCCTGTATCCGGAGTAGTAGTATCACCCGTGTGACTCTTTGCCCAGAGCTGCGGTACGTCCCGTGTGTCTCCGTGTCCGGAGCTATAATTTTATTTTGGACAGCCCACGCGTCGAACATTGTCTTTAAACTGTGTCTCACTTAGTTGGTCATGCTAGATTACACCAGTATTGTACTTGCTTCTTTTCGTTATACTTTGGCATGTTGTATTTTTGTACTTTGTTACGTCCCTCTGAGGACCTGGTCCTCTGCCAGTTTTGCTGTATAGACGATTACGGAGCATTTAGAGTTGCTGAAGGAGTTGCTTGTCTTGCAGGCATTGGTACCAAGTACTCATATCATTTCTATCGGCATTTATGGTTATTTTATATTGTTTATTCATCTGCTGTTATAGCCTAGTTTTTATAGACTCATATTTCTTCTCGAGTCTATTCGAGTTTGTGTGTTATTGGGCGGCCGACTTTAGCACATGTAGCTCATTCTTATGTATTTCTATTTATTATGGATTGAGACATAGATGTTTATATTTACTAGATTATTTATATAATTACCAGTAGTTTACAGCTTATACGTATTCGAGTTGGACCAGAGTCTGGTCGAATGTGTAGCTGGCGTGTCGCGTATTCCTGGTCCTACGTATTTGGGACTGGGGCGTGACATATTTTTGTGGTGGCCCATGCAGGTCCGATTTAAATTGTCTTGGTCACCTAACTGTGCCAAGCGAGCCTGCAAATTAGGAATAGATATTAGAATTTATTGTTGAATAGGATCTTAATCCATAATCGATTTTAAAAACTTACTTTGTATATGATTATCACCCTTGGACTTCCAATTTGTTTTCGTTCAATTTTCGTCAATATCGTTATCATTGTTTCTCATCCCCTATTATTCAGAAAGTTGAATGCTTTAGCCTGATGGTTCCTTCCAGAAGAAGATCGAAGTCCAGACGACAGAAGACAGGATTCATGTAATGCTCTCTGAGAAGATTGTTGCCCTTAGTAGGATAGATTGATAGGTTCTTTTAGATTCTGGAACTAGTATAGAAGGTTAGCAAGAGAATTGGACCCAGTAGTACCCTACCCATACTTGAGATAGCAGTGATTTAGGAAGTACTGGGAGCTAGAAAGATTGTTGATCATAAACCACTAGAATAATTTATGGAAATGCGTAGCCCGATGCTAGAAATTAGTTGTTGTATATGATAGCGACACCGGGAACGAAATTATGAACTAGAGGAGATGGAAATTTTAGGCTCTCACCTGGAAGATGATGATTTGATTCCAGAACTTCTAGCATGTGTTTGGGTGATACCATTATTGTACTATGTGACTTGGAAAGATAAATAACGGAAAGAAGAAATTTGAGGAATACAATTATAGGAAGAAATTTGAGGAGAAGTGTAATTATACATTAGGAAAGGAAATTAATTTTTAGGAGGATTAGTGTTGTAAATAGAACGAAAGAATTTATTATGTGGATAAGTCTAGACTGACATTATCCTAGGCATAGATTGGTTGAGGCAATACAACGCAATAATTGTTGACATGGTTGCACTATATTTAGACTACCAGATTACCCTGAGTTTGAGTTTCTTCAGGGAGCCCAGGAGCATGGGCCCATCTATCTTAGGGGCACACATTACAAAAGGTGAACCGGTGTACCCACACATTATATCAGGATTTGAGGATGTGTTTCTAGATGATCTTTCAGGCCTGCCACCTGACAGAGAGGTAGAGTTTGCTATAGAGTTGACTCTCAGAGCTGAGCCAGTTATTTCCCCCGTCTATAGACTAGCACCGATAGAGTTGGTTGAGTTGAAGGTCCATAGTAGAGTATCTCTTAGACAAGGGTTTCATTCAGGCTTGTGTTTCTCCATGGGGAGCACCCATCTTATTTGTGCCGAAGAAGGACGGGATGGTACGCTTGTGTATCGATTACAGGGCGTTAAATGCTGTAACGATAAAGAACAAGTACCCACTACCGCGTATCGATGATTTATTTGATCAGCTTAGTGGCACATGTGTATTCTCGAAGATCGATCTCAGATCCGGCTATTATCAGATCAAGGTACGAAGAGAGGACATTCCGAAGACGGCTTTTCGGACAAAGTATGGGCACTATGAGTTTCTAGTCATGCCGTTTGGTTTAACCAATGCACCAACAGTATTTATGAGTCTGATGAACAATGTTTTCCACCAGTACTTAGATAAGTTCGTGGTGGTGTTCTTGATGACATATTGGTATATTCTAAGAGTCAGGAGGAGCACGAGAGACATCTCAGGATCGTGTTGGAGACGCTGAGGCAGGAGAGGATGTATGGCAAGCTTAGCAAATGTGAGTTCTTCATTTATAGAGTACCATTCCTGGGACACATAATCACCGGAGATGGACTATCAATTGACCCAAAGAAAATCGCTGCAGTAGAGACGTTGCCTACCCCTACATCAGTTACAAAGATTAGGAGTTTTCTTGAACTTGCCGAATATTATTGGAGGTTCATGGAAAACTTCTCGAGGATCGCTGCGCCTATAACATGACTAACATGTAAAGGCGAGGAGTTTATCTGGACTGAGGAGTGTCAGACGACTTTCGATGAGCTGAAGAAGCATCTGACATCAACACCGATTTTAACACTTTCTTCAGGACTGGGAGGATTTGTAGTGTATAATGATGCGTCTGGAGCGGATTAGGATGTGTACTGATGCAACATGACAAGGTGATAGCCTACGCATTGAGACATCTAAGAGTTTATGAGAAGAACTATCCGATGCTCGATCTAGAGCTAGCTGCAGTAATTTTTGTACTAAAGCTATGGTGCCACTACCTTTATGGAGAGCGTGTTGAGATTTACACAGATCACAAAAGTCTGAAGTATGGCTATACTCAGTAGGAGCTCAACATGAGACAGAGGCGCTGGCTAGAGTTGATGACAGATTATGATATAGAGTTATAGTACCACCCTAGCAAGGTGAATGTAGTAGCAGATGCCTTAAGCAGAAAGCCCATGGCATACTTTTTGATGACTCAAGGACAATTGCTAGAGGATCTTTATGAGCTTGGGATAGAGATTGTATTGCCAGGCATGGATGGACAGATGACCAGTCTCGAGGTTCAGTCTATATTGGTTGAGAGAATTAGGATATCCCTGCCTACAGATGCGAGATTTTGACGACTGCAAGAGAGGACAGAACCCGGCATGCAGACGGGGCTCAGGATTTATGAAGATGGAACATTGAGGTATGGAGATTGCCTATATGTTCCGAGTGACGAGCTAACGCCAGGAGTTGATGACCGAGGCTCATAGCGTTATTTATTCTATTCATCCCGGGGGTACGAAGATGTACTGAGATTTGAGACAATACTACTGGTGGCATGGGATGAAGAGAGAGATTGCAAGATTCGTGGCGAGATGTTTGGTCTTTCAACAAGTCAAGACTGAACATCAGAGGACTGCAGGACTATTGCAATCGCTTTCCATTCCCGAGTGGAAGTTGGAACACATTACCATGGACTTCATCATAGGATTCCCGAGGAGCCCTAGCGGGAAGGATGCAGTTTGGGTTGTCGTAGATCGACTCACCGAGTCTGTACATTTCTTGCCCTTCAGAGTTGGGCAGTCCACAGAGATATTAGCTGACATGTATATGAGGCAGATAGTATGACTACATGGAGTGCCTGTCAGCATTGTATCGGACCGTGATTCCAGATTTACATTATATTTTTGGCGGATATGCAGGAGAGTCTAGGAACTCGTCTCAAGTTTAGCACTGCATATCATCTACAGACTGATGGCCAGTCAGAGCGCACGATTTAGATACTAGAGGATATGTTGAGAGCGTGCATGATGGACTTTGGAGGATCTTGGGAGGACTATCTGCACTTGGTGGAATTCTCCTACAACAACAGCTACCTGGCCAGCATACAGATGGCTCCTTATGAGGCACTGTACGACAGAAAGTATAGGTTACCAGTACATTAGAGTGACATGGAAGAGTGTCAGATACTAGGCCAGAGTTGGTGACACAGACAGTGGAGAAAGTAAAGCAGATTCAGAGCCACCTGTGTATAAAACAGGACAGACAGAAGCATTGGGCAGATGTGCACCGCAGACCTTTGGAGTTCAAAGAGGGTGACCATGTATTTTTGAAGATATCGCTTACTCGTGGTATAATCAGATTCGGAGGCAAAGGCAATCTGAGTCCAAGGTACATTGGACCTTTTGATATATTGGAACGAGTTGGCGAAGTGGCTTATCGTCTTGCATTGCCTCCATCATTAGAAGGAGTGTACGACATATTTCACGTATCATAGTTGAGGAGATACGTGGCAGACCCCAGCTACGTATTAGATCATTCAGAGATTATAGTCGGGCCCAGTTTATCTTACGCAGAGAAGCCAGTGAATATATTTGATCACAGTAAGAAGACTTTGATAGGTCAGACTATTCGACTGGTCAGGGTTGCATGAAATCATCATTCGCCAGGCGAGTCTACCTGGGAGCACGTGGATTCCATTCGATAGTATTTTCCATATTTATTTGAGGACCAAGGTACGAATTTATGTACCGTATTCGATTACCAGTTTGCTTTTAATTTCTCGTAGCTATTATCGTGCTTTACTTTTAATTTTGGGGACAAAAGTTTTCTAAGTTGGGAAGGATGTAAACCCCCTCATTTATTTTTATAGATAGACAGGTTTTGGGTAGGAAATTTTTGGTTTAGCATCTGATAAATTGGGGTTTAGAATTAAGGTTGCAGATGTCTGATTTTTTAATTAAACCCTTGGTGCAACCTACCGTTGTTGCAATTTTGGAGCCCAACATTAACCCAAAATTTCCAACTAATTATTGCACTCTTGACTTGACACGCCAACTTAGGCGCTGGTCTTTTTTGTCACTCAAAATCATAATCCTTTGTGCTCTAATTTAATTGCACAATTTCCCGCATTCGAAATCCATTATTTAATCCTGCGTCGTGCACCTATGTCGTTGCCATCAATTTTGAGACACCAACTCAAACAGTTTAGTCGAACCAATTAAAGGGCCCAAGACTAACACCAAGCTTATACCTTTCATGACCTTTGTGTCAATCCAAATTAAGACCCCGTATGCCCCCATTTAATTTAAGAGCACACGATAATTTATTTTAATTAAATTGTGGATACCAACCTTGACTAATCCCAACTTAACCCTAATTTAACCAAATACCCCATTAATTAAGCACATGCAAACACACAATACCCCTTACCTTACAAAACACCAAACACCATTTCCACCACCATTTTTCTATCATTTCATGTGTTGGTGCAAATACCTAAAAAATTAAGGGGCTTATTTGCACATATTGCAATAGATGTCATCCCCTCATTGGTTCACACCCAATAAATAAGCCCTCAACTCTTGACCGGTTCAACCACAACCTCTCCATTGTGTGAACACAATTCCCTCATGTTGAATACTAGTCACTCATTCAAAATCAACTACAATCCTCACCACCCACTCCCCATCACACATCCCTATTTAATGTCTCCTCACACCCTTCCCAAGAGCAGGCCCTAATCCCCAAACTTTGGAAACCTCCCCACTCTCTCTCTCCTTCCTCTTCTATATACACAACCAAAATTTCTTCTTCTTCTTCTTCTTCCTCTCCACTCCTTTTTCTTCACCATCAACCCAACTGAACCCGTCTGGCCCCTCCTCTGATGGACCGCTGCACTCGTTGACCGACCGAGCTCCTCCCCCGGCGAGCTACTACAACCTCCCCCTCGAAGCCTTCCCGCCGCCAAGACCACCTCCTCCACCCCGAACCTCCCGAGCCACCGCCGGAACCACCCTTCGAGCCCGCTGCACCTCGAACCATCACCAGCACCACCGTGACAGCATCCTCGACCCATCCCCGACTTCACTGCCACCCGCTGCGTCCTCCCCCACACCACAACACCACCACCCTTCGTCACCAGCACCAGCACCCTTCGCCACCAACACCATCTTCATCTTCACCATCTTCATCATCCTCATTATCAACATCATCACCATCAATACCCCCACGAGCCCCTCCGGCCAGAGACGACTACTAGACCTCACCGCCAAGGTAAAAACTCATCTCCCTCTAGTTATAGTATAGCTTTATATTGATTTTTTGGGATATATGTTTGTATATTAATGTAGGTTATGTGCATTTAAGGTTGTGCATGTTTTAGATTTAGTTTAATAGGTTGCTATACATTGAGACTTTAGTGATATTATATACAAGTGATGGTAAATTACTAGGTTGATTAATTATGGTTTAAATATGCAATGATGTTCATGGGTTGTGGATGTGAAATACATACATTTGATGGTTGGAAATGACCCATATTATGTGGTTAGAATTTAAATGCCAAATAAGAATTTATTAGGTTTTATACGTAATATTATATGCAATGTTGGTCGTTTGTTTAAGTATATATCGTGATACCTAAATATTTGTCGATTATTGAGAAATAAATACTAATAGTGAATTTGATCGATGAGAAGTTTTATTATAAAATCATAGTGAATGTATATATTCGAGGGTTTAATAAATAATCGATAATTTATTTGAGGATGAGATATGTCAACGTGCATGTTAATATCGGTGAAGACCCGGGGTAAAACTGAGGATTTGATTATGGTTTGAACTACTGAACAACGTAACGAATATAGTAGGATTGAGGTTTGGGTTGATAAGATTTTATAGATAATTTAATAGATTAGATGTAACATACCCTTAGTCAACCTTGGTCAACCCTCTAGCTTCGTGTTCTTGTGAGTTGTAACTGAGTTTGAACATATGTTAGACGTGTGTCACTTCTTAATTTAGCCTCATGATAGTTTATTAATTGAGCTTGTACCTCGTCTCTAGGTACTACGGGACCCGCGGACTTGGACGTTGTACCGGAGACCCATCTTCAGCAGCCGGATCCAGGCAAGTGTACCGTGCTACCCTGTATTTCAGTTACCAGATATTTATTGATTTATTATATGCATTGTGCGTATTTTTATTAGAATCATTACTTCCCGTCCGGGTCATAACCGGGTGCAGATGTTCGTCGTTAATGTCTGGTAATGAGTGATAGATGTTCGCAATACCTTAATGTACGTACCTATATATATCATAACCCTAGGATACATTTAGACACTGTCTTCGTGTCAGATTTCCTGTATCCTGATACTGACATCATGACCGAAGACTGGGATGACCTTAAGGTCGCATTTGTTGATAGTTACTCCTGTATGACGAGACTGCTAGATAGAGGTTCAGGTTTAGCACAGACTCGTTAACCGCTTGGGAAGAAAAAGAAAGTTACTAGATGTTTGGGCTCCTTTGTACGCACTTTATATACGTATATGTCCTGTAGATGTAGTGTTCCTATATCCGGAGTAGTAGTATCACCCGTGTGACTCTTTGCCCAGAGTTGCGGTATGTCCCGTATATCTCCGTGTCCGGAGCTACGATTTTATTTTGGACAGGCCACGCGTCGAATATTGTCTTCAAACTGTGTCTCACTTAGTTGGTTATGCTAGATTACACTAGTGTTGCACTTGCTTCTTTCAGTTATACTTTGGCATGCTATATTTTTGTACCTTGTTATGTCCCTCTGAGGACCTGGTCCCCTGCCAGTTTTGCAGCATAGACGATTACGGAGTATTTGGAGTTGCTGAAGGAGTTGCTTGTCTTGCAGGCATTGGTACCATGTACTCATATCATTTCTACCGACATTTATGGTTATTTTATATTATTTATTCATCTGCTATTATAGCCTAGTTTTTATAAACTCATATTTTTCTCGAGTCTATTCGAGTTTGTGTGTTATTGTGCGGCCGACTTTAGCACATGTAGCTCATTCTTGTATATTTCTGTTCATTATGGATTAAGACATAGATGTTTATATTTACTAGATTATTTAGATAGTTACTAGTAGTTTACAACTTATACGTATTCGAGTTGGACCAGAGTCTGGTCGAATGCGTAGCTGGCGTGTTGTGTATTCCTGATCCTACGTATTTGGGACTGGGGCGTGATAGTATCACCGTGCTTCGGTTAGTATATTACGCCTGACCTTGTTGCACCTACTGCCAGCTCTTCAGCCGAGGAGGAAACTGTGTAACAGGTCTTGGATATTCTGCCTTTGGATTTGGCGGTGGAGGATGCCATGGGCTGTGTTAAGTTAGACACAAGCTCAGGATGGACCCATATAACCTCTCCCCGTGTTATGGCAAGTGGTATTAGCCTGGCCATCTGGTCTTGAGCTGGTGGAAGGTTGCACTTCCATGGTCGCCTTAGGGACCGGGACTACTCCGTCTTGAGCTTTCATTGGTGGAAAGTTGCCAAACTAGAGGGATACCATATTAGCGACAACCGTCACGTCATCGAATTTTAGGAAAAGAGTCTTGGTGTCTATCAGACATTGGATGTACCACTTCAGGGTATAACATTCCTTTGTCGGGTGATGGACGTAATGGTGGAAATGACAGTACTTCGGGTTGGCAATCTTTGCTGCCTCAGGCTGACGTCTGATGTCGTGAAGCCAGATTTTGCCTCCCTACATCAGCATATCGAACATGGGTTTGACATTAGCATCTTCAAATGAGTAAGTATCCTTGGGTTTTGGAGGCTCCGCCAATTTTTTCTCAGGCTTCTTAGTTAAGGTAGGTACCATAACCTATTTTCTCTTTCCGTCGTGGCTACTATTGCCGCTAGTATTGTTGTTGTTGTTGTTGCTATGGGGACTCTTTCCCTTTTCTTCAGCAGTAGGAATATGGATCCCCAAGTGCCGAGCATCTTCGAGATTTTTTTCAGCGTTGATAACACTTTCAATTAACGTTGTCCAGTCCTTAAAATGGCTCTCCCCCATCCAGAGGCTGACTGCCGGGAGCATGTTCTTTCGGTAATCTTCATGAGTGTGGCCTCGGGATTGCTAGAAGGAAACCTTAGTACGGCATGACAAAATCGCTCGATGTAGTTTCTCATCAGTTTCTTCTTACCCTGGGCGACGTCCATCAGAGAAGACATTGTTATATTATTTTTTGCCTCATAAAATCTGTTAAGGAACAGACGCTTGAGATCATCGAATGATGAGATGCAATTATTTTTGATATTACAGAACCAATCGAAATCTACCCCTACCCACGATCCGACAAAGAGCTTTGTAAGGATAGCGTCGCTGCGGGGTAAGTATCCCGTGGTGATCTTGAAGTAGCTCATAAAGCGGCGAGGGGAGGACTTTCTGTCAAACATGTTAATGTTGAAGGGCTTGTACTTGGGCGAATACGGTACGTCCCTCCACTCTATAGGGTATGGTTACCACACCCCGAGATCATAGAGTGAGTCCCGATTGCTTATGGAGTCTAGGCGAACCCTAAGTTCTCGGACCTCCCTCATTGCTGTCACTACCACGTTCAGAAAACAGGGGTATTTTCAACTTTTTATGATTATTAATATTATGGTAGTTACAATTAAATAATTGCATGATAAGTATATTTAATTTAAATAATTATGTGAGATGTGTAATTAAATATATTATTATATACAGTGTTCATTTATGTTTGAATTGGTAGACTTGACCTAGAAGCCCAGTAGATGAACACCTATCCGAATTATGGGATTATGTGGTTAATTGTTTTATTTAGAATTAATTTATTGGAGGTCGTAATTAGCTACCATAATTTATTTAATTGTTGCGCCTTACCGTTGCTTCGATATTTGGAGCGCTACCCTAACTTTTGCCTTCCAGCAAATTTTATAACCTTGCCCTAGACATGCCTGCCTTCCATTCTGCTATTTTTTGCAACTCATAATTATGCTTTCTTGTGCTTTATTTTAGCCGCACAATATTCGTCGCGGACGTTTATTTAATTCCTAAATAAATTCCAACTTTGTATCATTGTGCGTTCCAATCGAAATTGGAGGCAATCTTGACCCATTTTTTGTGCAACCCAAATTAGGGTAATATTCTGTTCTGTGTCTTCTTCACTAATGGTATTTGTGACCCGACCGAATTTTGGCCCCATGTACTCCTAATTAATTTTAGAACACAGCTTGCATTTATTTCTAATTAAATTGAGGATATCGTTTTAACAGATTTCGTAAATCCCAATTTAATTTCAGTACCCCACTATTTAAGCCCATACCAAACACACAACGCCCCTCACCCTTCAAAACATCGAACACCGAATCGCCCACCAAATTTTTATCATTTTATGTGTCTGTGCAAATACCCAAATTTAAGGGGGCTAATTTGCAAAATTGTATTAGGTATCAACACCCCATTTGTTCAAACCAATGGAGGAGCCCTAATATTTTTGACTAATCAACCCACACCCTCATCCTTACATGAAGGATTCCTTTATGACCAATCTAGACTACCCATTCAATGGGTGCATCATCACCCTTCATTCCCACACACACTACCCTATTTAATGTCCCATCACAAGCCCTAATCCCTAAAACCTAGGTAATCCCCCACCTCCTCACAAGCCTCCAACCGTAGGCTTTTTATTTTTTTCTCCATTCTTTCTTCCTTTCTTCTTCTCTTTTCTTCTTCTTCTTCTTTTACTTCTTTCTTTCTTCTTCTTCTTCTTCTTCTTCTTCTTCTTCTTCTTCTCTTTTATTTGAATATACACAAAGGAGGGAAACCCAACCCCTCTACTGTTCGCCCGGCCATCCGGCCGAGCCCCTCCGGAGCCGAGCTACTCCTCCTTCTCCGACCTCATGCACAGCCGAGCTGAGCCTCGAGCTCCTGATCCGGAGCTCCCCTCTACATTCCCTACTCCGGCGTCGAGCCCTCAGCTCCGACCTCCTGCTGCCTGCCTCTCCGGCCACCCTCCCTGTACTCCGGCACCACCATCACCACCATCATCATCATCATACACCACCACCACCATCACCATACTCCACAGTCCGGCCCGGCCAGCCAGCCGAGCACCAGCCCCTCCGGCCTGGCCAGCCAGCCGACCACCAGCTCCTCCGACTCCGGCCAACCACAGTGAGCTTCTCTCCCCCTTCCCTCCTTCATTACATATATATATATATATATGTATATAAATACGTATATGTGTATGCATATATGTGTATTTAGTGTATAAATTACGTATATATGTATTCACATGTATACATGTGTGTTTTGGTATAATTTTAGAAAGTAAATATGTATTAAATACATATTTTGATAGATATATATATCTATGTATGTATTAGTACTTATGATATATTTTAGTACGTATTTTAGTACATATATTTTTGTATATGTATATACACATATATATGTTGGTATTTTGGTATATATATGTGTAGCATATATATATAATTGTATTTAGTGTATATATATGTACTTTTATACGTATATAGTGTAGGTATATTTTATTGGTGTATGTATATGTATAAATATAATACATGTATATTTTTACTAGTATATATATAAATATAAATATGTATATATATTCAAAATGCATATATTATTAAATACTGGTAATATATATATAATATGTGTTATGTATATCTTTAACATATAAATATATATATATATATATATATATATATATTTCTATTTAGTATATACATTTATACGTTTTTTTGTACAAAATTACTGATATACATTTATATATATTATATACGTATTTAATTGGTGTATATATTCTGAGTATAAATGTATATTTATATATGTATCCCTACTAGACGACCCGAGTGTAATTACGGATACCCCGTCTTTACACACGACCTTGACCCGGTGAACTGTTAGTTGACTGCCGCACGTACACTGACGTACTAGCGAGCCCCGTACCATTTTTGATCATCTGTCTTGCCCAGCAATCACAAACGCGATGCCCGTGCAACTTGACGCACTTAACCCTAGATGACTAGTGCCATACCTAGCAAGGCCCTGAGTTCGATGTATATGATTGTGTTAGTATAGCATCTGATACAATTGTTATATTTGTGATATGTCTATAGGACTGTTAGTTCATCCAGGCAATACTCTGGAACAGGACATTGGTATTACCAGCTAAGGACCCAAGGCAAGTACATTCTCTGATAATTTCTAATTCCTTGATAATTTCTATAAGTTCAGTAATCTAGAAATGTTACATCTGAATCCTTGACACTGTGCTACACGGACTAGTATATAGCTTGGATCTGCAGTTATGAGATGTTCCATTGATTATCGTATTGACATTGTACACGACATTTATATTAGACATTGTACATGATATATTAGACAATGTTCGTGTATCGTGACGTGTCATGATTGGATCCACAGTACTAGTTTGGGGGCGGGGAAATTGCTAGTGAGAGATGTGATCAAATACCCATTGTACAAGTAAAATATTATTGGTGTTAATCATAACCCTCACGTATGATTAGCCAGACTATGTAGCAATCGTACATGTTCCCAAGACAATCACATTTTGAAGCTACTATTTCAAACACTTAGAATGGATTACAGTTCTCTATTTTAGATCATATACTACATCACCCGTATATGATATTGTCCCTTGTTCTTTTCATTCCATATATGCACTGAATGTATCACATTGTCTATTTTGCCTGTCTTTTTACATTGCATGTCTCTCTATTTTGCCATTACATTATTTCACTGTCTTCTCTCAGTATATAGCATCATCTGTTTATTGCTTTATAGCCCTTATCAATTAAATGGAACTGTTATTTGAGATTGTACTTTGCTCCTTCCTGATTGGAAACATTTTTCCAGACTATGTCTTAGAGGATCGGTATCCAACACTTTATGGACCATATGGTGAGTAGCTGCAGACTTGGACTTGGTAGTTCAGTTGTGATTCCGGGAGGTCTAGCCGGAATCACTAGTTTTCTGGTTAGTTCTTTTAGTAGACTATTTGGTACCGGATTTATCTCCGGCGTACTTATTGAGACATGGATAATTGTTGAGTTAGATTATTACATTTAGACTTGTGTTGTATTTAATTTTATTTGTTCGATATCTTATCGTGCTGTAGTCATGTGATTGATTATGTTGTTCATTTATATTTGTGTCATCCGTGCCTCCTTATGGGGATTGGATGCTCGTATGAGATTGCATAGTTAGTATCATGACCTAGACAGCGTTCTACCGCCGATGCTGCGGCGTAGACTGGACATACCCGCGTACTCGTGCCCCAATTCTGGGTGCGGGTTGTGACACGTTCTTAGTGGTGGCCCATGCAGGTCAGACTTCACGAGTTGTGCGATATCGTGGTAGTGTGATATCTCTGTTGTACTACTGCGTGCCTACGATAAAATATAGGACATAGAATACTAGGATGAGAGCGGATACTCAATCACAATTCCTTGAGAGATTCCTTGGATGACCCCTGAGAACCTCATTATAAATTCCAATTTAAATCATTTCCCTTATTTCCGTCCATTCTCACTTGTTGATATTGATTTGATTCTTGTTGATCAGTTAGTAAATTAGGATCTTGGTTTCATTGTAGAGTTTGATTTTATATCAAGATGAATTTACGGACTAATTTATGGTATTATCTGATGACACATGTCGATGAGGACAGTGAGAAAGATAATATTAGAGCTATTGGACAACAAGAGGTGGATTTTAATTTTAATTTGAGGTTTGAAAATGAATTTCAAATTTTAAAATTTTTGAGAAGTTGAGATATTATGTTATTAAAATTTTATTTTTGAGGAATTCAGATTCAATTCAATGAACATAGACAAAACTGTAAGGTTTTTTGGAAGTGATAAAATTTTTGTTTTAGTATTTAAATATTTGACTTTGAGGAAGGTATATACATTTTACTTTAAATTATTCGAGGAGTTAGTTTTGAGGATTTTATTTGAGGATAAAATTTTATAGTGGGAGAGATATATGAGTATATAAGTAGATGAGATGCATGTGTAAGGATCTATTGGCTTGAGCATGATTGAGATTTTACTGCAAACTGGCTTGAGTGTCCATCTAGGGTTGTACTAGAGGAAGAAGGACTTAGTATGGTGTGTTGCATTTGATATGCACTTGAGTGATAAGGACACTAGTATCAACAACTGCAGTAGGTAAGAAAGCTAGTAGTGAGTGTGCTTGTAGTAGAACTGTGGTACCTAAAGGGATAGAGGTATCAAACCTTGGATGCATCTTTGACCTGTGCAATCACAACTAGGAATATTCCAATCTATTTATCTTGAATGTTGCTTCTTTAGAACTTTACTGTCCTTCCTTGATGATATCGCAGTTTTGCTTAATTGATTCTTTTGGATCTGTCTTCAGGATGTCGCCGAAGACACAGTCTATGAGAGTGGGAGCAACAGCTTTAGAGGGGTCTGCCACCTCTTCACCTGAGGGACAGTCAGCTGTAGTTCCTCCTACATCTCCGATACATATAGGAGTTTCTGCACTTTTCGGGGATCCTCCTCCTCCACCTGTTCAGAGGATTGCCGCAGCTGTGACGGACAACCTTCCTCCTCCACCGACTCCGATTTTCGGAGGTTTGCCCATTGACGGGGCACAGATGTTTACCTTGATCCAGGGCATGGTAGATGCCCAGAGAGTGACGACAGACGCTCAGCGAGTTCAAGCTGAGGCTCAGAGGGTGCAAGCAGAAGCACACCAGGCACAAACCGAGCTGATAAGAGAAAGCATGGAGAATGCTCATTAGGTGACTCTCCAAACTTTGGAGAGAGTAGCTCAATACCAGCAGTTTCCTGGCCAGCAACAGCAGAGAACAGGTACTATAGTGGACTTTAAGAGAATGATGCCTCGAGAGTTCAAGGGTATCGAAGGGATACTCTACGCTGACGACTGGCTAGAGAACATAGAGAGGAGCTTGCGATTGGCCCAGATTCCAGAGAGCTTATGGATAGAGGCGGCTGGCAGTCAGATGTTCGATATTGCACTCACGTGGTATCGCACGGAGCCGAGACTTATTGCACAAGGACTTACTTGGGAGACCTTCTAAGAGCTCTTCAAGGAGAAGTTCTTTCCCGACGTGGCATTGGGAACCTTGGAAAGTCAGTTTCATGACTTGGTTCAAGGAAATATGTCGGTCGACAAGTACGCTGCAGAATTCTGTAGATTGAGCCATTTTGTATCGTCTATGATTCGGGACCCAGGAGATCGAGCCCAAAAATTTAGAAAGGGGCTAACGAGAGAGATTAGTTCGCGCACTTCTGGTCATCGTACCGCTACCTTTGAGGGTATCTTGATAGATGCCCAGATTGTAGAAGAGGATCAGGATCTCAGGCCTAAGAGGAGTCATAATATTTTTGTAGATACGAACGGTAGCGCAGGACCGGCCAAGCGTCCCCATATTCAGTATCAACCGCAGTACCAGACACCATTTCATATTCAGCAACAGCTATGGGCATTTCAGCATCAACAGCAGTACCAGGCACCAGTTCATATTCAGCAACATCCATGGGCGTACCAGTATCAACAGCAGTACCAGGCACCAGTTCGTGTTCAGCAGGATCAGCAGCAGCCTCCGAGAGAGACACAACAGATTTGTCATTTTTGTAAGAAGCCAGGTCACCTTTGGGAGAGCTGTAGAACGAGGCTAGGACTTTGTTTGCACTGTGGTGCTGCGGGACATCGAGTAAGGGATTGTTTTCTAGCCCCTTATCTTCCCGGCCAGCCCGCAGCTCCAAATTATAGAGATCCAGTTAGGCTACCTGTGGAACCGTATATTGCTCAGCATCTGTCATGCCCCGATCTTTCGCAGGCTATTTCGGCCGTTCCCGCTAGGCGGGAATCACCTTCGCCAGCGCTCCCGCGAAACGATCGCTTTAACATGAGGCAAACATTGAGGCAAACATGTTAATTCACGCACAGGCAAGTATAACATTTAGGAGGCATAGCATATGCAATCACGAGGGTCGTTTTAACATGATCGTTCAGGTGTTCAGTTGTTCATTAATGCGATGCAGTGACTCGCACGCAGATAGCCGCTAAGCGAGGATGACTTATCTATATGACGAAAGTCATTGGCATAGCCATTATGGACGGGTTATGGTCTCGGGACTAAGAGCGATAGCAACGCAGGTGGCGAGCCCTGCTATATAATACTCCGTCCGTGACTAACGACCATACAAACTCTTCCGCCCGGATCGGATCGGTCCTAGTGCCCCGATAACCGTCCGCGGAAGCCAAAAATCCTTGTGCACAGGTTGTCCACGACATGCAGGTCAGGGTCTATCCAAAACTAAAGCTTGACATGATAATCATGGAACACACAAACTTATTCTGAACGAGCACATTGCTCCACGAGTTGGGATTCGAACAGTACAAACACGATCCTCGTTCAGATGCACACTTGCCATGATTATCATTCAAGTATAATTCATATTCAATATCCGTTCTTGCTTGATGCAATCCCCTGGTTCAGGGATTTGCCTTGGGTGACCTAACGGTCCCGGATACTTGCAGGTTCAATTGCACAGAAGGACTATTTGATAGTCTCCTGGCCAACAAGAATGCATGCACATACAATCACGTTAAACATTCGAAAGCAGGCAAGCACGCGTTCTAAGGAACGTAAGCAGACACGTTTGCTCGGACCCGAAGGTAAGCCGAGAGATGAAACCGTTAGGGACTTAGCATGAGAGGGTCTGAATATAAGCAGTATTTTATTTCTATGTTCTAGCAAGCAATACAAGTTAGGATTATTCCCTTAGCTAGGTGCGTTGGATTTATTAGCATGCAGGGGGTGATTCACCTAGCGACTAGCATAAATATACTAGATTTTTATGTGTGCTGGCTAAGCAAAGGCAAGTTCACCGTAGCCACCCACCTTAGCGATGATTCACCTCGGTAGAGCGATACGCCTAGCGAGCCTCTGAAAGTCTAAGCTGGATTCCTGTAGGGCAAGTCTGGATATCCTTTGCTTCTCCTTTGAGGCAAAACGGGTCGGGACAGTTGCACTTTTGCCGATTGAGACGATAGTCCGCTAGAACGGAACGGGGTGTTACATCCTACCCAACTCAGAAAAAGTCTCGTCCTCGAGACTTACTAAGGACAAGCAGTAATCTAGGGTTGAGGCAATCCTAGACAAGTCGTTGCACTTGTTCATTGGGATATTTATTTGCACAAGCTTTAAAATAAGCATATCGCTTAGACTGGATCGTGCGCACTTTCGAAGGGCCCCTCTAGCGTGAACATGTCAACCAGCTTAGTGATAGCGAAGTCTCAGTACTCGAGTTTCATCTTTTCTTAAGTCTTGGATGGTGCACTAGTTCAAGGCGTCCCTCGAATATATGCATTCAACCAAACTTAGAGTTAGTGAAAATCGAAAAAGCTACTAGCGATACTCTAAAGGGTTCGCACAGGTTGGCATAAAGGCCACTCGCAGCACACAATCACACAAGCAAGCATATCAATCAAAACGCATTTTAAAAGTATTTAGACTTATTATTGGAATATCCTATCGAGGCATTGAGAGAGAGCGTGCACATAACCCACGAACGAGCTTTCGAAACAGAGATATCGAATCAAAGTCCAAAGGCGTAGAAGCCAGGCTCTGATACCAACATGTCACGCCCCAATCTTCCGCAGGCTATTTTGGCCTTTCCCGCTAGGCGGGAATCACCCTCGCCAGTGCTCCCGCGGAACGATCGCTTGACCCATCCGGGCATGATGCTGCACGAGCGTGAGCCACGCCCGTGCAAGGCCATGGTTCATTGGCTGGTGGCAAGAGTTCTAAGCCACAGAGTCGTACAGATTATCCGAGTGTAGCGGAGTCATGAACGCATAGCGATTCGGTAACAGGTTCACTGAGTCGACAAATATAACGGAAGCATTTGAAACACAAGTTAAAGTAAAGCAAGCTCTTTTATTGATATGAACAAGTGTTACAGGCGGCGTATAGCCGAGATTACAAGTCGCTCAAGCCTCTCTCTCTAAAACAGTAAAAGCGTGCCAAGTGTCTACAACTGTGGAATGAATGTACAGGCGATGGTCAGGCGACGCTCCAACATTATGTCTTGTATATGTGCTTTAGTCCCGGACGCACCATTGCTTCGGAGTGATCTTCACGCCTAAGTACGCACGTTGGAGGCATCCGCACCGAACGAGGTTCTCCCTCACCCTGCATACAAACTGGTGGATTATCAGTACATTGAATGCACTGTTGGGGAAGCTACTCGCTATCTCGACAAATCCAAACACGTAATACAGGTTCCGTGCACCAACTATTAAGTTGTCTTTCTAATTGCCTTAGGATCAGTTTCATGCAAATATTGAATAGCCTAACTCGTGTGGCGGTGCGCCGTGCAACATGAGAGGAAACACGGTGAGACTTACCAACTTACCTTCTCCTTCCCTGTCCAAGGCAAATATTGAGGCAAACATATTAATTCATGCACTGGCAAGTATAACATTTAGGAGGCATAGCATATGCAATCACGAGGGTCATTTTAACATGATCGTTCAGGTGTTCAGTTGTTCATTAATGCGATGCAATGACTCGCACGCGGATAGCCGCTAAGCGAGGATGACTTATCTATATGACGAAAGTCGCTGGCATAGCCATTATGGACGGGTTATGGTCTCGGGACTAAGAGCGATAGCAACGCAGGTGGCGAGCCCCGCTACATAACACTCCGTCCGTGACTAACGACCATACAAACTCTTCCGCCCTGATCGGATCGGTCCCAGTGCCCCGGTGACCGTCCGCGGAAGCCAAAAATCCTTGTGCACAGGTTGTCCGCGACATGCAGGTCAGGGTCTATCCAAAACCAAAGCTTGACATGATAATCATGGAACACACAAACTTATTCTGAATGAGCACATTGCTCCACGAGCTGGGATTCGAACAGTACAAACACGATCCTCTCAGATGCTGTAAACCCCCTCACCCAAAATAGATATTTTGTGTATATTTTATATTATTATAGGTATTGAATTTCTTTAGGGTATTCTGTTATTTAATTAGCAAATGAATTTTTTGATATATTTACTTATATAAATATTTATTTAGAATCATTTTTAGGTTATTTTAGATTTTTGAAATTAATTAGGATTTATTTGGATATATATAGTCTTAATATTAGATAGATGCTAATTTAGTGTTAATAGATATTAATAAGATTTTATAAATTATTTGTATTATATTTAATTATATTCAAGATTATAAATTATTGAGATAGATTCAAACTCTACTTTAAATTAATTCAAATCATGAACCTACTAGGAATACAACTTAATGTATATCATATCCTTATTTAAATTCATCATAATCCTATCCAAATTAACCAATCCTAGTTGTATTTAATTAAGTAGTCTCCACCATAATAAATACCTCATCCTTCATATTTTTTCCCCAAATTCCTCTCTTTTTCGTCCAAAAATAGTCAAAATTCGTCATAAATTTAGCCTCATTTTCTACTAGTTATGACAAATTAAAAAGATGATATCTCCTAGCTCTGGACTCCAAACGCGCTCCAGTTTTTTTTGTTAGAACGATAATGAGGTTAGCTTTCTGATTATATAATTTTTTAACGAAATTATGAGTATTAAATTCTAAAAAATTCGTAGAGCACAGCATGTCCGAAAATAGACGTGTTTCGATGTTTTTGCGATTTCGGGAGAACCAGGAATCAGAATCATGAACCGTTTAAAGTTTCGGAAAGCTAATGTCGAGATCATTGACATATATTTTTCCCAGAATTTAATTTGAAGTATTTATATACTGTTAATTCTGTAGAACTTCTAGGTTAGAATTTAACCATCGGCGCACAATACAAAATTTGTATGTGCCATAATTTCCAAACGAATTTGAATTCGGACAAGCCGTAAATTCCAGCATGTTTTTGACGCTAAAATCTACAGGAAATCATGCATGAAAGTTGAGTTTGTGTCGGATGACTTTTTCGTCAACAGATCGCCTCGATTTGCGTGCCATGAGTCTCGAGTTGATAAAATTCAGTTTCTTTGGACAAAATTTTGGAATTAGCATAAAAATCAGAATAATAAGATTAAAATATGATTTTAGAGAAATTATTCCAGAATTAAATAGATTAAAATAAATTATCTTTTGACGTGATAAATTTGTAATACATAGGCTATTTGGACTGTGACTTGGACTCTGATTCATACCAGCAGCAGGACCCCAGGCAAGATACCTTGCCAAATTATTTACAGTACTTTGCATGCTATTTATATTTCTTTTTATTTATTTTATTTTTGTATAGTTCTTGCATGTGTAGTTTTTCTCCAGTCATTACTATGTATTAGATATGTTGACACACACATGGCACCTAGTATCAAGGGAGGACAATCATTAGGCGTATGGGCTTCTAACCACTCTGGTAAACCGTAGTATATAGTTCGCACTACGGGCGTATGTCGCGCTGGTCGCTACCCCAGAGGTATATCGATTTCTGTAGAGTCGCGCTGGTCGCTACCCCAGAGGTATATCGATTTCTGATGTTCTAGACTGGTGTGTGAGTTGTGAGGCTTAGATCGAGTAGACTACCCTTGCCCATACGTCGAAAAGTTGTCCTCATTTGCATTCATATAGATTGTCTTGTACAGCGTACTTATTTATTTTCAAACCATATGCATGTTTACTGTATTCAAATTGGCTCGTATTTTCTGTATCTTGTTACGTCCCTCTGAGGACCTGGTCCGCTGCCAGGTATATCTTTTCTTGAGTATTTGCAGGAGCGCAGATTTGGATGGTTACATGTGATCCGAGGATATCTTCTCTTCGAGCTGTGATGGATAGTTGGTATTCTTATATTGTGTTGTGGTATTGTACTCATATTGTATTTGCTCTTATATTCGAGTTGGTAGTGGATTTGTTTCCATCCAACTATCATCCTTAGATACTTCTTATTGAGATCTAGTTTCATAGATACTGGTTATTTATTTCTATATGATTTTGGTGGATGAGATTTAGATTTTACCCTGTGACTTATTTTATATTTTATACCACTTGTGGATTTTATATTCATATTACAGCGTACGTATGGATTTGGTTTCCATATATTGGAGTTGCCATATCCATGCGGCTGGCATGCTTACGTGTCCTAGTCCTACGTATTTTTGGGACTGGGGCGTGACATGTTTTTGTGGTGGCCCATGCAGGTCGAGAGCATATTGTCTCGGTTACGTTACTGTACCGAACTAGCCTGCACCTAGGACTAGAGTATAGGATCTCATCCACAATTGACTGTGATTCATCTCCTCCTATCTGTTCTATTTTGAACAATTGTATCCTGCTTGATTCATGTGCTTCCCTAATAGTTCCTTGAGTATAGTCTCCTGCTAGAATATAGGAACCCCTGTTATTAGGATAATAATTAGAGTAGCACACCTATTAAGAATACAACGAGAATATAGACACACCACTAAGTTTAGAATATCTAGTGAACCTAGAATTCCTTATCTTTAGATTGTTATACCATTACCCCTTAATGTATTAAGAAGACTTGAGAGTAGTATAGACACTACTAGAGTTAGTTAGAAGTTTTACCATAATGTTTGACACCTAGTATCACATAGTCTTTTGACCTATTAATTGAAGTATAACCGAATAATATTTATCGCATGCTAGCAAAAGATGACAGTGTTTATTCAGACCATAGAATTTAGAGGTCCTTGCCCTATTTGGTCGACTAGCGACTTAGATAAGGAGGTTGTATGATAACTGTAGAGATTGTAGAGTCTTTTATTATTATTGCTTATGTTGTTTTTGCTTTTGCGAACTTGAATTATTTTGTAACTTCTTATATCATAATCCAGCGTTATATTTTCTGTGCTACCTTGAATTATGCTGCTATTATAGCCTAGTTTTTGCAAGCTTAATCTTATATCGAGCTTGTTCATGACATATGTGTTATTGGGGCCTGATCAACCACACTAATACAAATTGTCTAATCAGAATCAGTATATTATGGTCTAGCTAGCCATAATGCGCTTGATTCGCCCTTCACAATAGTATTTTACGTGGATTGAGATGTATAGTGGAACAGTAGACAAATATACTTACCCTCTAGATACGACAAAGCATATCATATCAAGTACATAACTGCACCGATGTGAGCATACGAATAGGAAATTACCAAATTAAGATTTCAATCCACAACTGTCTTGACAATTCTCATTTGAATTCTTTAAACGCTTTGATTCCCATACTTCCATTCTATTACCCCTCCTTGAACTCTTTTCCGTTGCTTTCCGTCTTCCCTTGTTTCGGAAAGACGAAATCTCGTGCTTGGATATAAGTGATACACGGATAGTACAAGATATACCGCATAGGCCAATCACATTATTTGGTGACTATCTTTCATAATTGATTAAGGGCATATCACATATGATATAGTTGGTGTTAAAGTTTTGAGGATTAAATGACACGAGAAAATAAATCGAGGAATATTTTTCTTAAATGTAAGAGCCTTATGTGATAGATGGATAAATTCTAAGTTGGGTAGAAATTGTATTATTAAACTTTAGGTAAATTCTTTTAGATTATGATCAAGTGAGATTAGATAGAGAGAAACCATGTTCTATTTTAATTTCGAGGACGAAATTATTTTAAGTTGGGTAGATTGTAAACCCCCTCACCCAAAATAGATATTTTGTGTATATTTTATATTATTATAGGTATTGAATTTCTTTAGAGTATTCTGTTATTTAATTAGCAAATGAATTTTTTGATATATTTACTTATATAAATATTTATTTAGAATCATTTTTAGGTTATTTTAGATTTTTGAAATTAATTAGGATTTATTTGGATATATATAGTCTTAATATTAGATAGATGCTAATTTAGTGTTAATAGATATTAATAAGATTTTATAAATTATTTGTATTATATTTAATTATATTTAAGATTATAAATTATTGAGATAGATTCAAACTCTACTTTAAATTAATTCAAATCATGAACCTACTAGGAATACAACTTAATGTATATCATATCCTTATTTAAATTCATCATAATCCTATCCAAATTAACCAATCCTAGTTGTATTTAATTAAGTAGTCTCCACCATTATAAATACCTCATCCTTCATATTTTTTTTCCCAAATTCCTCTCTTTTTCGTCCAAAAATAGTCAAAATTCGTCATAAATTCAGCCTCATTTTCTACTAGTTACGACAAATTAAAAAGTTGATATCTCCTAGCTCCGGACTCCAAACGCGCTCCAGTTTTTTTTGTTAGAACAATAATGAGGTTAGATTTCTGATTATATAATTTTTTTATGAAATTATGAGTATTAAATTCTGAAAAATTCGTAGAGCACAGCATGTCCGAAAATAGACGTGTTTCGATGTTTTCGCGATTTCGGGAGAACCAGGAATCAGAATCATGAACCGTTTAAAGTTTCGGAAAGCTAATGTCGAGATCATCGACATATATTTTTCCCAGAATTAATTTGAAGTATTTACATACTGTTAATTCTGTAGAACTTCTAGGTTAGAATTTAACCATCGGCGCACAATACAAAATTTGTATGTGCCATAATTTCCAAACGAATTTGAATTCGGACGAGCCATAAATTCTAGCATGTTTTTAATGCTGAAATCTACAGGAAATCATGCATGAAAGTTGAGTTTGTGTCGGTTGACTTTTCGGTCAACAGATCGCCTCGATTTGCGTGCCACGAGTCTCGAGTTGATAAAATTCAGTTTCTTTGGACAAAATTTTGGAATTAGCATAAAAATCAGAATAATAAGATTAAAATAGGATTTTAGAGTAATTATTCCAGAATTAAATAGATTAAAATAAATTATCTTTTGACGTGATAAATTTGTAATACATAGGCTATTTGGACTGTGACTTGGACTCTGATTCATACCAGCAGCAGGACCCCAGGCAAGATACCTTACCAAATTATTTACAGTACTTTGCATGCTATTTATATTTCTTTTTATTTATTTCATTTCTGTATAGTTCTTGCATATGTAGTTTTTCTCCAGTCATTACTATGTATTAGATATGTTGACACACACATGGCACCTAGTATCATGGAAGGACAATCATTAGGCGTATGGGCTTTTAACCACTCTGGTAAACCATAGTATATAGTTCGCACTACGGGCGTATATCGCGCTGGTCGCTACCCCAGAGGTATGTCGATTTCTGTAGAGTCGCGCTGGTCGCTACCCTAGAGGTATGTCAATTTCTGATGTTCTAGACGGGTGTGTGAGTTATGAGGCTTAGATCGAGTAGACTACCCTTGCCCATACGTCGAAAAGTTATCCTCATTTGCATTCATATAGATTATCTTGTACAGCGTACTTATTTATTTTTAAACCATATGCATGTTTACTGTATTCAAATTGGCTCGTATTTTTTGTATCTTGTTACGTCCCTCTGAGGACCTGGTCCGCTGCCAGGTATATCTTTTCTTGAGTATTTGCAGGAGCACAGATTTGGATGGTTACATGTGATCCGAGGATGTCTTCTCTTCGAGCTGTGATGGATAGTTGGTATTCTTATATTGTGTTGTGGTGTTGTACTCATATTGTATTTGCTCTTATATTCGAGTTGGTAGTGGATTTGTTTCCATCCAACTATCATCCTTAGATACTTCTTATTGAGATCTAGTTTCATAGATACTGGTTATTTATTTCTATATGATTTTGGTGGATGAGATTTAGATTTTACCCTGTGACTTATTTTATATTTTATACCACTTGTGGATTTTATATTCATATTACAGCGTACGTATGGATTTGGTTTCCATATATTGGAGTTGCCATATCCATGCGGCTGGCATGCTTACGTGTCCTAGTCCTACGTATTTTTGGGACGGGGGCGTGACAGATGCATACTTGCCATGATTATCATTCAAGTATAATTCATATTCAATATCCGTTCTTGCTTGATGCAATCCCCTGGTTCGGGGATATGCCTTGGGTGACCTAACGGTCCCGGATACTTGCAGGTTCAATTGCACAGAAGGACTATTTGATAGTCTCCTGGCCAACAAGAATACATGCACATACAATCACGTTAAACATTCGAAAGCAGGCAAGCACGCGTTCTAAGGAACGTAAGCAGACACGTTTGCTCGGACCCGAAGGTAAGCCGAGAGATAAAACCGTTAAGGACTTAGCATGAGAGGGTCTGAATATAAGCAGTATTTCATTTCCATGTTCTAGCAAGCAATACAAGTTGGAATTATTTTCTTAGCTAGGTGCGTTGGATTTATTAGCATTAAGGGGGTGATTTACCTAGCGACTAGCATGAATATTCTAGATTTTTATGTTTGCTGGCTAAGCAAAGGCAAGTTCACCGTAGCCACCCACCTTAGCGATAATTCGCCTCGGTAGAGCGATACACCGAGCGAGCCTCTGAAAGTCCAAGCCGGATTCCTGTAGGGCAAGTCTGGATATCCTTTGCTTCTCTTTTGAGGCAAAACGGGTCGGGACAGTTGCACTTTTGCCGATTGAGACGGCAGTCCGCTAGAACAAAACGGGGTGTTACAGCACCCGCGAAGGGAACCACCCCAGCAGGGCGGGGCATTTGCGATGACGGTCGAGGAGACCGATACTGCAAGTAATGTGTTAGCAGGTTCTGTTCTTTCCTTTCTTCTGTTCCTTTCTATTTGATTGATTGACTGATTTCCCTAGTACTGTAGTTCGTATGCATAATTTTTTTGTTAGAATATAGTTAGTAGTACACCCTGACAGAGACTGCAATACCATGACAAAAGATGCAAGACCGTACATATTTTTCTTAGATTACATGGCTGTAGGTAGAATTTTCTTAGACCATGATTATCGGGGTTGACCATAGTAGATTTATGAAGAGGTTATGACTTGACAAGAGAAACAAGATGATTAAAATTCGAGGATAAATATTGATTTAAATAAAGGATTAAGAATTTAACATGGCAGAATTGATGATTTATTAATTTTAGGAAGGTTATGATATGATTAAAGTTTATCAAAAAAAACTTGAGGAAATTAAGGAGATTATTATTATTTTATTTGACTGCAAGTTATGAATTTTAAAATTTATATTTGGATGTTGCATTTGGAGAATCCATAAGTATCGCATTGTTGAGTATTTTGAGGGAAAAAAAAGGAAACCGAGGAATAAGATCATTGATGGATTAGTGTTGAATTCAAACTTTTTGGGACGAGAATTACATTTTATATATATGTATTGATTAAAATCAAATTAGAGGAGTGGATATTAAACTTCGAGTATTAAATTATTAACTTAAAATTTTGGAGAAAATTGTGAGGAAAATGGAAACTGATTTTATTTCGAGGATTTTTCAGGAATACAATAATTTCAGAATTTTTGAAAATCGTGAAATGACAAGGTAGATTATTTCAGGATTATGTGGGTAGATGAATTTAAATTTTGATGGAAAATAATAATATGTATGAGTAAATACTACTATAAGGATTTTAAATTTTGAGGACAAAATTCTTTTAAGGAGGGTAGACTTGTCACTACCACGTTCCGAAAATAGGAGTATTTTTGACTTTTATGATTATTAATATTGCGGTAGTTACAATTAAATAATTGCATGATAAGTATATTTAATTTAAATAATTATGTGAGATGTGTAATTAAATATATTATTATATATAGTGTTCATTTATGTTTGAGCTGGTAGACTTGACCTAGAAGCCTAGTAGATGAACACCTGTCCGAATTATGGGATTATGTGGTCAATTATTTTATTTAGAATTAATTTATTGGAGGTCGTAATTAGTTACCGTAATTTATTTAATTGTTGCGCCTTACCGTTGCTTCGATATTTGGAGCGCTACCCTAAATTTTGCCTTCCAACAAATTTTACAACCTTACCCTAGACATGCATGCCTTCCATTCTGCCATTTTTTGCAACTCATAATTATGCTTTCTTGTGCTTCATTTTAGCCGCACAATATTCGTCGCGGACGTTTATTTAATTCCTAAATAAATTCTAACTTTGTATCGTTGTACGTTCCAATCGAAATTGGAGGCAATCCTGACCCATTTTTTATGCAACCCAAATTAGGGTAATATTCTATTCTGAGTCTTCTTCACTAATGGTATTTGTGACCCGACCTAATTTTGGCCCCATGTACTTCTAATTAATTTTAGAACACAGCTTGCATTTATTTCTAATTAAATTGAGGATACCGTTTTGACTGATTCCGTAAATCCTGATTTAATTTCAGTACCCCACTATTTAAGCCCATACCAAACACACAACGTCCCTCATCCTACAAAACATCGAACACCGAATCGCTCACCAAATTTTCATCATTTTATGTGTCTGTGCAAATACCCAAATTTAAGGGGGCTAATTTGTAAAATTGTATTAGGTGTCAACACCCCATTTGTTCAAACCAATGGAGGAGCCCTAATATTTTTGACTAATCAACCCACACCCTCATACTTACATGAAGGATTCCTTCATGACCAATCTAGACCACCCATTCAATGGGTGCATCATCACCCTTCATTCCTACATACACCACCCTATTTAATGTCCCATCACAAGCCCTAATCCCCAAAACTTAGGTAATCCCCCACCTCCTCACAAGTCTCCAACTGTAGGCTTTCCATTTTTTTCTCCATTCTTTCTTCCTTTCTTCTTCTTCCTTTCTTCTTCTTCTTCTTCTTCTTCTTCTTCTTCTTCTTCTCTTCTTTTATTTGAATATACACAAAGGGGGGAAACCCAACCCCTCTACTGTTCACCCGGCCATCCGGCCGAGCCCCTCCGGAGCCGAGCTACTCCTCCTTCTCCGACCTCCTGCACAGCCGAACCGAGCCTCGAGCTCCTGACCCGGAGCTCCCCCCTACATTCCCTACTCCGGCGTCGAGCCCTCAGCTCCGACCTCCTGCTGCCTGCCTCTCCGGCCACCCTCCCTGCACTCCGGCACCACCACCACCACCATCATCATGATGCACCACCACCACCATCACTATACTCCATAGTCCGGCCCGGCCAGCCAGCCGACCACCAGACCCTCCGGCCCGGCCAGCCAGCCGACCACCAGCTCCTCCGACTCCGGCCAACCACAGTGAGCTTCTCTCCCCCTTCCCTCCTTCATTACATATATATATATATATATATATATACGTATATATGTATATGTGTATGTGTATATGTGTATTTAGTGTATAAATTACGTATATATGTATTCACATGTATACATGTGTGTTTTGGTATAATTTCAGATAGTAAATGTGTATTAAATACGTACTTTGATATATATATATATATATATGTATGTATTAGTACTTATGATATATTTTTGTACATATTTTAGTACGTATATTTTTGTATATGTATATACACATATATATGTTGGTATTTTGGTATATATATGTGTAGCATAAATATATAATTATATTTAGTGTATATATATGTACTTTTATACGTATATAGTGTAGGTATATTTTATTGGTGTATGTATATATATAAATATAATACATGTATATTTTCACTAGTATATATATAAAAATAAATATGTATATATATTCAAAATGTATATATTCTTAAATACTGGTAATATATATATATAATATGTGTTATGTATATCTTTAACATATAAATATATATATATTTCTATTTAGTGTATATATATTTATACGTTTTTTTGTACAAAATTATTGATATACACTTATATATATATTATATACGTATTTAATTAGTGTATATATTCTGAGTATAAATGTATATTTTTATATGTATCCCCACTAGACGACTCGAGTGTAATTACAGATACCCCGTCTTTACACACGACCTTGACCCGGTGAACTGTTAGTTGACTGCCGCACGTACACTAACGTACTGGGGAGCCCCGTACCATTTTTGATCGTCTGTCTTGCCCAGCAATCACAAACGCGATGCCCGTGCAACTTGACGCACTTAACCCTAGATGACTAGTGCCATACCTGGCACGGCCCTAAGTTCGATGTATAAGATTGTTTTAGTATAGCATCTGATATAATTGTTATATTTATGATATGTCTATAAGATTGTTGGTTCATCCAGGCGATACTCTGGAACAGGACATTGGTATTACCAGCTAAGGACCCAAGGCAAGTACATTCTCTGATAATTTCCAATTCCTTGATAATTTTTATAAGTTCAGTAATATAGAAATATTATATCTGAATCCTTGACACTGTGCTACACGGACTAGTATATAGCTTGGATCTGCAGTCATAAGATGTTACATTGATTATCGTATTGACATTGTACACGATATTTATATTAGACATTGTACATGATATATTAGACAATGTTCGTGTATCGTGACGTATCATGATTGGATCCACAATACTATTTGGGGGCGAGAAAATTGCTAGTGAGAGATGTGATCAAATACCCATTGTACAAGTAAAATATTTTTGGTGTTAATCATAAACCTCACGTATGATTAGCCAGACTACGTAGCAATCGTACATGTTCCCAAGCCGATTATATTTTGAAGCTACTATTTCAAACACTTAGAATGGATTATAGTTCTCTATTTTAGATCATATACTACATCACCCGTATATGATATTGTACCTTGTTCTTTTCATTCCATATATGCACTGACTGTATCACATTGTCTATTTTGCCTGTCTCTTTACATTTCATGTCTCTCTATTTTGCCATTACATTATTTCACTGTCTTCTCTCAGTATATAGCATCATCTGTTTATTGCTTTATAGCCCTTATCAATTAAATGGAACTGTTATTTGAGATTGTACTTTGCTCCTTCCTGACTGGAAATATTTTTCCAGACTATGCCTTAGAGGATCGGTATCCAACACTTTATGGACCATATGGTGAGTAGCTGCAGACTTGGACTTGGTAGTTCAGTTGTGATTCCGGGAGGTCTAGCCGGAATCACTAGTTTTCTGGTTAGTTCTTTTAGTAGACTATTTGGTACCGGATTTGTCTCCGGCGTACTTGTTAAGACATGGATAATTGTTGAGTTAGATTATTACATTTAGACTTGTGTTGTATTTAATTTTATTTGTTCGATATCTTATTGTGCTATAGTCATATGATTGAGTATGTTGTTCATTTATATTTGTGTCATCCGTGCCTCCTTATGGGGATTGGATGCTCCTGTGAGATTGCATAGTTAGTATCATGACCTAGACAGCGTTCTACCGCCGATGCTGCGGCATAGACTGGACGTACCCGCGTACTCGTGCCCCAATTCCGGGTGTTGGTCATGATACCGACGGGCAAGGTAGGAGAGGATCGTCGCCCACGGGTGGAGCGGACGTATTTGAATCCCCGTTTGTCCCGGTGTCCAGGTTTGCTTACCCAGATGCCCTTGCTGGCTGGGAGGCCATGTTTGCCATTATTTCCCACATATCTGGGTTAAAGCTTGCATTGATGCACCCATCGTGTGATCATGGCTTCGATCATCTTGAGGTGCTGCAGGTAATATAGGCTTTCATGATCGTCTCCGGCCATGTACACCATCCTCACACGGAAAGAAATAGAGGGGGTAGTAGATGCCGAGCTCCCTGTTTCATACCCTTGTAGTGAGTGGTCTTCAAGGAGGGCGGGAGCCATTATGTCTTCCTCTAATTCAGAGGGGATACTACCCCCAGCGTAGAAGATCTCGGCGTATGAAACATGTGTCATCCTGGTGGGAGTACCTATCCTCCGAGATCTTGGCGTCCGTTCTTTGTGAATCGTAGTCTCCTCGGAATGCTGGGTTATTGCGTAATTCCAGGGGGACACCACCCCCAGCTTGGGCCACCCCCAGGGGTTCTGAGGATGAACTACCCCCAGGGGTTGACAGCTTGTTCCTTGAGCGGGTGTCCTAGAAGACACCTTCGTGTGTGCCATCATCAGCCTTCCAGGTAATCGCCTTCTCGATGCCGTGGAAGAGAGCGCCGGACTGGAGGTATCTGACTGCTTTCTTCCTTTGGTGGTAGGAAGCTTTCTAGTTGAGTAGCATAAGACGAAGGGCAACTCCTCCTCCTTTGATAATTGCACCTGATATCTGGGTTACCGTCGGGTAGGGGCTTTCCGCTGTAGTCGTCGGTAGGCCGACTGCCTGTTTGTGACTACTTCTTCTTTATTGCAGCACCAGTTGATAATTATGCTGGCTCAACTGTGCCTCGGAGAGGGCACATCGCACACAATAGTAGTTTTCCTTGCTTTACGCTTGTGAGTAATCATGTTACGTAAATCGTGCAAAGGTAGTTTTTCCTTTGCATCCTCTTTATGAGTTCGGGTATCCCGGGCACACGGATGCGCATGTGCTGTCTTTGCTCCCTGGCCTGGGGTTCGTACACGAACTTACCCCGAGGTACTAGTGAAAGACTTTTGAGACTGGCCCTGTCCATTGGTCCCTGTGGGCTGGACGCATGGGTCAGTCTTGTACAACTGTATGTTAGAGGCTCGCATAATAACTAGTGATGCATGTTGGTGGGCGATCGTATGAGTAGTTATTTTAGCTTGACGGACTTGCGCTACCCTAGACTTCTTTAGCTTAGCTACCGCGGGTGCATTGTATGAAGAGTCCAGATTTGGGTTTTCACCATTCTTAATAGGCCCCATAGGACCATAGGAGATACGGTCGAAAACAGAGGTTCTATTGCTATGGGGGACGCATGTGACCTGTTGTCCGCTGTTGTGAGTTAATGTCGCATGGGCAGTCTTATAAGACCTCATCCTTGGCCATATAGAAGCTTTCTTAGCAATAGGACATCTGACATCGTAGTGTTTTCCTCTGCCAGAGTCAGGGTACTGAACAGTTTCTGCGTCAGTCGTGGATGCCGCATGGATATAAACGTTATGGGTGTTCGTCTTCTCTGCAGCTGGGTGGGGCAGAGCGGCATTGGCTACCCACGTTCTGTGGTTCCTCAAGTGGGAAGCACCCTTTTGGCTGGAAGAGGTTGCCGCATAGACAATGGTTGCATGATGTGCGGTTCTTGCGATTGGGAGAGATAGAGGGAGCGCTTGCTCCGCAGTTGGGTGAGGCACAACGACCTTGGCTACCCACATCCTGCGGGTCTTCTTGGGCTTTAATTACCTTGGAGAAGCACTCGCGCTGTCCCCGGAGAGCATGTCTACGAACACTTGCTGGTCGAAGCGGACCACCAGCATCTTTTGTGTCGAGCCGAGCTTGGCCGCATCAGATTGCATCATCGACTTCTCAACAGAGGAGAAGGAAGTATCTAGCAGAGTCGCCACCGTGTTTGTCATTTAACATCAAAATAAAAACTGGGAGAACTAAATTTGATTTAACAAACTTAGAAAGTACAAAGAAGAGTCCTAGGAGACAATCTAAGTACAAGTTTGTTTTCTGGGGGTGACGATGGAGGGTTAGGAGTGTAACAACTCTCTTTACTCCGTGGACGATTCGATGCGAAAGCTCTTCTCTCCCCCTTGAGTGTTGATTCACTGATAGCAAGCCCGCCTCTTGCATTGATCTGGTACCCTACTATTTATAGTCATATTTGTGGTCGCATAGATTTTGGGCCGCATGGATGGTGGGGTTTGCCACGTGTCCCTCCTCAACGGAAGGGTGCTACAGTTGTGCACGAGAATTCAGGCTCCGCTGCCATGTGAACATTTGCTAAAATTTTGTTGTTTGCTTAGTATCTGGGCGGTTCTCAACTGTGTAGGCCTGACTTGGTCAAAATTGACACATGGCTGCTATTTGGTTGGAGAGGACTACTCAGTTGTAAGAACAAGACTTGGTCGACGTAGAATCTGGAACAAATGTGGCCAAAGACACACGGGATGCACGGAGTCTAGAACATATGGGGCCAGAGACGCTTGGACCACATGGAGTTTGGAACGCATGGGTCAGCGTCGCTTTGGACGCATGGAGTCTGGGACGCATGGGCCAGAGTCTCATGGAACGTATGGAGTCTAGGACGCATGGGCCAGAGACGCATGGGATCTTTTTGTCAGGTTGTCCATGTGGCTCTCCACCATCTTCGGGACTTCTGTCTCTTAGAGTGTTCTCGTCCTTTGCGACGATCAGAAAAATCTTTTTTGTCAGAATTCTGTGTCAGGCGCCATCTTTGTTGCCAGGACGTCATGTCTGGTCGTCCTGCGGCCAGTTGTTAGGACGCTTGTTTGGACTGCATGTGTTTTCCTTTTTTGGGGCTCATAGTGTCCGTGAGATCAATCTGTTGAGTTTTTATTTGGGGGGCGCAGCATCTTTTTCATGCTTCTATATATTCGTAGACCAAAGAAATATCGTGCTACCTGTCGGAGTTCGGACTGCCTTACGGTAGGCCCAAAGACATTCGCCGAGCTTCTTCTTCTAGTCACGCTTGTTAGACACAACAAACTTTTTAAGTAGCTTGATTATTGTATTATTGAATGCTTCTGCCAATCCGTTTGTTGCTGGTGTCACCCTTACATTTTCGGATGGGGGTATTTTAGTCATTTTGTATATATATATTTTTATAAATTAATATATATTTATATTATGCTATTGATTAATATTGTTATTGTATTATTTATTTATAGTTAGTGGGCTAGCCTATTATTTAGACTGACACTTGTGATCCAAATTAGACTTGTCATGACAATAATTGAGCCCAACATAGATAAGGCCCAGGTTAGACTCATCCCTTAGTTAATTAGAAGGATTAAGTCTAATTTGTATTAGTTTAGAGACTTCCCATTATAGCCCTCCTTAATTATTCATCATAATTAACCATTGGGAGCAAATTAGACATTGTCAATTACTTGGGAGAGGGGAAACTAGGGGCCGACAACTTATAGGCCTTCTCTCTCTCTCTCTCCCTCTCTCTCCTCTCTTTATTTGTTCATTCAATTTAGATCTACAAATTCCTAGATCCCTAATTCAATTCATTCCTCCATTAATCCCTCTCAATTCATTTACATTCTCTCTCATTCTCATCACTTAATGAGCATTGGAGCTTAAAATTGTATGGAGCACTAGGAGAAGGAGTTTTGGCAAGGAGATCGTGTCTGGATCATTTTTGTGGGAACAATTAGTTGGCAATCCATCTCCCAATAGGTACAATTCTAATTTTACCTTCATTGTAGGTTCTAAATCATGCATTTGACCATTAGGAACCCTCCTATGGCATAGGACTACCTATAGGAACAAGTTCTAGGCTAATTGAATGTGTATTACGATTTATAAATGGTGTTTTGTGTCTATTTTGGGGGAATTACGAGATTGACACATCAAGTTTGTGTGTCATAAAGCTAATTTAGTTAAATTAGACTTAGATCAGAGTTTTGGTATAAGCTACGTGTCCATAATTGGATACGTGTAGGCCGTATCACGATATATCCTCGTACGTGTTGGAAGATTTTAAGATTTTGACCCAATAGGTATAATTTCATATAATTACATGATAATTAGATATTATATATGTTTATATATCATAATTTATATATTAAGAGGGTTTCATGTATTTTAGATATTAGTATCATAGTGGTGTTGGAGTAGGAATAGAGTATCTTGGTGCACCATGGTGTAGTATGATACTAGTGCATGTTAGGTGTTTGACAATTAGTATCAAGTGTTAATGTGGGTATCATGAGGATATTTGATAGTGTTTTGGTGTATGTTTGTATTGGGGTTGAGGAGAGTATGCTTGGTGTAGTTTTGGGCAGTGTGTGTATGTAGAATACAAGTGGGGGAAACTCTTTTGCTATATTTAGCAGCTTTTCAGTGCTTTTCAGCTGCTCTTCAGCATAAGCAGCAACATAAGCAGCAGATTATAGCAGCAGTAACATAAGCATCATAAGAAGCTGTAACAACATCATAAGCAACTGCTTATAGCAGCAACATCATAAGCATAAGTAGCATAAGTAGCATCTGTTATAAGTTAGTGATGCACAGTGATGCACAATTGTGTCCTAGTATATGTGTAGGGTTAGTTTGTGTTAGAGTGGGATATTTGAGGGTGTTGGTATTTGTGTCAAGTGTGCTTTAGTGAGAATGTTCTAGAGGGTATGCATATTTAAGTGGTATCTTGATATCAAGATATCAAGTACCAAGGTTGAGTGAGGGGTATTAGAGTATCAAGATATTGATATGTGTTAGTGAGTAAGTAGTGTGTTGAGTGAAGGTTAGTGTTATAATATTTGTGTGTTAAGTGTGTGTGTGGTACCATGTTCTATTGTGTCTATTAGTTAATTTATTTATATTAAGGTATTCAAGATACTTAGTTATGAGTTATACTAAGGTATCGGGTAGTTATCTTGATACGACATAAGATACTAGGATACGGGGATAAGGTATTGGCTCAAAGCCAAGGTATAATATTCATAGCTAAGGCATTGACCCATAACCAAGGTATTTGGCCCTAGTTAAGGTATATGAGATACAACTAAGGTATTTGATTATGATACTAAGAAAATTATCTATAGGCCAAGGTATTAGTAGGTATAGTAGGTAATAGTATATATTATAGTATAATAAGCTGAAAACCTATCGGAATGTCCTAGAAACCTAGAGATAACCTAGTTACACCTAGTTTTAACTAGTATGGCTCTATAAACCAACTAATAAGCTAGTTACGAACCCAAATTGAAAAAATAAACTAGTTTAACCCAATTGACCTAGTTTGACTAGTATGACCTAGTTTTGACCTAGAAATGACATAGAAACAATATTTTAGCTTATTTAAGTATGTTTATCACTCTAATATACTAATTGACATATTATTTCATATATAGATCAGTGTGACACCAGTTCGGACACTGTTTCACATTCTTTGCTCAGGACCACAGGCGAGTACATCTCTCTATTAGTTTTTATTTCATGATAGTAGATATATCACATGTTCTAGAACTTTTTACTTGATTCTGACATAGTGGATACACGAACAGATACTAAATGGATCCTGTCATAGGATGTTATCTCCTACCGTATTCAGCGGGTACTCCTTTAGATATATTTTATCGTGTGTATCGAGTATTGATTATCGTGTACTTCGTGTTCACACACTACTCGTGTTCAATGTGCTTACCTACCATATTCAGCGGGTACTACTTCACATGTATTTCATCGTGTGTATCAAGTATTGATTATCGTTTACTTCTGTTTTGGGATAATATAAACGAGAAAAGATTTGATGAATGCGGAAAATGAGGTCTTGTACGAAGACCCGCCCTTCTTTTATGTTTACAAACAAGATTGTACAAATTTGATCCTACACGAGGATTTCTAACTACAATTTATTTAATCTGGGTAAATATTGCTATAGGTGTCTGATCTGCAGTCGATCACTTTAGCCCTTGGACCACACGATGTTGAAGAAGTGCCGTGGAAGACAGGTAGCAGCTTCGAGGGTTGCTGAAGAGGGTGGATGCCCGATGCCAAAGTCGTCGATCCCTTCTCTTTGCCTGAGCTCTGGACTCTTCTCTCTCTCTCTCTCTCTCTCTCTCTCTCTCTCTCTCTCTCTCGACCGTTGGATCTGGTACTGGATCTCTTGATCAGTTTTCAGACCTAACTTCTTCGACCCTCCAATTTGTCGACCTTCAATCCTTTGACCTTGTTCCTCGTTGATAGAGGTCTCTATTTATAGAGTTTTAGTGACAGCGACCACTCAATCGGTGTAAAAACCGAGTAGTGGAAAGTACAATACCCTTTTACAAAATGGTTAAAATAACCAATACCTGCGTATAGATGATCCTTTGAATGAGCGTGTGACGTGGGTCTAACTAAGGGACAAAATGCGTATAATCGCTATGAAGATCACGGCATAAAAGCCACGTAGGTAGGTATCCCTCGTGTAGAAGAGGTTGGCATAGAAGCCAATGTCTGTCACCATGGCATAAAAGCCAAATAGTTATCAAACCGGCATAGAAGCCGAATAGACGTAGAAGCCGAGTGGTCATAAAGGCCGAGTAGGCGTAGAAGCCGAATAGGCACCGAAGCTGAATGGGCGTAGAAGCCGAGCAGGCACCGAAGCTGAATAGGCGTAGAAGCCGAGTAGGCACCGAAGCTGAATAGGCGTAGAAGCCGAGCAGGCACCGAAGCTGAATGGGCACAGAGGCCGAGTGGATGTGGACGTTTTAGCTGGAATTACGACTTTTGGAGATATAATCAAATCCCCAGCAATAATTGTGGAGATTTTCCATCATCCGGTGCATTAAATGCAGAGGCATGTTTTGAAGGTCTGTCACTTGGCCTGTGCATGGTGCAGAGACGTGCCTTGAGAACCTGTCACCGCTCTGTGCATAAAAAATACAATGACGTGGCTTAAATCTCGTATGAGGTGCAGCTTTTGACGTGGCAGGCGGTTTGTCTTCCGCGGAGCGTAAGGAGCTCTCATCTGCCTTTATAAAATAGGCAGCGTATTCCTCCGTGTACGTAAAAGCGGTTTACGCAAGACAAATGGCAGTAAATGACAGCCTGGGTTACAGTGCCTCGCCATCATTATAGCCGTCGCTTGGTTAGTCGAGCAGTATCCCTTTGTCAGAAGTCGAGACGTCAGGTTCATTGCAGGATCTGAAGGTTCATTACAGGTTTTGACAGGTTCATTGCAGGCTTTGACAGGTTCATTACAGGCTTTGACAGGTTCACTTTGGAGAATACGAAGCGGCCCTCGTACACTTCAATGCTTCATTGAAAAGAGGATGAGTTTTATGCCATAAAGGCGATGAAGTCCCTGTTTACGCTGAAGCAGCCTGGACGTACTGTCCTACGCGGATGGTCCTTGAGCCTGTATTTCTCACTGTGCTCTGGCGGAGAAGCTCTGTTTTGTACGTTTGAAGGCTCTGAAGTCCTCTGTTTACGCTACTTTGCATCAATATGCTGTGTAGACCTTCCAGCATATTTTTCATGCTTCAACAAGACCCCCTTCAAAGCTTTCAAATTTCTCATAATTTGAAACGCTTTAAATGAAGCATGACCCACTCCTCGTAACTCGAAACATTTCTGAATGGAGTTTTAAAACGGTCGAGGCTGACTTTATGGCGGATTCATTGGGGATCGGTGCTCTCTCTCGCCTATAAAAAGGTTGAGGAGTTCTCCTGTTCTTCCCATACTTCCTTCATCATACAGAGATGATGGCCGTAGTTCGTCGGGCCGATTTGAGGAAGAAGGAGATCATGCTCTTCCAGCATGTAAGGAGCCAAAAAAGACGGCATCTTCGACCAAATGTCCTCTGCAACGATGGATCATGGAAGAATATCATAGCCTCCTTTGCTGTGAAGTCTGAATGAGTGTAGCTTCGACACGTCTGATTCTTTATGCTGACTCTATTTTAGAAAGAGTGCTGGGTCCTGTCCTGTCTTTTACGCATAACTAGGGATGCGTAGAAAGCCACTTTAGCATTCGAGTGTTCGAACTGTCCTGTTGTTTAGGAGTGAGGAACCGTATAGAATCCTGAACTGTTACTTCTGATAGACAGAATTTCTTTGTTCAGACATTATCTTCAAGAATGATTTCTCGGAAATCCCTTGGAACAGGGCGATAAATGGCTGTCAAACTGATTTGCCCTCTTATGAGATGAACTGTTCAGACTGGAGTCTGGATGAACTTCGAATCGACCCGTGAAGAAGAGTAATTTTTTAATATTGAACTATGTATGTTTCTGGTACTTGGGATATCTTGAGGTCAAGAAGGAGTATCTTTTGTGTGAACTCCTGTAATTGACCACCTTGAGGATCGTTCAGATGTACGCATACTCTGGCCTGCATATCTTTCAGATGTGCGGGAAGTCATGGAGCACGAAATCATAAGTTGGCAGCCTCGAGCATAAACTAAACACCATCAAGCGTGAAATCATAGACTTGTAGTTCCTGAGCGTGAAGTCGTAGGTTTGTAGCCTCTCGAGCATAAAAGCTACCGAGCACAAAGGCATCCGGGCGTAAAACCTGACTTGTAGCTGTCGAACAAAAAATCGTAGATTCGTAGCCGTCGAGCGTAGAAAGATCTTTAGCATAGAATTGTAGATTTGTTGCTTTTGAAAAAAAAAATTCTGAGCGTGAAGTCTTGGATCCGTCGCCTCGAGCGTAAACTAAGCGCCACCGAGCGTGAGATCATCGATTTGGTATCTGCTGAGCGTGAAGTCGTAGGTCTGTAGCCTCTCGAGCATAAAAGCTACCGAGCACAAAGGCATCCGGGCATAAAAACCATGGACTTATAGCTTGCGAGCGTAAAATCATAGATCTGTAGCTGTCGAGCATAGAAAGCTCCTTAGCGTAGAAACCATGAACTTGCTTTGCGCGAAAAACTTTTTGAATTCGTCGACTGTCCGCCTTCTCTAAATAAATAGGCTGACGTGGGACCCAATCATAACCGAATATTAATTAGGAGATTTGGTTCGGGGTCCGAGGAGTCCATCCGAACTCTATATATATCCCATGTTTCTGAGGGGAAAAACTTTCCATCCGTCTTCTGCGAGAGAAAGCTTTTGATTGTTCGAGTTCTTCTCCGTCTCTTCTTCGAGTCTTCAAAGTTTCCAGTAATGGCTTCAAAACAAACTTCCTCCGCTAAGGGAAAGAAGGTTGATTCTTCTTCTCGTTCTTCCGCTCAAGCGAGAGCGTCTCTGGTTGGACAAGGCGAACTTCATTCTGAGCGGAGCATCCCGCCGACGAGTAGTGCACCCGGCCTGGAATGTAGAGCTCTTGGGAAAGAAGAGAATGACTAAAAATCCTTCGCACATGTTGTACGTGACCGCGCTAGGTCGTCTTCTGTGCTGATAGCCTCTTTGTGGAAGATGAAGCACGGAGACGTTTTATTTTTTTACGCCCACATTCCTAATGTGTCCGCGTAAAAACTCCATTTTTTCGCAGTCGAGCGTAAAAACCCTTGACCGCCGAGAACTTGGTGTTTAAAATTTGAGTTTTATGATCGTAGATGGAAATCCTGGCGTAATAACTCAATTTAATCAATCTGGCGTAAAGCACAGACCGTATACTGGCAATCTTGACTTTTACGTTAAGAAAATGGATTCCAGCGTAAAGGTTCAAGTTTCACAGTCTCGGCGTAGAGCACGGACTATTGATTGGATGCTGCATGTCCCAAAATGTCTAATTTTAGGAACTGACGTGTTTTCTGTGCCTTTGCAGTTAACTTGCATGAGTCTCCGCTAGCTGAAGTGATGGGCTCTGTCACGAACCGCACCCGGAATTTGGGCATGAGTCGTGGGTACGTCCAGCCTACGCCGCAGCATCGGCGGTAGAACGCTGTCTAGGTCTCAACATATAATATATCCTGTCAATAGTCTCAACTCCGTAAGGAGGACAATGATAAATAATCCACAGTTCTATGATATACTCAATCACAAGCTAAAAGAAAATAATGGCACGATGAGAATAGAAAAGAGTTCTTTTAAAAGCTAACCACAATAAGTCCAACTCAAAACTTGGGTCTAGATGACCTCACAAAACACAGAATAATAAATACAACTCAGTCTCAGTCTAGAACAATAAATGCAGAAAAATAATCTAAGAATTTGCAGGTAAATTCTCCTCTAGGCTAGGCAACTCCTCTGGGGTTTCTGGAGTGAAATCTCCCTCTAATCCTGGGCCGTAATGAGTGGGGCAAAGATCCTCCAGGTCCTCTGAAAAATGTTATCCAGTCAGGATTGGAGCGAAGCACAAGCACTAACAGCAGTTTCATTAAATTGACAAAGACTATAAACAGTATAAGAATACAAGATGAGAAGAATTACAGGAAATGTAAAGTACTGGAGAAAATGGAAATAGGCAATAGAGCATCTAGCAATGAACAATAATAGTGAATGCTAGAACAAGTGAATCTGAATAAATAGACATCTAGCTAAGTGTTTGAATTATCAGTTTATTATGTGATCGGCTTGGGACTTGATCAGGCTGGTTATATATGATTAGCTATGATTCTTGAAGGTCAGGCTAACCATATGGTTAGCTATGATGCATGATAATGGTCAGGCTAATCACATATAACAGCTATGAAGCATGATAATGGTCAGGCCACACCCGACGTGAGAAGTGGGGTGAGCTATGATGCATGATAAGTTTGGATATGATCACATAATCTACTAATAGTTCTCCATCCCCCAGCTAGCACGATGGATTCCAATCACGACTCCTCATGATGGGGATCTAGGGTGCTAATCCGTGTATCCATAGTGTCGAAATCAAGTATGTAATACAACTGCATTATAGAAATAATCAACAATAAAAACTGTCAGAGAATGTACTCGCCTGTGGTCCTGAGCAAGGAATGAGGATCGATGTCCAAGTGGGATCACAATGACCTATTTGTGGAATATAATTGTCAAAATACTGAATTAAGGAAATAAACATGTTTTAACAATTTAATTATGAGGCCTCTAGGTCATACTAGAACTTCTGGTCAATACTATTCAACTTGGTCTAATAATAGGCCAATTAACATAAATATAACTCCCATATAGATCCTAAGGTATTACCTAAACTGACACACATAATACTCAGCTACACACTCTCTTCCCCAAATCTGATACACAGACACAAATTTAACAGGGTTGCACACACACACACACAGTTATCTAACACTAGCCCTCTAGAACTAAACACATAGGCAGACACACTGAAACTCTTCACACACTGCTAGCTGCAGAATACAACACAACACAATTCCCTACACTGCTACACACAGATACACATAAGCAAACACACTGACATCCATAGACACAGGCAAGCATAGGTTATGAGATAATTCACACACATTAGTCTCACTGCTTACTCACACACAACTTCACAGTAGTGAAATCCCCAAATACTGATACCCTAAACTGATACAAACTGACACAGGTATCTGCCCCTCACACACACAATGCTACACAAGGCTCACTGAGAATACACAGGACACTGACACATACCATTCCTAAACACACAGGCTAGACACTAGCTACTGAAGAATAAACCTGGGACACACTGACCTTACTGCAATTACATACTGAATTAAGGAAACTCCCACACTGTCACATAGGTTCTGAGTTCTCACTGCTCTCTCTCTCTTCTCACAGAATTATGCACACACACAGATAACTCACAGAATTATTTCTTAATCCTATACACATACATTATCAACACATAGGCAACACTGACTAACTGATACATACACACAGTTCAAATACTGAACATAATGCCTTACACACATACTGATATAATCTGATACACTAATCCTAACACTGATACAAAAACCCAAGTGCCAGACACACTGAATTCCTAGACAACTGTACCTCACATCTACTCACACACAAGTACACAGGCATAGGCATAAGCTGGTACTGGGATACATTGACACTATCTCACTCTCACAGATTTCTGGATACTGGTACCTACTACACTGGTAGGAACACACACAGACACATATCGTTCTCACATAGGTTAAACTGGTACCACACCCTGCACAACCTACTCGAACACTGCTACTACAAAGGAACACAGGAATAACACTGAACACACTGACCTAGTCACACTAAGACACACTGATCAGGATCCCCCCTGTACAGTGAGAAACACACAGAACATAGACACACAGCAGTTTAACACCTACACACTAGATGTACACTGCACTGAACAACACACCCGACTGCACAGGATCCAAACTGGTCACCACACATACTGCACACAGGGATTCACAATGACACACACAGAACTCTTCCCTACTGCACAGGAAAACAACAGTTTTCTAAAACACAGGCAAACTCATTATGTATATAGGTCTATAATCAAACATGCAGAATTTCGAATACCTTAGATGGATAACTCCTAAATAATATTTCATCAAGCACTTGGTGTGCTGGAAACGAACCAAAGCACAAAACTCCTGAAAAACTCAAATAAAACCCTAAAACGAGATTGGAATCTTCTCGTTGGAGGATGAAATCAGTCTACATGAAACCCTTAGGGTTAGGGTTCACAAAATTGGGGGAAAAATAACCTATTGAACACAAAACCCTAGTTTCACCTAGGTTTCCATGTAGAAACCCTAAAATCGAGATCTAAACAATTTGGTGGGCTCCTAATGGCCAAACACAAATAGAAAACAGAATTAAATGGGTTAAAAATTGGATTCTCACCTATTGGGAGATGGTTTCCCAATGTAGGTCCTCCTTCTTCAAGTCTTCTTGGTCCAAGCTCCTTGGTTTCCTTTTTATGGAGGAGAAAATGAATTTCTAGGGTTTTAATTCCTAAAATTTATGGGGAGGGATTAGTTTTTCTAATGGAGGCTAGGTTTAGGCTTTCTTCATAAAGGAAGAGGCTTGAGGGAGGCTTCCCTTCATTATATAGGGTTAGGTTTAGGGTTTCAATGCAAGGGTTTAATTTAACCCTTCAGGTTAAGTCATCTAGAACTAAGAATTAATTTAGGTTTAGTCATTCTAGGGTTTTAAACCTAAGACTAAGTGTCAACTAGGGTTTCACTAAAAGCTAGATTACAAGTTAGGGTTTACTTATTAGGGTTAGACCTAATGGGTTTCTAGGGTTTAAACTAAAACCAACATAAATAGCAACATATAATTAATTGTTAAAAACTCAGCAGATTACATAATTATTCAGAAATAGTAAAATTACCCAAATGCCCTTATCTGGAAAAGTGGTAGTGACAAGTCTACCCTTCTAAAAGAAATTTCGTCCTCGAAATTTGGACTGAACAGAACAAGAATAAATCAGAAAGGATATACCTCAAGTCTAGAAGAGGTACGGGTATTACTCGTGCATTTCGTCCTCTCTCTCCCAGGTCGACTCCCTTGGAGAGTGATGTCTCCATGCAACACGAACCAAAGAAATAGTTTGGTTCCGCAACACCTTCTCTCTGCGGTCCAAGATCTCTACGGGCTGCTCGGGGTAGCTGAGTGTCGGACCAACCTTAATCTCCAAGTAGTCAAGTACGTGACTAGGGTCTGCCACGTACCGTCTCAGCTGCGACACGTGGAACACATCATGCACCCCCTCTAATGCAGGCAGCAAGTCTAGTCTATATGCCACTGCACCTACCCTCGCAAGAATGCCAAAGGGTCCGATGTAGCGTGGGCTAAGCTTCCCGCTTCTACCAAAACGAATCGTGCCACGCGTCGGAGAAATCCGTAGGAATACTAGATCGCCAAGCTAAAACAAAATAGTCTCAACATGCAGTCTAAACAAACAACACAAACCAGAAAATAACAATCTATACCTGAAACTCAAGGGGTCTACGGTGGCTATCGGCCCAATGCCGTTGTCTGTCCTGCGCCACTCGCAGTCTGTCTCTGATAAGTTTTACCTTTTCTGCTGCATCCACAACCATTTCTGGTCCTAGCAAGGCTCTTTCTCCAACGTCGTCCCAAGATAACGGTGTACGACACCTCCTTCCATAAAGAGCCTCAAATGGTGATATCTCGATGCTGGCCTGGTAGCTGTTGTTGTAAGCGAACTCTACCAGGTGTAGATGATCCTCCTAAGAACTTCCGAGATCTAGAACGCAAGTGCGTAGCATATCCTCGAGAGTCTGAATAGTCCTTTTAGACTGCCCGTCTGTCTGGGGGTGATATGCGGTACTGAACTTGAGCTGAGTGCCCAAGCTTGCCTGCAGACTCCTCCAGAAGTGGGAAGTAAAACGACTATCCCGATCTGAGATGATGCTCACAGGAACTCCATGAAGTCTAACGATCTGACGCACGTACATCTCTGCTAGCCTCTCTGTCGACGTGCCCACCTTGAAAGGTAAGAAATAGGCTGATTTGGTCAACCTGTCCACGATAACCCAAATCGCGTCCTTCCCTCCTGGAGAACGTGGAAGCCCTAAAACGAAATCCATGGTCACGTGCTCCCATTTCCATTCTGGAATAAATAAAGGTTGAAGCAAACCACCTGGCCTCTGCCGATCTGCCTTTACCTGCTGGCACACTAGACACCGAGATACAAAGCGTGCTACCTCGCGCTTTATTCCATACCACCATACGTGCTCCCTCAAGTCTCGATACATCTTGTTGGCACCGGGATGCATCGAGTACTGAGAGCGGTGTGCCTCTTGCAAAACCTCCTCGCGCAGCTCCCCGCTCGGCACACACATCCTCGTGCCGTGCCGTAAGGAACCATCGTCTGCGATAGTAAAGTCGTTCGACAATCCTATCTGAACCTGTGCTCTGATACTCCTCAGAGCCTCATCATCATACTGTGCCGCTCTGATCCTGTCCATCAGCTTGGACTGTATCTGCAATCCCCACATCTGAATCTCAGTACCGGGAACTAACACCTCAATCTCCAAGCTCTCCAAATCCGCCAGCAAATATCTATCTGTCGTCAAGTACATAGCCATCGGATACCTGCTCAAGGCATCGGCGACTACGTTGGCCTTCACTGGATGGTACTGCAATGAAATATTAAAGTCCTTCATCAACTCTAACCACCTCCTCTGCCTCATGTTTAGTTCCTTCTGTGTGAACACGTACTTCAAGCTCTTGTGGTCTGTGAAGATCTCCACACGCTCTCCGTACAGGTAATGTTTCCACAGCTTTAGAGCGAAGATAACTGCTGCCAACTCCAAATCATAGGTGGGGTAGTTCTTTTCATGAGGGCGTAACTGCCTGGAAGCATAGGCAATTACCTTCCCGTGCTGCTGAAGAACACATCCCAGACCCTTCCCTGAAGCATCACTATAGATGGTGAAACCACCTGTCCCTGCTGGCAACGTCAAAATGGGAGCTGTTGTCAACCTCTTCTTTAGCTCATCAAATGCAGCCTGGCACTCCTCCGTCCAGACAAAATCTACATCCTTCCTAGTCAGTCTGGTCATTGGCGCTGCAATCTTGGAGAAGTCTTGTACAAACCTCCTGTAGTATCCTGCTAGCCCGAGAAAACTCCTGATCTCAGCTACCGAACTGGGGGTAGCCTACGACTCCACTACCTCGATCTTCTGTGGGTTAACCGAGATTCCGTCACCCGATACCACATGCCCAAGAAATTCAACCTTGTCAAGGAAGAATTCACTCTTAGAGAGTTTCCCGTACAGCTTCTCCCTCCTGAGAGTCTCTAAGACCAACCTCAGGTGCTCTTCGTGCTCCTCCGGAGTCTTGGAATATACAAGAATATCGTCGATGAATACCACTACAAACTTGTCAACGTACTGGTGGAACACCTTGTTCATCAAGTTCATGAATACTGCCGGTACATTGGTTAAACCAAATGGCATCACCATGAATTCAAACTGGCCGTATCTGGTCCAAAAAGCTGTCTTCGGCATGTCCTCTCTCTTCACCTTCACCTGGTGATAGCCTGACCTTAAATCTTTCTTTGAAAACACCCTCGCTTCGCTCAACTGATCAAAAAGATCATCTATCCTTGGCAGCGGGTACTTGTTCTTGATAGTGATATTGTTCAAAGCTCTATAATTAATGCACATGCGCACCGTACCGTCCTTCTTCGGTACGAACAATACCGGAGCTCCCCATGGTGATGAACTGGATTTGATAAAGCCTTTGTCCTGCAGCTCCTCAACTTGCTTCTTCAGTTCTGCCAGCTCGCTGTTGTTAACTCTATAGACATGTTATGAAATGGGCTCCGCTCCTGGAACCAAGTCTATAGAGAATTCAACATCCCTGTCTGGCGGCAAGCCTGGCAACTCCTCTGGAAATACATCCAGGAACTCCGCTATCAGAGGATGTGGCAACTCCTCTTCTTTCGCTCTGGCTCCACAAAATGTGCTCCTCCTCTGTTCCGCTGCTCCTCTGACGACCTCAAACTCCGGCTCTCCTGGTGGTCTAAACAAAACTCTGCCTCTATAATAATCTATAGTAGCATGATGCCTACTCAACCAGTCCATTCTGAGTACAATATCGTACCCCGGAAGTGGCATGACAAGTAAGCTCACGCTCAACTCTTGGCCTCCTACTGACACCTTCCGGTCCTTGCAGTGATCACGGACTAGGATAATACCTCCACCAGTCATGATCTTGCAAGTCCTAGCTAATGGTTCTGTGTCTAAATGATGTCGAAGTGCATAAGATACAGACACAAAACTATGGGAAGCGCCAGAGTCGAATAAGGTAAATGCGGGAATACAATCGAGAAGAACCGAACCTGTGATCAAGTCTCCTACTGGCTCGATCTCCTCGACTGCCAAGGCATACGCTCGCCCCTGGGGTACACCTCTCTGCTGCTGGTGCTGGGCAAACTTCTGATGTTGTGGTGGAAGTGGTGCCCTCTGTTGTTGGCCTCCTAGTACGGCAGGTACCCTGTTTGGTCCTCTCTGGACGGCTGCTCCACCCTGACCTGGACGAATGGCAGGGCAATCCCTCAGCTGGTGTGTCGTCGATCCGAAGGACAGACATGAGCCCAATCTTTTCCTGCAGATATCTCTAGTATGTCCCATCTTCCCGCAGTACGCACACTGGATGGCGGGCTGAGTCTGTCTCTGTTGCTGCTGCTGGACCTGCCCTCGGGCTGGTGCCTGATGCTGCTGCTGAAAGGGTCTCTGCTGTTGCTGCTGAAAGTGTGGACGCTTGCCCGGTCCCGCACTACTGTTTGCTCGTCCAGAACCATCGCGTCCCCTCTTGGGCCTGAGGCCCAAGTCGTCCTCGACTATCTGGGCATCCATCAATATGCCCTCGTAGGTAGCTGTGTGACGTCCCGACGTGCGAGACTTGATCTCCCTTGCCAGCCCCTTTCTGAACTTCCGGGCCCTGTCCCCCGGATCTCTAATCATCGACGGTGCAAAGCGGCTCAGGCGGGAAAACTCCGCGGCATACTCATCGACGGACGAGCTCCCCTGGGCTAAGTCATGGAACTGACTCTCCAAAGCTCCCAGGGCAACATCAGGAAAGAACTTCTCCTTGAAGAGCTCCTTGAAATCCTCCCAAGTGAGTCCCCTGCGCAAGAGTCTCGGCTCCGTGCGAAACCATGTCAAGGCAATGTCGAACATCTGGCTGCCAGCAGCCTCGATCTGGAGGGCCTTTGGAAGCTGTGCCAAGCGCAAGTTCCTCTCGATGTCCTCTAGCCAATCATCGGCGTAGAGTATCCCTTCTGTCCCCTTGAATTCCTGAGGCATCATCCTCTTGAAATCCACAATGGTGCCCGGCCTCTGGTGGTGCTGATCAGGACGCTGCTGCTGCTGAGTAACTCTCTCCACAGCCTAGAGAGCCACTTGATGAGCATTCTCCATGTTCACCCTTATCATCTCTGTCTGGGCCTGATGTGCCTCAGCCTGCACACTCTGGGCCTCTGCCGACGTCCTCTGGGCATCGACCATGCCCTGAATCAAGGCGAACATCTGTGCTCCGTCGACGGGCACACCTCCTGGATGCTGAACTGGTGGTGGGGGTGGTGCCGTCGTAGCTATGGGGACCCTCTGAACAGGTGGTGGAGGACCCCCGAATGCTGCAGACACTCCCACATATACTGGAGATGTAGGAGGTGCTGCGGATGTCTGTCCGGCAGGGCGAGAGGTGGCAGACCTCTCTGAATCTGCTGCTCCGAGTCTCTGGGACCTCCTCGGCGGCATCCTGAAGATAGATCGAAAGATTTAATTAAGGCAATAGATACGATATCATCAAGGAAGGACAGTAAATTTCTAAAGGAAAAAATCAGTAAGAGTAGTATCATAAGAATTCAGAATTCCCTAATTGTGATTGAGCATAACCTCGGCCTAATTTCTATTTCCTAAAACAGGCTCGTAGTAATACTCTAAGCGAGCATCACTACGATATTGCTCTAATGCGAATCTAGGACTTGGACCTGCATGGTCCACCACTAAAACGTGTCACGACCCGCACCCGGAATTTGGGCATGAGTCGTGGGTACGTCCAGCCTACGCCGCAGCATCGGCGATAGAATGCTGTCTAGGTCTCAACATATAATATATCCTGTCAATAGTCTCAACTCCGTACTGAGGACAATGATAAATAATCCACAGTTATATGATATACTAAATCACAAGCTAAAAGAAAATAATGGCACGATGAGAATAGAAAAGAGTTCTATTAAAAGCTAACCACAATAAGTCCAACTCAAAACTTGGGTCTAGATGACCTCACAAAACACAGAATAATAAATACAACTCAGTCTCAGTCTAGAACAATAAATGCAGAAAAATAATCTAAGAATTTGCAGGTAAATTCTCCTCTAGGCTAGGCAACTCCTCTGGGGTTTCTGGAGTGAAATCTCCCTCTAATCCTGGGCCGTAATGAGTGGGGCAAAGATCCTCCAGGTCCTCTGAAAAATGTTATCCAGTCAGGATTGGAGCGAAGCACAAGCACTAACAGCAGTTTCATTAAATTGACAAAGACTATAAACAGTGTAAGAATACAAGATGAGAAAAATTACAGGAAATGTAAAGTACTGGAGAAAATGGAAATAGGCAATAGAGCATCTAGCAATGAACAATAATAGTGAATGCTAGAACAAGTGAATCTGAATAAATAGACATCTAGCTAAGTGTTTGAATTATCAATTTATTATGTGATCGGCTTGGGACTTGATCAGGCTGGTTATATATGATTAGCTATAATTCTTGAAGGTCAGGCTAACCATATGGTTAGCTATGATGCATGATAATGGTCAGGCTAATCACATATAACAGCTATGAAGCATGATAATGGTCAGGTCGCACCCGACGTGAGAAGCGGGGTGAGCTATGATGCATGATAAGTTTGGATATGATCACATAATCTACTAATAGTTCCCCATCCCCCAGCTAGCACGATGGATTCCAATCACGACTCCTCATGATGGGGATCTAGGGTGCTAACCCGTGTATCCATAGTGTCGGAATCAAGAATACAACTGCATTATAGAAATAATCAACAATAAAAAATGTCAGAGAATGTACTCGCCTGTGGTCCTGAGCAAAGAATGAGGATCGATGTCCAAGTGGGATCACAATGACCTATTTTTGGAATATAATTGTCAAAATACTGAATTAAGGAAATAAACATGTTTTAACAATTTAATTATGAGGCCTCTAGGTCATACTAGAACTTCTGGTCAATACTAGTCAACTTGGTCTCATACTAGGCCAATTAACATAAATATAACTCCCATATAGATCCTAAGGTATTACCTAAACTGACACACATAATACTTAGCTACACACTCTCTTCCCCAAATCAGATACACAGACACAAATTTAACAGGGTTGCACACACACACACACACACAGTTATCTAACACTAGCCCTCTAGAACTAAACACATAGGCAGACACACTGAAACTCTTCACACACTGCTAGCTGCAGAATACAATACAACACAATTCCCTACACTGCTACACACAGATACACATAAGCAAACACACTGTCATCCATAGACACAGGCAAGCATAGGTTATGAGATAATTCACACACATTAGTCTCACTGCTTACTCACACACAACTTCACAGTAGTGAAATCCCCAAATACTGATACCCTAAACTGATACAAACTGACACAGGTATCTGCCCCTCACACACACAATGCTACACAAGGCTCATTGAGAACACACAGGACACTGACAAATACCATTCCTAAACACACAGGCTAGACACTAGCTACTGAAGAATAAACCTGGGACACACTGACCTTACTGCAATTGCATACTGAATTAAGGAAACTCCCACACTGTCACATAGGTTCTGAGTTCTCACTGCTCTCTCTCTCTTCTCACAGAATTATGCATACACACAGATAACTCACAGAATTATTTTTTAATCCTATACACACATATTATCAACACATAGGCAACACTGACTAACTGATACATACACACAGTTCAAATACTGAACATAATGCCTTACACACATACTGATATAATCTGATACACTAATCCTAACACTGATACAAAAACCCAAGTGCCAGACACACTGAATTCCTACACAACTGCACCTCACATCTACTCACACACAAGTACACAGGCATAGGCATAAGCTGGTACTGGGATACATTGACACTATCTCACTCTCACAGATTTCTGGATACTGGTACCTACTACACTGGTAGGAACACACACAGACACACATCGTTCTCACATAGGTTAAACTGGTACCATACCCTGTACAACCTACTCGAACACTGCTACTACAAAGGAACACAGGAATAACACTGAACACACTGACCTAGTCACACTAAGACACACTGATCAGGATCCCCCCTGTACAGTGAGAAACACACAGAACTTAGACACACAGCAGTTTAACACCTACACACTAGATGTACACTGCACTGAATAACACACCCGACTACACAGGATCCAAACTGGTCACCACACATACTGCACACAGGGATTCACAATGACACACACAGAACTCTTCCCTACTGCACAGGAAAACAACAGTTTTCTAAAACACAGGCAAACTCATTATGTATATAGGTCTATAATCAAACATGTAGAATTTTGAATACCTTAGATGGATAACTCCTAAATGACATTTCATCAAGCACTTGGTGTGCTGGAAACGAACCAAAGCACAAAACTCCTGAAAAACTCAAATAAAACCCCTAAAACGAGATCAGAATATTCTCGTTGGAGGATAAAATCAGTCTACATGAAACCCTTAGGGTTAGGGTTCACGAAATTGGGGGAAAAATAACCTATTGAACACAAAACCCTAGTTTCACCTAGGTTTCCATGTAGAAACCCTAAAATCGAGATCTAAACAATTTGGTGGGCTCCTAATGGCCAAACACAAATAGAAAACAGAATTAAATGGGTTAAAAATTGGATTTTCACCTATTGGGAGATGGTTTCCCAATGTAGGTCCTCCTTCTTCAAGTCTTCTTGGTCCAAGCTCCTTGGTTTCCTTTTGATGGAGGAGAAAATAAATTTCTAGGGTTTTAATTCCTAAAATTTATGGGGAGGGATTAGTTTTTCTAATGGAGGCTAGGTTTAGGCTTTCTTCATAAAGGAATAGGCTTGAGGGAGGCTTCCCTTCATTATATAGGGTTAGGTTTAGGGTTTCAATGCAAGGGTTTAATTTAATCCTTCAGGTTAAGTCATCTAGAACTAAGAATTAATTTGGGTTTAGTCATTCTAGGGTTTTAAACCTAAGACTAAGTGTCAACTAGGGTTTCACTAAAAGCTAGATTATAAGTTAGGGTTTACTTATTAGGGTTAGACCTAATGGGTTTTTAGGGTTTAAACTAAAACCAACATAAATAGCAACATATAATTAATTATTAAAAACTCAGCAGATTACATAATTATTCAGAAATAGTAAAATTACCCAAATGTCCTTATCTGGAAAAGTGGTAGTGACAGGCTCTACCACTGGGATGCTGCACTCCAACTATCTATAGGATCTATCGCACGTGACATTTCCTATCTCCGGGCCCCAATATCCTGAAGGAAGGGCAATTCTGATATCGGCTCAGGGCGAGCGAATGTTGCTGAGCATGATCAACGGGGAGCCCCTAACGTACATAGACGGGGAGCAATACCTGAAGCCGGCTTTCCTCTTCGGGGACATGATTGACAAGCAGTCCCAGACAAAGCCTAAAAGAGAACTCTGGGTTTTCCCTGCGGTGGATTTGGTCTTGTATCTGCCCAGTATGCTGAGAGACTACCCCATCTCGGCCTTCTTCCATGCTACGTATCCCAGGAAGATGTCATAGACACTGACCCCCGATCTTCACGGCAAGCCGAGGAAGATCTTTTATCTGAGAGGAGCTGACCAGGGGTCGTTTGTCAGCCGCCCTTCTGGCTTTGTGACGTTGTTCAGGGGGCTGTACCCTGGCAGTGTCCCGAGTGAAGACAGTTTGGTGATCCAGCCGGTTCAGTTACCGACTTTCTGTAATAGTTTTATGGGGCGTGGGGGAGTATACCCTAAGGTGAACCCTCGGTGTGGTGGGTGGATCACCCCTTTGAATCTTCGATGGGCTCGCTTAGTTGATTGGGCCTTGAAGCATTTCCAGACCGAGTTGGAGAACATCGGTCTGTTTGCAGCTGTGAGTGCGACTAGTATTGGGTTACCTCCTAACCCAAACCTGTTTCTGGCACTGATGGAGCAATATATTTCGCTTATCGGGACCTTCGCCACTCCACTGGGGGAGTTGGGATTGGCCCTGCATGAGATGGCAGAGATCTCAAGACTACCGATGGGGGATACTCTATACGAGGAGTATGTTCCCACGAATCGGGGGCTGGGGGGTTCAAACCCTCGGGTAGTGGAAGGGTACCAGGAGTTGATGTTCCACTACCTCGCTTGCACCATTTTTTATGATGAGCCCTCAGATTTGGCTCACATCAGCAAATAGACGTCCTACCTCTTCTTTCACCGGTCCAGGGTTGCTAAGCCGGAGAAGGTATTGGAGGTCAAGGATCTGCCTGTGAATCCCCTGAGCGTGCTTAATGCTCAGGTAGTCGACGATCTCATAGTGGATGCTGGGGCTCCGGACCATTTTCTCGACGAAGGGATAGGAAAGTATCCTGAAGGCACTAAGGCCTATAGTTATTTGAGGCGCTGTCGCAGGCCTCTGTCCAGGGAGGCTCAACTGGCTGGCTTCCTCTCCATATGGCTGTGCCGAGTAGTAGTGCCTGGCGTTGCATCTGCGGACCGCATTCACCGCAACACGCTATGGCCTGCAGTGTGTGTGGTATTCGGGGCAAGACTGGGCTTGCTCCCTGCCAAGGTGTGCCGTATACAAGTTTGCCTGAGGGCCATGATTGACGGGCTGCTGGTCGATAAAATTCGACGTGATAGCTTTCCCCGGATAGAATTACCATACCTGTATTTGATGGGGTGGTTAATTCTCCTTAATCCCCGGGTGATGTCTCCCGGTTCCGGCAGTAGTTCGGGGTAACAGGTCATGATTTTGACCCCTAGTCGGAGGGAGATTAACGATGTTCATCGTTGTCCGAGAAATAGGTGTAACACCATCCGGTACTTTTTGGGGGGGCAGATTGCCAAATTACAGAGAGATCATATTGGCCGTGACCGTCTTCTCGCTATTGCACAGGGTGATGTCTTTAGCATCAATCAGCTCTTAGATCTTTCTTTTCAGTATGTAGCACGCCTTTGTTGGGTGGTGTACGTATCTGTGGAAGATATAGTACTTGGGGTTGTTGGCGCTGCCGGCCTCACTAGGCTGCCTCTCCTCCGGAAGGGTGATTTTGCCACTTTTGACGAGACACTCGAATATACTCGGAATATCGTCGTCGTCGAAAGTTTATACCTCTACGGGCCTGGAAGTCCCTGGTTTTGTCTGCGTGGTTGCCGCAGTCTTCTGTCTAGACGTGTTGATCGCCAGAGCTTCTTTCCCTTTGGAACTGCGAGGATGGTCGCCGTTGGGGGATGACCTCTTGCCTCTGTCAGAGGTAGAGATCATGATGCCGTTGTCATGCGCCTTGTGACTGTTGTCCTCGGCGGCTATCGCTGAGATGATGAACGAGGGCCAATCATGGAACTGATATGGTCCTGTGAACACCGAGATCACGGAAAGAAGGTTCTTCCTACAAATATCCACCAATGCTGAGTCTGGAACTCCTGGAGGCATCTGTAAGGTGGCTTGGCAAAAATGTTCGACGAAGGTGCGAACGTCCTTCTTCTCCTTCTGCTTGACTTTGATGAGAGAGGACATAGACATGTCAATTCCTCCCTCATAGAATCGTGTGAAGAATAAAGCCTTGAAGTCTTTAAAGGAAGTAATGCAGTTGTCCGCCAGGCTGCGGTACCACTGGAAAGCTACTCCCGAGAGACAGCCCTTGAATACCCAGGTGAGGAGGGCATCATTCCCTTGTAGCAACACCGTCATCATACAGAAATAGTTTATGTACTGACTTGGTGATATTTTTCCCTCGAACAGGACCATGGTCTGAGGTTTGTACCTCGGAGGAAAAGGGACCTCTTCTCAGATAGCTGGGTATGGCTGGTTGATTCCCAATTTCTTGAGCTGATCTTTGTGCTTCAAGGCATCAAATTGGGCTTTCAACTCCCATAGTGCTTGTATCAGATTTTCATCTGGTAGCGAGACCACGAAATAGTGTGGAGTTGGTTGTATCGTGACTCCTGTAGGAGGTAGTATATTCTTCGAGTGAGGAAGTGAAGGACCAGCTGATTCTTGAGCTAGAGCCGGCTCTTGGATCGTGTTGGACGGTGGTAGATCCACCCCCACACGTATCTGAGTAGGCGGGACCGATGTTCGAGCCATAGCAGCCGCCTGTTGAGTTAGCATCATTTGGTGCATATTCTCCATCATGGATTGCATTTGCTTCAGAGATATCTCTAGTGTAGTAATGCGTTGCTCAGTGTTCCCTGATGGCGAGGCTTCCTCGTGTTCATCTCCAATGGCATAAACTCCCATCTCCCTGGGCGTCATTGAAGGATGAGTATAGGTTGCTGCAGAAGTTAACTCTATACTCTTAGTATCTGATTCAGGAGACTGGCGACCCCCAGCATCGGAATCAAAAGAGCACGAAGTCAGTTGTCGTGACCTTGAACGAGTGTTCTGGAACACCCCAGCTTCGGTGTCCCTAAGGAGCAAGTTGAATCTTCTTTGGCTCAGAGTTCTAGAGGACGGACGTCTTGAGTCTGAGCTTCCTCCAAGTATATGTGAAGCCATGTTCACAGATGCATACGCGGGCTCTTCTTCTAGGAAAGATGGGGAGTAGCTCAGTCGGTCAAAAACTGGCCGTTTTGCTTTAGAACAGCAATAATTAATCACAATCCTGTGACTATTACAGCAGTGCTCACTAGGGGGCGTAATAGCCACGCTGGAAGATCCCCTCTCCTTGTGCTTCCGGATTAGATATTTGTGCAGGTCAGGAGGAGTTACAGAAGAAGAAGACGATGGCTTGTTCCTTCTGTTCCCGTTGGTGGGCATGCAGATGATGGGAATCATAGTCTTCCCTGTACCACCCGTATACAACAGGTTGGCTATCTGGGTGGCGGATAATCCCCGAGGAGGGCGTCTTTCCGCAATTGGAGCCTTCTTTACGCCTAGGGACTTCGCCTGGCATAATTTGGAGCTTCGCTCTGGTTGGCGTAAAGCTGAGGATGTCCTCAGGCGGCCATCAGCGTCTCGCGTAATTCGGAGGACGTGCAGATCGTTTCCTTGCTGGCGTAAAGGCCGAGAAGTTTAGTAGGCCGCCGCTCACTTTTCCTTGCGGAGATCACATGGATCACCTGGTTCTTCGTAGAGATCAGATATTGTTTTACGTGCAGAGCGTGTCTTGTACTTATGATTTGGCGCTGAGGCTTTATCAGAAGTTTTGTCTATTCCGCCAGGGACGAGAGACTGAATTTTACGCACAGAGCGCGGAGTATACTTCTGGGTTAGCGCTGAGGCATTGCCAGAAGTTTTGTCTGTTCCGCCAGGGATGGGAGACTGAATTTTACGTGCAGGGCGCGGAGGGAGCAACGCTACAACCTCATTGGTCGGAGAGATCGGAGAGTCCATAGGAATGGTAGACGATGTCTTGGGCATCCAGACCTTACGCAGCTTCCTGTTGTTTTGGTGAGAGAGAGAGAGTGAGAGCTGCCCTTTGTCCGGAGCATATCTTCGTAGGCAGTTTGGTCGAACTGGACGACCAGTATCTTCTTCACGGATCCTACGGATATCGTATCGTGTTGAGCAATAGCTTCCTCATCAGAAGAGAAAGATATCCCCAGCAGAGTCGCCATCTTGTTTCGGGATAATATAAACGAGAAAAGATTTGATGAATACGAAAAATAAGGTCTTGTACGAAGACCCGCCCTTCTTTTATGTTTACAAACAAGATTGTATAAGTTTGATCCTACACGAGGATTTCTAAGTACAATTTATTTAATCTGGGTGAATATTGCTATAGGTGTCTGATCTGCAGTCGATCACTTTAGCCTTTGGACCACACGATGTTGAAGAAGTGCCGTGGAAGATAGGTAGCAGCTTCGAGGGTTGCTGAAGAGGGTGGATGCCCGATGCCAAAGTCGTCGATCCCTTCTTTTTGCCTGAGCTCTGGACTCTTCTCTCTCTCTCTCTCTCTCGACCGTTGGATCTGGTACTGGATCTCTTGATAAGTTTTCAGACCTAACTTCTTCGACCCTCCAATTTGTTGACCTTCAATCCTTCGACCTTGTTCCTCGTTGATAGAGGTCTCTATTTATAGAGTTTTAGTGACAGCGACCACTCAATCGGTGTAAAAACCGAGTAGTGGAAAGTACAGCACCCTTTTATACAATGGTTAAAATAACCAATGCCTGCGTATAGATGATCCTTTGAATGAGCGTGTGACGCGGGTCCAACTAAGGGACAAAATGCGTATAATCGCTACGAAGATCACGGCATAAAAGCCACGTAGGTAGGTATCCCTCGTGTAGAAGAGGTTGGCATAGAAGCCAATATCTGTCACCATGGCATAGAAGCCAAATAGTTATCAAACCGGCATAGAAGCCGAATAGGCATAGAAGCCGAGTGGTCATAAAGGCCGAGTAGGCACCGAAGCTGAATGGGCGTAGAATATGAGCAGGCACCGAAGCTGAATGGGCGTAGAAGTCGAGTAGGCACCGAAGCTGAATAGGCATAGAAGCCGAGCAGGCACCGAAGCTGAATGGGCACAGAGGCTGAGTGGATGTGGACGTTTTAGCCAAAATTATGGCTTTTGGAGATATAATTAAATCCCCAGCATTAATTGTGGAGATTTACCATCATCTGGTGCATTAAATGCAGAGGCGTGTTTTGAAGGTCTGTCACTTGGCCTGCGCATGGTGCAAAGACTTGCCTCAGGCATCTGTCAGTATTCGGCGCATTAATTTGCAGAGACGTGCCTTGAGAACCTGTCACCGCTCTGTGCATAAAAAATGCAGAGACGTTCCTCGAATCTCGTATGAGGTGCAGCTTTTTACGTGGCAGGCAGTTTGTCTTCCGTGGAGCGTAAGGAGCTCTCTTCTGCCTTTGTAAAATAGGCAGCGTATTCCTCCGTGTACGTAAAAGCGGCTTACGCAAAGGAAATGACAGTAAATGACAGCCTGGGTTGCAGTGCCTCGCCATCATTATAGCCGTCGTCTGGGTAGTCGAGCTATATCCCTTTGTCAGAAGTCGAGACGTTAGGTTCATTGCAGGATCTGACAGGTTCATTGTAGGTTTTGATAGGTTCATTGTAGGCTTTGACAGGTTCATTGCAGGCTTTGACAGGTTCACTTTGGAGAATACGAAGCGTCCCTCGTACACTTCAATGCTGTATTGAAAAGAGGATGAGTTTTACGCCATAAAGGCGATGAAGCCCCTGTTTACGCTGAAGCAGCCTAGACGTACTGTCCTACGCGGATGGTCCTTGAGCCTATATTTCTCACTGTGCTCTGGCGGAGAAGCTCTGTTTTGCACATTTGAAGGCTCTGAAGTCCTTTATTTACGCTGCTTTGCATCAATATGCTGCGTAGAGCTTCCAGCGTATTTTTTATGCTTCAACAACTTCGTGTTCATACACTGCTTGTGTTCAGTGTGCTTATATTCGTGTTCGTAACATGTCTTTATTGGATCCATGAGTATTGGTTGGGGATGGGGGAGTAAGAATTGGTTATCTGATCAAGCCTGTGTATTCGTGTACATGTCGATTATAAATCACACATGTAATCGAGTTACCATATTGTATTCGTGTTCAACCTAACCCGATCATATAACAAACTTGTACTCTAAAGCACATTAGCTAGTTTATCTATTTCCATTACTTGCAGATATTTCTTATTGCCTGTTCTTTCTTTCTAGTTTATTACCTGTTTACTATAGTTTATTTAATTTTCTGTTGCTCATTCATCTTGTATTCTTTTATATTACTTTTCATATATGTTCTATCATGTATTTGGAACTGCTTTTAGAGTTTTATACTTTGCTCCAAATCCTGATTGGATATATTTTTTAGTTAACTGGTTAGTGGAGATGTGTCTAACATATTACTGGATACAAGATAGTGAGCCAGTAGGAGAGATAACACCTCTAGTACAGGAGGACGTAGCACTTGCCACAGAGGAGACTTGGTTTTTATTATTTCTTTGTATTTAAGTCTTACACTTGGCATGTACTATTATTATTTTGAGACCTTGGTATTTTGGAGATTAGACTTGGACTTGTGATGTATTATGACTCTTCGTATTTCTTTTCTTCTATTCCATATATATTGCCAAATCTTCCTCTAGTTTTATATTATGATTGGGTATTGATTTAATTATCATATATCATATTGTTCCTCCAATTGGAGTTGAGATGACATGACAGGTACCATATATATAATATGAGATATTTAGATAGTATTATTGACCGAGACAACGGTCTACGTCGTTGTTACGACGTAGGCTGGCATAGTTCACGTACTCATGTCCTTATTCTGGGTGCGGGTCGTGACACATTTTTTTAGTGGCCCATGTAGGTCCGGTTTCATAATAGTGCGATATTGTGGTAGTGTAATGACTTAGTTGGATTACTGCAAGCCTGCGATAGGATATAGGATGGGAGTTTACTGAATCACAACTAGGATTTTTTGAGAGATTTCTGGGATGACCCTTGAGAATCTTACTATAAACTCTATTTTGAAATCTGTTTCCACTTGTTTTTGTTCACTCTCACTCATTCGTTATTGAATTTGATTTCTGATGTTCATTGTTGAATTTGATTCTTGTATCAAGATGAATCTTATGAAATAAGTTGAGGTATATTCTGATAACGTAAATGGATAAGAATAGTGAAAAAGGTAACCGTCTGCCTTAGTTATGGAGTCTAGAGTTTATCGTAACTATACTAGCTGGCATGGCGAAGATATTAAGCCTGACTTTGGATATATTTCTATTAGTAATAGAATTTATAGTTTTCACAGCCAAGCATGCTTAAGGGCAAAAATTTTTTATTCCATAATTTTAGAAATATGTACCTTAGTTACAAACTCTATAGTTTATCACAACTATACTTACTGGCATGGTGAGTATTCTGACAGACGTGTATGATTATCAGAGTGTATCTTAAAATGGTTCTTAATATATCATCTCTATCCATCAACCTTGATTTATTGAGATTTTATTCCATCATCCCTGCTAATTTAGGAATAGAAATATATTTAGTACCTCTAGTTTAGTATCTTACAGAGCTTCATTTCATTAGTTCTTGAGGTTCCTTGATAGTGTAGTAGTTTGGTTACTTGCAATAGGTCTGTGTATTAGTATCAGTGTTGATTATTAGGGTTGGTAGCTGGTGAGTCTGTGAGTAGTTCCTGGTTGGGCATGTGAGCTATAAACATCAATCTAGAGATAACTCATAATACAGTACCCTTATAGAAATAATTCTTTGGTAGGTGTCAGTATAGTTAGAATTAGTACCAATGGTAGAAGGGAGAGTAGAATATCAGTTGTGATTCCAGGAGTTGGTAACAGTGGCATCATGCATGTTTTAGATGGATGTGGAGTAAGCTAAATAGCAATGGAGTAACATAAAATTGTTTGAGCCTTACTATTCTATTGGTGCTTGACACTTAGTTACGTCAGGAGGAGGAGAATGTATATCCAGGAGAGGTACCGGTGAATGTGCCATAATATAATACTACCCATAAGTATATAAGAGTTTGGCAGTGTTAGAATGAGTTGTGTTAGTAATAAGATTGTGCTATTTGTTAGGCATTGATGTGGGTAGATATGAGTGAATGAGAGATGGTAAGTGAAATACCAGTGGGAGATTTTCATGAGTATCAGAAAGTAGGGGTCTGAGTATTAGGAATTCCAATAGTGTGTTATAGGTCGAGAAGTATCAAGATTGGACATGAAAAATGTGTTTGTGTACCCCTGATTAGTGTATCAGTCTGTAGGTTCAAATATAGAAAGTATGAAAGGATATATATATATATATATATATATATATATATATATATATATATATATATATATATATATATAATCATGTGTCTGCCTATGAGAGTGAAGAGAAACATGTGTATTGTAGAAGTAAAACAACTAGTGCATTAGATGCATGTGATCATGAGTTCTAGGGAGTGTGATGGGGTGGCCTAGTAAGCAAGCTAGTGTCAAGAGTGGTGGTAGTTTGTGATGAGTTATTGTTAGTGTTAAGAAGTTAGTATCCTAGAACATTAAGTGGATATGTTATGTGTAGTTAAGAAGTTAGTATTTAAGCATCAAGAGTGCCTAGAGCGTACCCGTGTCTAGGGTATATTGGGGTTAAGTTGAGTATTATGTTAGTATCATTAAATATCTTATATGATAGTATTAGATGGGTGTATCGGTTAATATAGATGAAGGTGTAGATGAGAGTAAGAGTACAAGTGTTATAGATAGTGAATAAGAGAGATAACCTATATAAAAGTAAGATCAATAGGTATAAGTACCTTGCTAGCTTTGGGTATAGGAGTTGTATGTATCAGGGAGTATATGATGGGTATAAGGATATCAGTGAGATATTATGGTGACATAATTATTAGGAAGTATCTGTGTATGTTATTTTGACACCAGATACAGGTAGAAACACTAGGGTGATGGCTAGGTATGAGTTGCACTGGATACCAAGATAGGGGGAGTACCTTAGTGGTGAGATATAGAGTACTTCAAGTATTTTGGAAGTTAGGGAGCAGAAATTCTATTAGCTGTTGTATTAAGCATTGACGAGCGTTGACGAGGAACATGAGTGACCTGGTATGAGTATATCATCTAAATACCAGATATAGGAGTTAGTGCCTCACATAGATAGTGTCTAGACTTGAGTAGTAATCCTATTGAGGGTATGCAAGATTGGTAAGAGTGTACCAATAGAGCCCTGATTGAAGAGTGAATATAAATGTTCATTTTAAGAGAATAGTTAAGAAATTCTCAACTGATTGCAAGAATTGAGACATAATATAGTACCCTAGGAGTATTCGTAGTAGGGGTAGTATGTACCAGTGAGTTAAGAGTATCCGTGGCCTAGAACCATAGTATACTACTAGAATTTGGTAACCCTCGATATTAAATAATCTTGGCTAGGTAGATGTTAGTGGATGCTTGGTGTGAAATATGAACTAGGCCACCAATGGTATAGCATATTGCCTGCACCAGCAGAGGGAGACACCCAAGCGGGGCGGGGCATTTTGCAATGAGGGTCGAGGGGACCAATGCTATAGATGTTGGGTTAACAAGTTTTGTTTTGTTTTGTTTTATTTATTTATTGTGTGATACCTAGTATATTATAGTTGCCTTAGTAATTTATGTTATAGTATAGTCAATAGAAACCCTTAATAAGAGTTATGATTCATGACAGCTAGAGACTATAACTATCTGTGGTTGCTCCTTTAATAGAGTTGTAGAGCTGTATGTTATATGATAGGACTTTCTTGTACTATGATTGTTGGGGGTTGATCGTACTAAATTTTTTGATGAATATGTTATGACTGGCCCAAAGAGAGAGGGAAGAGGTATCTTAATTTTAAGGACAAAATTTTCTAAAGAGGGTAGGATTGTCACCTCATATTTTTGGATAGAGGTATTTTAGTCATTTTGTATATATTTATTTTTTATGAATTAATATTTATTTATGTTGTGTTATTAATTAATATTGTGCTTGTATTATTTATTTATAGTTAGTGGACTATCTTATTATTTAGACTTGACACTAGTTAACCAAATTAGACTTGTCATGACAACAATTGAGCCCAACATGGACTAGTCCCGAGTTAGAATCATCCCTTAGTTAATTAGAAGGATTAAGACTAATTTGTATTAGTTTAGAGACTTCCCATTATAGCCCTCCTTAATTATTCATCATAATTAACCATTAGGGGAAAATTAGACATTGACAATTACTTAGGAGAGGGGATACTAGGGGCCGACCACTTATAGGCCTTCTCTCTCTTTCTCTCTCTCTCTCTCTCTCCTCTCCATTTATTTATTTAATTTAGATCCACAAATTTCTAGATCCCTAATTCACTTCATCCCACCATCAATCTCTCTCAATTCATTCATATTCCCTCTTATTCTCATCACTCAAGGAGCATTAGAGCTTGGAATTGCAAGAAGCACAAGGAGAAGGTGCTTTGGCAAGGATATCATAACCGAATCGTGTTCGAAAAAATAATTTATTAGAAATCCATATTCCAATAGGTACAATTCTGATTTTACCTTCATTGTAGGTTTCAAATCATGCATTTGACTATTAGGAACCCTCCCATGGCATAGGGCTACCTATAGAAACAAGTTCTAGGGTAATTGAATGTGTATTATGATTTCTACATGGTATTTTATATCTATTTTGGATGAATTACGAGATTGACACATCAAGTGTGTGTTATGATGCTAATTTAGTTATATTAGACTTAGATCGGGATTATAGGGTTGGCTACATATCTACAATTAGATACGAGTAGGTTGTATCATGATACATCGTGGTACGTGTCAGAATATTTGGAGATTTTGAGCTAATAGGTGTAATTTCTTATAATTACATGATAATTAGATATTATATATGTTTATATATCATAATTATATATTAAGAGGATTTTATTTGTTTTAGAGGTTAGTATCATGGTGGTGTTGGAGTAGGAATAAAGTATCTTTGTGCACCATGGTGTAGTATGATAATAGTGCATGTTAAGTATTTGACAATTGGTATAAAGTGTTAATGTGGGTATAATAAGGATATTTTGTTCTGATTTGGTGTGTGTTTGTGTTGGGATTGAGGAGAGTGTGCTTGGTGTGGTTTTGGGGTGTGTGTGTGTGTAGAATACAAGTGGGGGAAACTCTTTTGCTACATTCAGCAGCTTTTCAGTACTTTTTAGCTGCTTTTCAGCATAAGCAACATAAGCAGCAACATAAATAGCAGCTGCAGCAGCATAAGTAGTAGCATAAGCAGCATAAACAACAGTTACAGCAGCATAAGCAGCAACTTATAGCAGCAGTATAATAAGAATAAGAAGCAGCATAAGCAGCATAAGCTGTAGTAACAACAACATAATAGCAGATTATAGCAGCAACAACATAAGCATAAGCAACAACATAAGCAGCAGTTTTTAGAAGATTGTGATGCACAATTGTGTCCTAGTATATGTGCAGGGTTAGTGTGTGTTAGAGTGGGGTATTTAAGTGTGTTGGTATTTGTGTCATGTGTGCTTTAGTGAAAATGTATTCTTGAGGGTAGGCATAGTTAAGTGGTATCTTGATATCAAGATATCAAGTACTATGGTTGAGTGAGGGGTATTAGAGTGTCAAGATATTGATAGGTGTTAGTGAGTTAGTAGTGTGTTGAGTGAAGGTTAGTATTATGATAATTGGGTATTAAGTGTGTGTATGGTACCATGTTCCATTATGGATGTTAGTTAAGTTATTTATATTAAGGTATTCAAGATACTTAGTTATGAGGTATAATAAGGTATCAGGTAGTTATCATGATACGACATAAGATACTAGGATACATGGATAAGGTATTGGCTCAAAGCTAAGGTATTAACTCATAGCTAAGCATTGACCTATAACCAAGGTATTTGGCCATAGTTAAGGTATATGAGATACGACTAAGGTATTTGATTAGGATGATAAGAAAATTAACTATAGGCCATGGTATTAGTAGGTATAGTAGGTAATAGTGTATATTATAGTATAATAAGCTAGAAACCTGTCAAAATTACCTACAAACCTAGATATAATCTTATAACAACTAGTATTAACTAATGTGTCTCTATAAACCAACTTTAAATTTAGTTATGAACCCAAATTAGGGAAATAACCTAGTTTGACCGAATTAACCTAGTTTGACTAGTATGACCTAGTTTTGACCTAAAATGACATATAAACCACCTTTTAGCCTAAGTATGTTTATCACTCTAATATACCAATTGACATGGCATTTTATATATAGGTCAGTGTGACACCAGTTCGGACACCGTTTCGTATTCTTTGCTAAGGACCATATTCGAGTACATCTCTCTATTAGTTTTTATTTCATGATAGTAGATATATCACATGTTCTAGAACTGTTGACTTGATTTCGACATAGTGGCTACATGGATTGGTACTAAATGGATCCTGTCATGGGATGTTATCCCCTACCGTATTTAGCGTGTACTCCTTTACTTGTATTTTATTGTGTGTATCGGGTATTGATTATCATGTACTTCTTGTTCACATACTACTCGTGTTTAGTGTGCTTACCTATCGTGTTCAGTGGGTACTCCTTCACATATATTTTATCATGTGTATCGAATATTGATTATCGTGTACTTTATGTTCACACACTGCTCGTGTTCGGTGTGCTTATATTCGTGTTCGTAACGTGTCATGATTGGATCCATAGGTATTGGTTAGGGATGGAGGACTAGGAGTTGGTTATGTGATCAAGCCAGTATATTTGTGTACATGTCGATTACATATCACACATGTAATTGAGTTACCATATTGTATTCGTGTTCATCCTAACCCGATCACATAAAAAACTTGTACTCTAAAGCACATTAGCTTGTTTATCTATTTTAATTACTTGTAGTTATTTCTTATAGCTTGTTCTTCCTTTCTAGTATATTACCTATTTACTATAGTTCAATTGATTTCCTGTTTCTCGTTCATCTTGTATTTTTTTATTACTTGTCATATATATTTTACCATATATTTGGAACTGCTTTCAGAGTTTTGTACTTCGTTCCAATCCTGATTGGATTTTTTAGATGACTGGTTTGTGGAGATGTGTCCCACATATTATGGGGCACAAGATGGTGAGTCAGGAAGAGAGATAACACTTCTAGTATAGGAGGATATCCATTGAGGAGACTTAGTTTTATTATTGCTTTGTATTTGATTCTTAGACTTGGCATGTACTATTATTATTTTGAGACCTTGGTGTTGTGGAGATTAGACTTGGACTTGTGATGTATTGTGACTCTTCGAATTTCTTTTCTTCTATTCCATATATCATGCCATATCTTCCTCTAGTTTTATATTATGATTGAGTACTGATTTTATTATCATATATCATATTGTTCCTCCAATTGGAGTTGAGATGACATAACTTGTACCATATATATAGTATAAGATATTTAGATAGTATTGTTGACCTAGACAGTGTTATATGTTATTGTTACGACGTAGGCTGGCCGTGGTTCACGTACTCGTACCCTTATTTCGGGTGCGGGTCGTGACAACTCGGTTATAGGAAGTCGAAGCTATATTTTTTATTCAGTTTTTATAACAAAACCGCAAGAAAGCATGTCTTACAAATTATGGACCATTGTCATTGATGATCCTGCGAGGCAAGTCGAAGCGGTAGATGACGTGATATTTTATGAAACTAATCACGCTGAATATTTTTACTTCTGCAAGCGGAACGACTTCTGCCTATTTAGAGAAGTAATCGGTGATAGCCAGGATTAACCGGTGCCCCTTAGACGAAGGTGGACTAATCATCCCGATGACGTCCATACCCATGCTTTGAACGACCAAGATATAATGGTCAGGTATAAAAACTCTTAAGGCTGGTAGATAAAGTCGGTATGGATTTGACAAATCTTGTACTTCCTTGCATAATTAATGGCATATGCTACCATCGTTGGCCAATAATATCCCATACGTCAGAGACGGTTCTGTAGCTTAGGACCGGGTTGATGTGCACATCAAACACCATCGTGAGTTTCACGGTGTGCTTGCTTCACTTCTGTGTTCAATACGCACCGTAGTAGGAGCCTATTATATGAACGACGGTATAACATCTTAGTATATGTTTCATAGTATAACCAGAGAGAACTTCTTCTGACAGATATGGCCTCCTTCGGGTCATTTGGAAGAATTTTGTAGATGGCATAGTCTATAAATAGGATCCTCCAATCTTTGATGTTGACATTTGTTTCCGCAGAGTGGCTTAGACACAAGCATACAATGCTCTTAGGACATATCAGTTCTTGACCTACTACTATGACCAACTGATGGGTCTTAATCGGTACTGCCAAGAAAGCTGCGAGACCGACAAGAGGAGTAAGTCCTCATGTTTTACAACCACGACACATGCTCTATGAAGAACCCTGTGAAAGTAGAAATTATGTCGACTGCTGCTTAATGGTAGGGAGTAAGTCCTCACGAGGGACTTCGTACTCGCCCCGGAACTGACTTACTATTAATTTAGAGTCGCCACTTGATCGCCTTCTAGGGAACAAATACCTTGTCATAGGGTGACCGTAGTATTGCCTATGTATCTAGACGAGAGTTAAGCACCCCCGGCTTAGTCATGAGGACTATGAGGGGGGTTACTTGTGAAATCACGTGGATTGTTTATCCAGTTAAATAATTATGGGTCTTTTGAACTGCAAAGAGTAGGGCGCGACACTCCTTTTCGACAAGTTTGTATCTATGTTTTGCGCCGATCCTTGTCCTGCTGAGGTAGTAGATGGCATGATCATGACCTGCGTCACTCTTCTTGGCTAATAAAGTGTCACTACCACATTTCAAGATTAGAATATTTTGGTTATTTAGTATAATTATTATTTAGTTATTAATATTTATTTATATTATGCTAATTATTTAAATTATGCTTGTGCTATTAAATTATTTGTTAGTGGGCTAGCATATGTTTATTTGGACTTGTCGCTAGTGGACCCATTGGATTATCATGACATATTGAACGAAACTATTGTCATTACATGTTACTGATAATTATTGAAGGCTTGTTTGTCTCCCCATGTTAAGATATTGAATGTCCGTCGATCAAACTAAGTTACTGACAATTATATTAATGGACATCTTTTATCCTTAAGTAGAACTACTCAACTTTATTTGTCATGTCAGATATAATCCACCTTCAGGGTTTACATGACAATCCTTATGAGTTCCTTAAGGGGACATTATCAACCCGATGTATCGAGATATGGATTCCTTTTATAATCAACAGTCCATCATACACAAATTGTCATTACCCAATTCATAGAGGTTATTCACCCATAATGAATATCATTCTTTTATGAGTCAAAGTAATACGCACTGTATATACATGTCTGTTATTATATCCGGATTAAGAGCATAAGAATCTATAATAACAGAGGTGTTTGTTCTCTTATGTAGTCTGTATAAAGAGAACAACTTCAAGTGGTCATGTTCAATACACACAAAGTATACTAGTGTAAACCTATAGCAAGATAGACTAATACCATATTACACCACAACATTTCCAATAGTTTGTCCAAGTCCATCTAGGTTATGAACTATTTATATATTCCACAGGGAATATATAATATGATCTTCTGTGTGACACAACACACCATATTATCTATAATATAGAATATCAGACACTTGCATTAACATTATAACAAATATAATATACAAATATTTGCCCATATGATTCTTATTTAAAAATAAAGAAATATACTTAATACAAAATGATGCTTTTAGTATATAACCCTAACATACACCGTGATAGTTAGCAGATCATGTCACTCACATGTGATAACGCTAGCTTACCTTTTTATATATATCCCGTGTTAGGCCCAAACCGATCATATTATCTTACTAATATTTTAAGGCACATTTATATATATTGTTTCCCTTATTCCAGTTAATTATATTATTGTTCCTTAATATATTGTTTCTTACCATATTGTTCTCAGTTCTTGCCATTATTTATCGTGATGCTCTTTCTCGTGATACATGCTAGTTCAGTTACTTTCATCATTTATTTTTATTCTATTGTTGTTTTATAGTTTTGACAATTATTAGAACTGTTATTTGGATTATACTTTGCTCTAATCCTGACTGGATATATTTTTTTGATGATTCATTAGAGGACTGGTGTTCTACGCACTATGGGCCATAGGATGGCAAGCCAGTTGAGTTATCACCCGTAGAGCATGTTGAGTTAGCACCAGCAGTTGATGAGATTGTATATGTCAGTTAGACTTTTGCTTTGTATAATTATTTGATGTCTTGTGTTGAGATTAGACTTGGACTTGTTATGTATTTGTGACTCTTTATTTTTCTCCTATTCCATATTGTGTCTTATCATCCTCTAGTTTCATATTGTGATTGAGTATTGTTTACCATTACCATATTATCATATTTTCCTCCATTTGGAGTTTAGATGGCATGACAGGTACCTTATATATATTATGTGAGATGTGTATATAGTATTGTTGACCTAGACAACGTTCTAGCGCAGATGCTACTGCGCAGGCTGGACGTACCCACATACTTATGCCCGTACACCGGGTGCGGGTCGTGACTCATTTTTGTGGTGGCCCATGCAGGTCTCTGGTTTTGCAACTAGTGCGATGTCAAGGTAGTAGTACTCAGACTTAGAGTATTAATACAATCCTGCTATAGGATATAAGACTAAGGATATAGAATGAGAATATACTCAATCACTACTAGAAAATATTTCTAATATATTAAAATTGCTATCTTTATCATTCAGAGTAATTATTTTCTATAAAATATTTTTGTCCTTCATTGATGCTATCATATCTTGCGCAATATTGATTCTTTGTTTGAATCTGTCTTCAGGATGCCTCCGAAGACTCGATCGCAGTACTTTGGAGCAGTTTCAGCGAGGTCTGTTACTTCATTACCTCAAAGAGAGCCTGCAGCGACCGTTCTATATTTTTCTGCTAAGAAGATTGCTGCACCAGTCCAGGTAGGCATTTTAGCAACAGTTTTGGGGATGCACCACCACCAGTTCCGAGGACTGTTCCATCAGTCACAGAGGATCTTCCACCACCACCACCACCCATGACAACAGATGGGCACAAATGTTTGCTATGTTCCAGAAGATAATGGCGGTGCAGCAGAGACATACGGATGATCCACATCAGGGTATCGAGATTGCTCACCAATTAGCACTAGCTATTGCAGAGAGGGTATTATTTGTTCAGCCATAGACTGTATCGCTTTATCCCGTACCGTAACAGCGAAGGCTGGGTACCATCATTGACTTCAAAAGGATAGGTCCCAAGGACTTCAAGGGCATCAAGGGGATATTGTACGCGAACGATTAGATCGAGGATGTCGAGAGAGTCCTGAGGCTAGCATAGATCTTGGAGGGCTTACAGGTGGATACAGCGGGCAACCAGATATTCGATATTATGCTTATTTGTGGTTATTTAAACGAAAAGAATAGGAATGTATTCGATGTGGGGGTTTATACGGAACTCGCCTTCTTTTGTTTACAAACAAACTTGTATAATGTAATCCTATACGAGGATGTGGAAGTATAATTTATTTAATCTGGGTAGATATTGCTATAGGTGTCTGATCTGCGGTCGATCACTTTAGCCCTTGGACTACACGATGTTGAAGAAGTGCCATAGGAGACAGGAAGCAGCTTTGAAGGTTGCAGAAGAGGGTGGATGCACGATGCTGAAGTCGTCGATCCCTACTCTTTGCCTGAGCTCCGGGTGCTCTCTCTCTCTCTCTCTCTTTTAATTCTCCGACCTGGTACGATCTTCCAAATTGTCGACCCTGTTCCCCATTAATAGGGTTTTTTTTTTGTAGAGTTTTGGTGACAGTGACTACTCCATCGGTGTAACAACCGAGAAGTGGAAAGTACAGCACCCTTTTACACAACGGTTAAAGTAACCAATGCCTACGTATAGATGATCTTTTGAATGCGCGTGTGACGTGGGTCCAACTAAGGAGACACAACACGTACAATTGATACTAAGATCACGGCATAAAAGCCACGTAGGTAGGTATCCATTTTGTGTAGCAGAGGTTGGCATAGAAGCCAAATGTCTGTCACCATGGCATAGAAGCCAAGTAGGCATAGAAGTCGAATAGGCATAGAAGCCGAGCAGGCATAGAAGCCGAACAGGCATAGAAGTCGAGCAGGCATAGAAGCCGAGTAGTCGTAGAGACTGAATGGTCGTAGAGACTGAGTGAGCACAGATACTGAATGGGCGTAGAAGCCGCTGCGTACTGTGCTAGAATGGGCGTAGGAGCCACGTGAGTACAGATCCTGAAGGGGCGTAGAAGCCGTCGCGTACCGTGCTGATGTGGACGTCTTAGGCGGAATTACGGCTTTTGGAGATATAATCGAATCTCTTGCAGAGATTTGCTACCATCTTATGCATTAAATGTGGAGGCATGTTTTGAAGGTCTGCAGCCCTTCTATGCACCCGTCGCAGAGACGTGCCTTGAGAGAAACTGTCACCGCTCTGTACAATTAGACGTGGAGACGTGCCTCGAGTCCCGTACGAGGTGCAACTTTTGATGTGGCAGGCGGTTTGCCTGCTGCGGAGCATAAAATATCTCATGTTTGCCTGTGTAAAACAGGGCAGCGTATTCCCTTGTACGCGAAAGAGCGGTTTATGCTGAGGGGACTCCAGTAAACGACGGTTTGGTGATGCTTCAACCAAATCCTCTGCATTAAATGCAGAGATCTGCCATCATACTGTGGGGCGCGTCCTGACGGGTCTGTCATCATTTCCAACCGTCGTCTGGGTAGCCGTGCAGTACTTTTTGTCAGGAGTCAGAGGTCAGATTCACTACGTGACTTGACAGGTTCATTTTGGGGAACACGAAGCGTTCCTCGTACGCATTAACGCTGCTTTGAGAGCGGTTGAGTTTTATGCCATGGAGGCGATGAAGAACTCTGATTTACGCTGGAGCAGCCTGGACGTACTGCACGTACGCGGATGGTCCTTTGAGCTTTATACTTCATGCCATTTTTTAGCGGAGAAAGCTCTGTTGCACGCTTGATGGCTCTGAAGGCCTCCGTTTATGCTGCTCTGCATCAAGAGGCTGCGTAGCTCTTCCCAGCGTATTTTTTATGCTTCTACAAGACCCCCTTCAAAGCTTTTAAATTCCTCGAAATTTGAAATACTTTAAATGAAGCATGAACGGCCCCTCGTAAATCGAAACGTTTCTGAATGGAGCATTAAAACGGTCGATGCTGACTTTATGGCGGATTTATTGGGGATCGTTGTGATCTCTTTTGCCTATAAAAAGGCTGGGGGGGTGAACCCGTTCTCACCATATTCCCATCACCATGCAGAGATGATCGCCGGAGTTCGTCGGGTCGACCTGATAAAGAAGGAGATCATGTTCTTCCAGCATGTAGGGAGCCAAAAAAGACGGCGTCTTCGAGCAAATGTCTACTGCAATGATGGATCATGGAAGGATATCTTAGCCTCCCTTGCTCGGGATAATCAGTAACTTTGTATGGCGTTGCCCCAGGAGAGAGGAAGGGTCGTATTTGACCATAGCGGCTTGGCAAGCTGCGCCTTCCCTCGATGCCCTCTGGTGACGAGAGTCAGAAAGACTCATTCTGTCCCAGCTTGATCGATGCACGGAGCATGGGATCTGCAAAATCTATGCAGGCCCAGTTCTGTATCCGCCCGCCGTTGATCATTGCCATGTCAGTCGGTTTGCGGCAACCGACTGTCTGCTGGAGAAGATGGATGAAGAATTAAAGCCCAGCGAGAACCTGTCAGAACAGTTTCTGGGCAATCTTCAGACGATAATGGGAAAACCCTCGTGTTGACGGAGTTTCCCTCAGTTGTAATCATGAAAATGAAAAGAAAACCCTTGTAGATTGGATTTCCCTCGTATGTAATCATGATTTTGATCTTTAATAAAATTGTCTTGCTTCTTCATATGATCATCTTGCCATACGTTGCTGTGAAGTTTGAATATGTGTAGCTTCAACACGTCTGAATCTTTACGCCGACTCTGTAGAAAGAGTGCTAGGTCCTGTCCTTTACGCGTAGCGAATAGTCCATAGAACATTGTAGAGCATTTTGAACATTTTAGAACTGTCCTGTTGCTAGGATTGAGGAACCGCGTAGAGCTCTGAACTTCTGATGAATAGAATTTTTCGTTCAGACTTCGTCTTCAAGAGTGACTTCTCGAAAATCCCTTGGGATAGGGTCGAGGAATGGCTGTCAAAACTGAGTTTGCCATCTTGGTAGACGAGACGTTCAGACTGGAGTCTGGATGAACCTCCAATTGACCCGAGAAGAGTAATTTCTTAATGTTTGAACTCTTGTATGCTTCGGGTACTTGGGATGCTTTGGATCAAGAACGAGTATCTTCTGTGTGAACTCTTTGCAATTGACCGCTTTGGGGACTGTTTCGAATATGCGGAAAGTTGTGGAGCGCGAAATCATCAGTCTGTAACCTCTGGGCAAAAAACACCATCGAGCACGGAATCGTAGACATGTGGTTCCTGTGTGTAAAGTCATAGGTTTGTTGCCTCTCGAGCATAAAAGCTACCGAGCACAAAGGCATCCGGGCATAAAACCATAGACTTATAGCTGTCGAACGTAAAGCTGTAGATTCGTAGCCGTCGAGCGTAGAAAGCTCCTTTAGTGTAGGACTGGAGATCTGTAGCCTGTGAGCGTAGAACACCATCGAGCGTAAAATTGTAGACTTGTGGTTCCTGTGCGTAAAGTCGTAGGTTTGTTGCCTCTTCAGCATAAAAGATACCGAGCACAAAGGCATCCGGGCAAAAATCGTAGACTTATAGCTGTCGAACGTAAAGCTGTAGATTCGTAGCCGTCGAGCATAGAAAGCTCCTTTAGCGTAGAACTGTTTGATTTGTAGCTCCTGAAAAGAAAATTTTTCGAGCGTGAAGTTTGTGGATCTGTTGCCTCTGAGCGTAAACTGAGCGCTACCGAGCGTGAGATCGTCGATTTGGTATCTGCTGAGCGTAAAGTCGTAGGTTTGTGGCCTCTCGAGCATAAAAGCTACCGAGCACAAAGGCATCCGGGCGTAAAACCATAGACTTGTAGCTTGCGAGCGTAAAAACCCTAGATCCGTAGCTGTCGAGCGTAGAAAGCTCCTTTAGCGTAGAACCCGCTGAACCGTTTTGCACGAAAAAATCTTTCGAATTCGCTGACTGTCCGTCTTCCAAGGGTAGTGGGCTGACGTAGCATCCAATCATAACCCCTCATTTAATTTGCGAGATTTGGTTAGGGTCTCGAGGAGTTCGTCCGAGGATTCGAGGAGTCGACCTTGACTATATATACCCCAAGGTTTTTTTTTTTGAGAGAAAAACTTTTTATCTGTCTTCTGCGAAAGAGAGCTTTCGACTGTTCAAGTTTTTTTCTTCGTTCATTCTCCGAGCACTTCGAGTCTTCAGAAATGGCGTCGAAATAAACCCCTTCCGCTAAGGGAAAGAGCATAGGTTCCTCCTCTCATTCTTCTGCCCCAGCGAGGGAGTCTCTGGTCGGACAAGGCGAACTTCCTTCCGAGCAAAGTATCCCGCCGACGAGTAGCGCACCCGGCCTTAGACGTAGAGCTTTTGGGGTGACAAAAATGACGAAAAATCCTTCGCACACGTTGAACGTGACCGCGCTAGGTCGTCTTTTGTGCTGATATCCTCTTTAGAGAAAGTTGATGCACGGAGGCATTTTTATCTTTTACGCCCACATTTCTGATGTGCCAGCGTAAAGACTCCACATTTTTGTAGTTTTGAGCGTAAAAGCTCTGGCTGCCGAAAATTGGTGTATATCGTAAAATTTGAGTCTTACGCTTGTGGAGAGGACTGCCGGCGTAAAATAGCCAGATTTGCATAATCCTGCGTAGAGCACAGACTGTCGTTTCTTCGGTCTGCATGTTAGTGCATGACTTGTAGTGACATCTTTTCCTTGCACTTTTGCAGTTGATTTGGGTGAGTCTCCACTGGCCGAGGTGATGGGCTCCGCTGCTGGGATTCTGCACTCGAACTACCTGGAGGATCTGTCCCACATGGCATTTCCCATCTCCGGACCCCAGTATCCTGAGGGAAGGGGGTTTCTGATATCGGTTCAGGGCGAGCGGACGCTGCTGAGCATTATTAATGGGGACATGATTGACAAACAGTCCCAGACGAGGCCCAAGAGGGAGCCCTGGGTTTTCCCTGCCGGGAATTTGGTTTTGTATTTGCCAACGATGCCGAGGGATTATCCCATCTCGGCATTCTTTCATGCGACGCATCCCAGGAAGATGTCGTGGATGCTGACTCCTGATCTTCACGGTAAGCCGGGAAAGATCTTTCGTCTCAAAGGAGCTGACCTGGGGTCGTTTGTCAGTCGTCCTTCCGGCTTTGTGATATCGTTCCGGGGACTGTGCCCGGGTAGTGTCCCGAGTGAAGACTGCTCGGTGATCCAGCCGGTCCAATTATCGACCTTCTACAACGACTTCATGGGACGAGGCTGGGTATATCCCAAGGAGAATCCCCGGTGTAATGGGTGGATTGCCCCAACAAACTCCCGATGGACATGCCTGGTGGACTGGGCCTTAAAGCAATTCCAGAGAGAGCTAGAGGTTATTGGACTATATGCCGCTGTGAGTGCGACGAGAGTCGGGTTGCCTCCGAACCCTAACTTGTTCCTGGCGCTGATGGAGCGGTACATTTCGCTCACTGGGACCTTTGCCACTCCACTGGGGGAGTTAGGATTGGCGCTCCATGAGATGGCAGTTGTCTCGAGACTGCCGATGGGGGATACCCCCTATGAAGAGTACGGTCCCACCAACCGGGAGTTGGGGGATTTGGACCCTCGGGTGGCGAAAGTATATCAGGAGCTGATGTGTTAATACTTCGCGTGCACCGCTTTTTATAACGAGCCTTCTGATTTGGCTCATACCACCAAGTGGATGTCCTACCTCTTCTTTCATCGAGCTAGGGCTGCCAAGTCGGAGAAAGCCTCGGGGGGCAAAAATGAGCCCGTGAATTGTTTGGGCGTGCTTAGCGCCCAGGTCGAGGGTCTTATGGCGGAGGCTGCAGCTTCGGATCAAATTCTCGTCGAGGGGGTAGGAAAGTACCCCAAAGGCACTAAGGCCTGTAGTTACTTGAGGCGCTATCGCCGGCCTCTGTCTAAGGAAGCCCAGTTGGCTGGTTTCCTTTCCATATGGCTGCATCGAGTAGTAGTGCCCGGCACAGCGTCCGCGGACCGTATTCACCGGAACATCCTGTGGTCGGCCATGCGCCTGGTGTTCGGGGCAAGACTGGGCTTGCTTCCTGCCATGGTGTGCCGTATACAGGCTGGCCTGAGAGCCATAACTGATGGGTTGCTTGCCGACGAAGCACGGCGTGAGAGTTTTCCCAGGGTGGAATTACCATATCTATACTTGATGGGATGGTTAATCCTCTACAATCCCCGGGTGATGTCTCCTGGCTCTGGTAGCAGTTCGGGGGGTATATTCTTGCTGAATTACTAGGATTCCTCCTCGAATGTGAACATAGTCTTAGACTTTCGGTTGGTGTTGAACCTCAGCCAGGGCTGGAAGATCCTCTGTATTGTCCCCTCCGTAGATCGCAATCAATCAGGGGTACGGCTTGAGGATTCAGGTGGAGAGAAGACCGACCTTTCCCTGGAAGCTTTTAATTGGTTGGTCTGTATTAGGCCCTCCCATCTGCTGTACAGGAGCGAAGATCACTGCTTCTTCGAACCCTACTTGCTTAGTCGGTTCGCCAGGCAGTTTGGGTACGATCAGTTGCATGTAGGCAATGCCGTCACCAGCTTTAGGTCCAGGGGTGGACTCATTGATGGAGCTAGAGGGTGGCGATATTTTATCACGGGCTGTACGGGGGCAACCTTTATCGTGCCGGTCGTTACAGCCCCCACGGAGCTCCGCATTCTCCATTCTTACGCCATGTTCTACGTGGCGATTAACACCTTCCATCATGATTTCGACACCCGTGGAAGCTTCAGGGTTCCTTCTCCCAAGCCTGGGGGAAGAGTTGACGTCCCCTCGGTTTCTTCGGACGAGGGTGAGGAGTCTGGTACTCCGGATGAGCCTCTGGTGTCGGTGCCGAGGTGTGAAGTGCCTCCGCCTGCGGGGGCTTTGGTAGTCTCTTCTGGGAAGCGACGGGCTTCTGCTCCGAAGGAAGTTTCTCTTCTTAAGAGGAGGAAGGAGACGGTCGCTCGTCCTCTCCGCATTCTTGGTGTTGAGGCTCCCGGGAGTGAGCCTGCCTCTTCCTATATCAGGGATGATTCTTTGGCTGGAGGTTCCTCGCCTTTTAGAGAGGGACCTTCTACAGTTCCGGCCGGCGGCGCCAGAGAATCCTCGCTAGAGGTCGCTATCGTGGCTACTGCTCCAGGTAGCGGAGCGAGTTTGCCTGTGTGGCCGAGGCAGATGGGAGAATCTTTCCCGAGGTCAGCAACGGGTAAAACTCCCGTTGTGTCAGCGAGCGTGCCTGGCGAGATTCCAGCGGATGAACCTCGACCGCGTCTTGGTGAGGGCTTGGCAGAACTCTCGGCGATGTCAGTCGGCCCACCTCCTTCTCCAGGCATGACGATTCGTATTGCGTCATTAAGGCGTAGTTTAGCTACCTCGGGTGCAGATGCGTCGTACATGCCGTCGGCCCCGGGTAAATGTCGTCCTTATGTCTCTCTTTAGAAAGGTTATCATCATACTGATATTAACTTTCTTGTCCTCTTTTCAGGGGATAGCGCCCACGGGGAGCATAGCGTTGAAGCGCATTCCGGCTCAGCTCGGGCTCCAGACGATGATACGGAGGCGTTCGACTTTGATGAGGATAACTTCGACCGCCGTTGCCGCACCTTCTTCGGTCGCGCCATGCGCCGATGCGATGGCTGTGGCCACCTCGTCTATAATTGTCCCGGGAGAGGGACTTGCTGATATTGCGGCCAATCCCGGCGTCTAGTCGAATCTAGTTGCGTTGACCGAGCAATATACCAGCCTTTTCTACACCGGTTTGAAAACGATGATATCAATGGTGTTAGAGAAGAGTCTGGATTTTGAGCGCCTGAAGAAGACTTATCTTGCTTCGATCGTGGTCATCAGGGAGCTCGGCGATCCTGGGGCAGCTGACGCTCTGGAGGCGGTGGTTAATGGGTTAGAGCAATCCATTACCGAATACTTGCAGCTGACTCGGGGCAGCCTCGATGCTGACGTCTAGGCTCGGTTCGACCTTATGACTGCGCGGCTTGCTACAAAGCTGCAAAGCCTAGACAACTCCATCCAGAAGCATAAGCTGGAGATGGATAGGAGAAAAGTTGTCGTGGAAGAGGCTCTTGCCATTGAGATACAGTGTCGCACCAAGCATGAAGGGAGTGTGGCGAGGGCCTCCAAGCTGAAGGAAAAACTCGCTCAGGCTGAGGTATGGGCTTCTCAATTGTTGGCGGGTCTAGAGGTAGCAACTGGTCGTCTGAACGCAGTATGACAGGATTTGGACCGTGCAGAAGCTGCTCGTACGGGCTGTCTTCGGGCAAAGGCTGATCTGACCCTTACGAACACTCCCGAGGCACGGTTGGAGCAGGCTCGCGCCGACGCCTTGGTTCTTAGAATTGAGAGGATAGCTGCACTGGAGCGGCTGATTCGCAATCTGGCTACTCCGCCATTATGATGCATCATTTTCCTTTTTGCTTGCCCAGATGTAATTCTGCCTTCCTTTTGGGAATAAATAAAGGCGACTGTTTTCTGACTTTTGTGGACCCGTCATTTCAGAATGTAAATGACAGTTTTTTAGGCGAGAGTAATATCAGAGGTAGTATGGACATGATAGACTCTCAATAAACTTCTTAGCAGGATATATCTATTCAGAGGTCGTACAGATATGATAGGATATGACCCAACTGGCTTCGTTGTGGAAGTAGTTTTGTCAGAATTGGGATTCCCGCTATATTCTACTTTGGGGCAGAGAAGGTTAAGCATAGTACCTCTTCAGGAATTTACCGTTGATAGGAGCCATTAATAGGTCTTCATTAGGCTGGGCTAACCTGGAAGCACCATTCGAGAACGTTGTCTCGGTCACATAAGGGCCTTCCCACTTGGGCTAGAATTTGCCTTTACTCCTGTGAGTAAGAATCATCGGCCTTCTTACGGCTAGGACTAGCTCGCCGACTTTGAACACTCTTTTCTTTACTTTGCGATTGAAAGCTTTGGAAATGCGTGCTTGGTAGAGCGCGATGCGCTGTTGAGCTTGGAGGCATTTCTCGTCTAATCCTTTCAGCTCTTGGAGCCTTTATAGGTCATTCTTTTCTTGAGTCAGCTCACTAGTCACGGCTATCCTGAGCGACAGGATCTGGATTTCGATGGAAAGAACTGCTTCGCTCCCGTAGACCAGTAAAAAGGGGGTACAACCCGTCGGTGTTCGTACCGTTGTACGATATGCCCAGAGACATTCGCCTAGCTTCTCGTTCCAGTCTCTTTTATTTGAAGAGAAGAATTTCTTCAGGAGTTTGATAATGGTTTTGTTGAAAGCTTCTGCCAAACCATTAGTAGCTGGATAATACGCCGTAGAGGCAATATTGTGTATCCGATTTTTATCGCAAAACCAATGAAACGCTTGGCTGATAAATTGAGGCCTATTATCGTGAATTATCCTCCGAGGTACCCCGAAGCGATAAATAATGTGGTGCTTGATGAAGCTGATTACGTCAGACGCTTTTACCTCAGCCAGAGGGATCGCCTCTGCCCATTTGGAGAAGTAATCCGTGATGGCTAGTATAAACCGGTGGCCTCTGGAGGAAGACGGGTGAATGGGACCAATGATATCCATACCCCATGCTTCGAAGGGCCAAGATACAACCGTAGGATGTAGATATTCAGACGGTTGGTGTATGAAGTCTGCATGAACCTGACAGGCTCTGCATTGTCTTGCATAGCTGATCGCGTCTGTGATCATAGTGGGCCAGTAATAGCCCATTCTCCTGATACGATCCTGTAGCTTAGGACCGGGCTGATGTGCTTCGCATACGCCATCGTAAGATTCCCGGATAACCTGTGCTTCATCGTCTGAGAGACATCTTAATAGCAATCCGTCGTAAGTCCGACGATATAGGCATTGTGAAGATGCATCGAAGTAGAAGCGTAATGATCGTCTCTTGAAGGATACTGTTTCTCTGGGGTCTTCTGGCAAGATTTTGTATGCGACAAAATCTATGAAGGGACTCCTCCAGTCTCTTCCAGGGGGATCTGTGTTTACAGCGTGGCTGCATTCTATGTGGAGGTTGTTCTTCACGCAGAATAAATCTCTGTTAAGAAGGATCACCGAATTCTGCCTTCTTATAGGAGTAGCTAAATTCGCCGCTAGACTGGCTAGGGCGTCAGCTTCCAGATTCTGGGATCGAGGGACATGCTCTAGGAAGAATCCTTTTAATGTCATGGCTATCTCGACCCTCGCTCAGTGATAGGGGATGAGGTCTGGATTCCGGACTTCATATATTCCTCTGACTTGATTGACGATAAGTAAAGAATCACCAAAAGCTTCCAAGGACTCTACCCCCAGCTCTTTAGCAACTTGGAGCCCTATTAGTAGAGCGTTGTACTTCACCACATTGTTGGAGCAGGGCTCGCTAAGAGAATATGCTCGGTAGATGACGAGCTGATCAGGGGCGACCAGGACGACTCCTACTCCCGAAATGATGTTTCCCTTAGGACCGGTTCTGGAGGCACCGTCGAAGAACAGTTGCCATGCGTCACCTTCCATTGCAGAATTACATTATGCAACTTCGTCGGGAATATCTTCGTATAATTTGGAGGTCTCCGGGATCGGATGAGCAGCTAGGAAGTCAGCCAGCGCTTGGCCTTTGATGGACTTCTGTGGTACGTATACCATGTCATATGGTGTTAACAGCATCGCCCAAGTTGCGAGTCGGGAATTAAGAACGCTCGGCTTGCTCATCAGTACTCGAAGAGGGTTAATCCTGGAGATGATATGGATAGTCTGGCCGGTGACGTAGTGCCGCGTCTTTTGGATAGCGAACTTCAGAGCCAAGCATTCTTTCTCCACTGGGTTGTACCGGTGTTCGGCTTCGACCATCATCCTGCTGAGGTTGTAGATAGCTTGTTCATGCCCTACATCGTTCTTCTGTGCGAGAAGAGCTCCTAGCGAATGTTCTATTGCTCGGACGTATAGCAAGAATGGTTTCCCATAACGGGAGGCACCAGAACTGGCGGACTGGTGAGGTAGCATTTGATATCCTCGAATGCTTGCTGACAGGTTTTGTCCCACACGAAGGATACACCTTTCTTTATGAGATGCGAAAAGGGCTGACATCTTCCTGAGAGGTTGAATATGAACCTCCGGATATAAGCCAGACGGCCTTGAAATCCCCGGAGTTCACTCATATTGTGGGACGGTCGCATTTCTACGATGGCCTGGACTTTGTCAGGGTCCACCTGGATGCCTTTGGCGGTGATGACAAATCCCAGGAATTTGCCACTATATACACCCAGGAAGGACTTCGTAGGGTTCATCTTGAGTTGATGTTGGCGCATTAACTCGAATATCGTCCTCAAGTCTTGAATGTGATCATCCTTGAGGCGGCTCTTGACGACTATGTCGTCCACGTAACATTCTACTGTTTTGCGTAAATGCTCATGGAATATGCTGCTCATAGCCCGTTAGTATGTAGCCCCGGCATTCTTCAATCCGAAGGGCATGACCGTATAGCAATATACTCCCAAAGGGGTACGAAAGGCAGTGTGCTTCTTGTCTTCAGGATGCATCTTGATCTGATTGTACCCTGAGAAACCGTCCATGAAAGACATGCGTTCAAAGTCGCAGGTGTTGTCGATCATGATGTCCGTGATGGGAAGAGGGAATTCATCCTTGGGGCAGGCCGCATTCAGATCTCGGTAATCGATGCAGATACGTACTTTCCTATTTTTCTTCATGATTGGGACAACATTGGCGACCCAGTCGGGATATTGTTCTTCCCGGATGAAACCACAGGCTATCAGCTTCTTGACTTCAGCTTCAATGGCGTCCATCATGTCCGGGCGGAACCAGCGTTGGTGCTGCTTCATAGGCTTTGAATCGGTCAATATATTAAGCTTATGACTAGCCACCTTTGGTTCAAGGCCCGGCATGTCCCCATAATCCTATGCAAAGACGTCGATGTATTCCTTTATCAGCTGTATGATTTCTTCCCTTTCAGCTGGGGGAAGATTGTCACTGATAAATATTGGTTTTGGCGAAAGTTTACCCCCAACATCGATTTGGATAACTTCGTCTTTGGTGGGAGGTTCTCTTTGCTCGAAGCAGAATTCCCACTGCGTATCCATTTGTTGAGCCCAAGAGTCATTCTCAAATGGCTCAGAATCCTGTTTATCTTCTTCTGAGGGATCTGTCACCACCATATTTACTGATAGCGTTTGTCCGAGAGCATCAGGTGAGTCGGGGGGTGACGGGCCATCCTAGGAGGAGAAAAAGATGTCCTCATCCGACTTGAAAGTCGTAAGGGAGGTGGCATACCCTAACCCGAAACGAGTTTGACGATAGCGGGGGTCGCCACGTGGCGGCTTTCGTCTGCCTCTTCCGTAGTTGAGGCCTGGCTTTCATTTCAAGTCGTAGCCCATGTTTTGCATGATCCTTAATGCCTGCGGGCTGTATCAGTGAATCTGCATTTTCCCAGTTTCATCATCGAAAGGGTCTTCCAGGCTGGCCGATTGACTGCGCATACGACCGAAGAATATGGGGCGCTGACTGCTGCAGCTAGGCAGGACAACGAAGATAGAATCTTCATGGGGTCCATAAGTCGTGATGATGTTGGACGATGACGCTGCTTCCCAGACATATGGATGGTAGGAGTTTATAGCTGCCAAGAATTTTTGTGCTATGGGTCCTACCTCGTCACGGGGCGTGGATTCCATACTTGCTCAGAGGTGATAGGGACATGGCAATTTTTGTGGACTTTAACATTACAGGCGTACTTTAGAATCTAAGTATGAATGTTAAGTGTAGATGACAATCGATATCAGAGGTAATATGGACATGATAATTGATGGTCGAAAGTTTATTCAGAGGTGATATGAACATGACAAACTTTGTGATTGTGACTCCATCGGGGAAGGAGGCGCATATCTGCTCAGAGGTAATATGGACATGGCAATTTTTGTGGACTTAACATTACTGGCATACTTTAGAATCTAAGTAAGAATGTTAAGTGTAGATGACAATCGATATCAGAGGTAATATGGACATGATAATTGATGGTCGAAAGTTTATTCAGAGGTAATATGAATATGACAAACTTTGTTATTGTGACTCCATCGGGGAAGGAGGCGCATATCTGCTCAGAGGTAATATGGATATGGCAATTTTTATGGACTTAACATTACTGGCGTACTTTAGAATCTAAGTACGAATGTTAAGTGTAGATGACAATCGATATGAGAGGTAATATGGACATGATAATTGATGGTCGAAAGTTTATTCAGAGGTAATATGAACATGACAAACTTTGTGATTGTGACCATCGGAGAAGGAGGCGCATATCTGCTCAGAGGTAATATGGACATGGCAATTTTTGTGGACTTAACATTACTGGCGTACTTTAGAATCTAAGTACGAATGTTAAGTGTAGATGACAATCGATATCAGAGGTAATATGGACATAATAATTGATGGTCGAGAGTTTATTCAGAGGTAACATGAACATGACAAACTTTTTGATTGTGACTCCATCGGGGAAGGAGGCGCATATCTGCTCAGAGGTAATATGGACATGGCCATTTTTGTTGGGACCAAATCTTTATGAAAGAAAGGAATGGGAATCCAATTGGTACGGCCCGTGCCCTTGTTTACAGATTCAAAGTGATGACCTTGGCATCGATCGTCTCCTGAATTTTCCTTTTTAGTACATAGCATGCCTTTGTGGGGTGATGAGTGTATTGGTGGAAGAGATAATAATCTGGGTGATCCACGTCCCCAGCTCTCTCAGGATGTCTGATGTCGGGTAGCTGGAGCTTACGTTCCTTCCTTAATATATTGAAGATTTCAATTATGTCATCTTCTTTGAAGGAGAAAGTTCCTTTTGGTCGTGGGGCTTTTGATATCTGAGTTTCATGGTCTTCCGGGAAGATAGCGGTTGTTGCGCTATCTTCGGATCCTGTGGACATTCTGCCCCTAGCCTTGGATGCTGCTTTATTTCGTCGAGGCGAGTTACCCCCAGATACGCTGTGGTCCCTGGTTGTAGAAACTGACTCAGCAGGAATTGTCTCCGGTCGTACAGGTTTTGACTTTGAAGTTTCAGCATATCCCAATCCAAAACGAGCTTGTTGATGGCGAGAATTACCCTGCAACGGTGTTCGTCTACCCTTTCCATAGTTGAGGCGTTGCTTTGATTTCAGATCATAACCCATGTTCTGTATAATCTTCAAAGCTTGTGGGCTATACCTGTGGATTTGCATTTTTCCACTCTCAGGCTCACGAAATTCTTTCTGTTCAACCGAACCGTTCTGCTTGTGTTTGAAGATTATTGGATGCTGATCGCTGTGGGTAGGAGGGATAATAAAGGCATCATCTTCGTATGGTTCATACATCATGATGACATTGGATGTTGATGCATCTTCCTATATGATCTCTCCCCGTTTGATCGTTAGGGGTCCTAAAACCTGTTTACGGCTCCTGTCTTTGTCTTTTTGGGCGAGACGGGTACGCAGGTCAGGAGGATTTGCCGAAGAGAAAGACGAAGGCTTGTATCTTCTATTACCATCAGCGGGTATGCGGAGACTGGGCACCCCAATTTTCCCTATACCACCTGTATACAACAGGTTGGCCATCTGGGCGGCGGATAATCTCCTGGGAGGGTGTCTTTTCGTAATCTGAGCTTGTTTTACGCCGCGGGACTGTATCTGGCGTAACCAGGAAATTTGCTCAGTCTGGCGTAAAGCTGAAGAGGTCCCCAGTCGGCCATCGGCTTCTCGCGTAATCCGGAGAGTAGGCAGATTGTTCTCTTGCTGGCGTAAAGGCTGAGAAGCTGAGTATTCGCCTGTTTGCTTCCCCTCGCGGAGATCACAGCGCTCATCTGGTTTACCGTAGATGTCAGATGTTATTTTGCGCGTGGAGTGTGATCTATACTTCCGATTTGGCATTGAGGCATCATTGAAAGTTTTGTCTGTACCACGTATAGTGGGAGACTGATTCCTACGCGTAGAGCACAGTGGATACTTCTGGGTTAGCGCTGAGGCTTTGTCCGAAGTTTTGTCTGTACCGTGCGTAGCGGGAGACTGATTCCTACGCGTAAAGCACAGTAGATACTTCTGGGTCAGCGCTGAGGCTTTGCCCGAAGTTTTGTCTGTACCGCGCGTAGAGGGAGACTGATTTCTGTGCGTAAAGCGCAGTGGATACTTCTGGGTCAGCGCTGAGGCTTTGCCCGAAGTTTTGTTTGTACCGCGCGTAGCGGGAGACTAATTTTTACGTACAGGGCACGGAGGGAGCGATTCTACCACCTCATTGGTCGGAGAGTTCGGAGAGATCGGAGAGTCCACAGGAACGGTAGAGGATGTCTTGGGCATCCACACCTTGTGCAGCTTCCTGTTGTCTTGGACAGAGAGAGAGTGAGAGCCACCCCCAGTCCGAAGCATGTCTTCGTAGGCAGACTGGTCGAATTGGACGACCAGTGTCTTCTTTACGGATCCCACGGATACCGCATCGTGTTGAGCAATTACTTCCTCGTCAGAAGAGAAAGACGTCCCCAACAGAGTCGCCATCTTGTTTGTGGTTATTTAAACGAAAAGAATAGGAATGTATTCGTTGTGGGGGTTTACACGGAACCCGTCTTCTTTTGTTTACAAACAAACTTGTACAATATAATCCTATACGAGGATGTGGGAGTACAATTTATTTAATCTGGGTAGATATTGCTATAGGTGTCTGATCTGCGGTCGATCACTTTAGCCCTTGGACCACACGATGTTGAAGAAGTGACGTAGGAGACAGGAAGCAGCTTTGAAGGTTGCAGAAGAGGGTGGATGCATGATGCTGAAGTCGTCGATCCCTACTCTTTGCCTGAGCTCCGGGTGCTCTCTCTCTCTCTTTCTCTCTTTTTCAATTCTCCGACCTGGTTCGATCTTCCAAATTGTCGACCCTGTTCCTCATTGATATTGGTCTCTATTTATAGAGTTTTGGTGACAGTGACCACTCCATCGGTGTAACAACCGAGGAGTGAAAAGTACAGCACCCTTTTATACAACGATTAAAGTAACCAATGTCTACGTATAGATGATCTTTTGAATGAGTGTGTGACGCGGGTCCAACTAAGGGGACACAACGCGTACAATTGCTACTAAGATCACGACGTAAAAGCCACGTAGGTAGGTATCCATTGTGTAGCAGAGGTTGGCATAGAAGCCAAATGTCTGTCACCATGGCATAGAAGCCAAGTAGGCATAGAAGCCGAATAGGCATAGAAGTCGAGCAGGCATAGAAGCCGAACAGGCATAGAAGCCGAGCAGGCATAGAAGCCGAGTAGTCGTAGAGACTGAATGGTCGTAGAGACTGAGTGAGCACAGATCCTGAATGGGCGTAGAAGCCACTACGTACTGTGCTAGAATGGGCATAGGAGCCGCGTGAGCACAGATCCTGAAGGGGCGTAGAAGCCACCGCGTACCGTGCTGATATGGACGTCTTAGCCGAAATTATGGCTTTTGGAGATATAATCGAATCTCTTGCAGAGATTTGCCACCATCTTATGTATTAAATACGGAGGCGTATTTTGAAGGTCTGCAGCCCTTCTGTGCACCCATCGCAGAGACGTGCCTTGAGAGAAACTGTTACCGCTCTATGCAATTAGACGTGGAGACGTGCCTCGAGTCCCGTATGAGGTGCAACTTTTGACGTGGCAGGCGGTTTGCCTACTGCGGAGCATAAAATAGCTCATGTTTGCCTGTGTAAAATAGGGCAGCGTATTCCCTTGTACGCGAAAGAGCAGTTTATGCTGAGGGGACTCCAGTAAACGACGGTTTGGTGATGCTTTAACCAAATCCTTTGCATTAAATGCAGAGATCCGCCATCATACTGTGGGGCGCATCCCGAGGGGTCTGCCATTATTTTCAGCCGTCGTCTGGGTAGCCGTGCAGTACTTTTTGTCAAGAGTCAGAGGTCAGATTCACTGCATGACTTGACAGGTTCATTTCGCGGAAGATGAAGCGTTCCTCGTACGCATTAACGCTGCTTTGAGAGAGATTGAGTTTTATACCATGGAGGCGATGAAGAACTCTGTTTTACGCTGGAGCGGCCTGGACGTACTGCACTTACGCGGATGGTCCTTTGAGCTTTATACTTCATGCCATTTTTTAGCGAAGAAAGCTCTGTTGCACGCTTGATGGCTCTGAAGGCCTCCGTTTATGCTGCTCTGCATCAAGAGGCTGCGTAGCTCTTCCCAGCGTATTTTTTATGCTTCTACAACGCTGATATGGTTTTATACGGACCCGAGGATCGCAACGCCAAGACTGACCTGGGAAGCTTTTAAAGGAAAATTTCTTTTCTGATGTGGCCCTAAGTGCTCTAGAGAGCCAATTTCTATAACTCGCCCAGGGGAGCATGATGGTGGACGGGTACATAGTGGAGTTCTGCTGATTAGGTAGATTTATAGAGGGATAGAATCCTTTAGGGAAGGCCCAAAAGTTTCAGAAGGGTTTGATCAGAGAGATCAAATCACTTACTAGAGATTACCGTACGGCGATATTTGAGGATATCTTGATGGACGCACAGAGAGCAGAGGATGACTTGGAGCTCAAATCCAAGAGGATATGAGATACATCGGGAGGAGCTGGTAGTAGTGCAGGTCCAGCCAAACGAACCTACTTCTAGCAGCCGAGAACCTTCCAGCAGTAGAGACAATAATTTCATGCACCATTCCGAGCACCGACATAGCAGGCATATCAGGCCCTAAGACCGGCACATTAGGCCCTGTAGTATACTAATTTTGGGAAGATTGGACATATACGGGAGGTCTGTAGGAAGAAGCTTGGAGTGTGCCTCTATTGCGGAGAGCCAGGACAACGGTTCGAGCAGGCCAGGGAGTAGCGTCGGCACAGAGAGCACCAGCGAGACCACTTGTGGGACAATAGAGCGGACCTCCTTTACAGACTCAGCAGAAGCATTTTTTCCAGCACCAGCAACAACAAAGAGGTGCACCACGAGGGCGAGCTTTCGCTATGGCAGTTGAGGAGGACGTTCCAGTCAGAGATTTTATATTAGGTTCAGTTCTTCTTGATTCCATTCCAACTTATACTTTGTTTGATTCTAGTGGTTTCCATTCTTTTGTATATGTATCTTTTGATCTTAAGCATCAATTAGAGTCAGAACCTTTGGCTAGGACTTGCAAGGTCAAGACTGGGGGAGGCATTATCCTAGTCAGTCATGTTAGCTAGATTAGAGAGATATATTAGGAGGCCGGGAGTTGAGCACGTGCTTACTCGTAATGCCACTTCTGAGCAATGACATTATACTCGGGATTGATTGGTTGAGTAGGCACCATGCAAGTATAGATTATCGTGGAGGAAGAGTTTTGTTTTGACCGCCAGGAGAGACAGAGTATAAGATTGCCAAAGGAGCAATAGAGCAGAGCGAGGATGCCATCTGTGGAGTCATGGTGGAATAGAAGGAGTTGTCACATCTATTGATAGCTGGATTTATAGATGTTTTTCCATAGGAGTTGCCAGGTTTGCAGCTAGACCGAAATATTAAGTTCTCTATAGATTCGGTACAAGGCGTAGAGCCGATATCTCATCACCTTTATAGAGTTAACAACAATGAACTGGTAGAGTTAAAGAAGCAGGTGGATGAGTTATAAGACAAAGCCTTTATTCAATCCAGTTCATCACCATGGGGTGCTCCAGTATTGTTTGTACCGAAGAAGGAATGGTCGGTACGCATGTGTATTGATTACTGGGCTCTGAACAACCTCACTATCCAGAATAAATACCTGCTGCCAAGGATTGATGTTCTCTTCGATCAGTTGAGCGAAGTAAAGGTATTTTCGAAGATAGACTTGAGGTCAGGTTACCAACAGGTGAAAGTGAAAAAGAAAGATATTCCAAAAATAGCTTTTTGGACTCGGTATGGAAAGATTGAGTTTATGGTAATGCCGTTTGGGTTGACCAATTCCTCGACGGTATTCATGAATCTGATAAATCAGGTGTTACACCAGTATCTAGATAAGTTTATGGTGGTATTTATTGATGATATTCTGATATATTCGAAGACCCCAAAGGAGCATAAGTAGCAAATAAGAAAAGTTCTGGAGACTTTCAGGAAGGAGAAGCTTTATGGAAAGCTTTCGAAGTATGAGTTCTTCCTTGACAAGGTTGAATTTCTTGGGCATGTGATTACAGGTGATGGGATCTCAGTAGACCCGAAGAAGATTTTAGCAGTGGAGTCATGGGCTACCCCAAATTCAGTGGCAGAGATCAGGAGTTTTCTGGGGCTAGTAGGTTATTACTGGAGATTTGTACATGACTTCTCCAGGATTTCAGAGACGATGACTAGAAAGGATGTGGAGTTTGTCTGGACTTAGGAGAGTCAGGCCGCTTTTGAGGAACTGAATAAGAGGTTGACGACAGTTCCAGTATTGGCGTTGCCATCAAGATTAGGTGGATTCACTATCTATAGTATACTTCAGGAAAGGGTTTGGATTGTATCTTACAACAGAATGGGAAGGTGATTGCCTATGCTTTCAGACAATTACGTCCTCATGAGAAGAATTATCCTATCCATGATTTATAGTTGGCAACAGTCATTTTTGTTCTGAAGTTGTGGAAACACTATCTGTATGGAGAGCATATAGAGATCCTCACAGACCACAAGAGCTTGAAGTACGTATTTATCTAGAAAGAGCTAAACATGAGACATCGGCGGTGGTTGAATTTGATGAAGGACTTTGATATATCATTGTAGTACCATCCAGGAAAGGCCAACATTGTCGCTGATGCCTTGAGATGGTATCTAGTGGCTATGTGCATGACTAAAATTAGATATTTATTAGCAGATCTTAAGATCTTAGGTATTAAGGTGCTGGTACCAGGTGTCAAGATACAAATGTGGGGACTGCAGATTCAGTCAAAGCTGATGGATAGGATTTGAGCTATGCAGTATGATTATGAGTCCCTGAGGAGCATCAGAGCACATATTTGGATAGGATTATCCACGGACTTCCCTATTGCTGGAAATGGATCACTATGGCACAGAATCAGGTTGTGTGTGCCTAGTGGGACGTTACACGAGGAGGTTCTTCAGGAGGCGCATCGATCGCAGTACTCTATACATCCAGGAATCAAAAATTTATATAGAGATCTGGGGGAGCATTTATGGTGCTATGGCACAAAGTGGGAGGTAGCATACTATGTATCCAGATATTTAGTGTGCCAGCAGGTAAAGGCAGAGAGACCGAGGCCAGGTGGTTTACTTCAGCCTTGACTCATTCCAGAGTGGAAATGGGAGCATGTTACTATTAATTTAATTTCAAGGCTTCCGTATTCTACATGAGACAAAGACGCGATTTGGGTCATCGTAGACAGGTTGACCAAATTAGCCCACTTTTTACCATTCAAAGTGAGTACGTCTACAGAGAAACAAGAGGAGATGTATGTGCGATAGATTATCAGATTGCATGGAGTTCCAAATAGCATCATCTTGGATCAGGATAGTCACTTCATATTCTACTTCTGAGGTGTTTGTAGGCTAGCTTGGGTTCCCAGCACAAGTTTAGTACCGCATGTCACCCCCAAACAGACGGACAATCAGAAAGAACTATTTAGACTCTCGATGATATGCTTCACACTTGTGTTTTGGATTTTAGACGATCTTTGGAGGATCATCTTCACTTAGTAGAGTTTTCTTACAATAACAGATACTAGACCACTATCAAAATATCACCATTCGAGGCTTTATATGGACAGAGATATCGCACTCCTCTATCTTGGAATGATGTTGATGAGAGAGTCTTGTTGGGATTAGAGTTGATTGTGGATGGAGCTGAGAAGGTAAAGCTCATTAGGGATATAGTTCGGGTGGTGGAGGACAGACATAGGCTTTAGGCCGATAGCCACCGGAGACCTTTAGAGTTTGAGGTTGGCGATCTGGTGTTCTTGCAGGTTTCTCTGTCATGAGGCATTATTCGCTTTGTTGGAGGCAGAAACCTTAGTCTATGGTACATCGGACCCTTCAGTGTTCTTGAGATGGTCGATGTAGTGGCCTACAGAGTAGACTTGCCGCCTACATTAGAGGGAGTGCATGATGTATTTTATTTGTCGCAGCTAAGGCGGTACGTGGCAGATCCAAGTTACGTATTAGATCAATCAGAGATAGAGGTGTGTTATGCCCCGGTACCGAAATACGAAGACGGTTATGGCCAGCTACCCTGTACAAGGTACTATATGATCACGAATGTAACTAGACTAGGGGGTGCATGCTACAATCAAGTCACCTAGGGTCAGGAACATTTATGTCTCAATCATCAAACAAGAAATAATAAGAATGAACATATAAGATAAAATAGTTAGGCGTCCATAACTCTCTATCTGAATGATCATGAAACTAGTTTTATATGATGGTACACTAGTACATTTCCAAGCGTACATGACTATAAGTGAGCCATGACCTGAATAATATACATTCATGTAAAGGAGCTAATGTCAAGATAAATTGGCTAACAAGTGCCATCGGCTAAACGCCAAAAGGTAAAAAAAATGATACTCATAGTGGGGGAGAAGAAACCCACTCAAGTTCCTTCGCGGACATCCTCCTGGTATACGCCATCAATCAGATACAGGACAGGATCCTCAGGCTATCTACTAAACCGGGCCAAGAAAAACCATCGGGGTCAGGCACCGAAAGTAAGTACCACAAAGGAGGACAAGTAAATAAAGCAAAAGCCAATAAAGTACATAAAATAGGATTCCGTGCCACAACTGTAAATGTATGACCTTTCAACGGAGCAGTAGGATACCTCTACAACTAAACAAGGAAAAGGGGTGCCGTACTATGTCGAGATAGGGTACGACTTACTAATCATGAACACGATGAAGATACATCATATCTATATAATCTAGAACACACATGCCACAATACAAGCTAGGATATAGGAATAATATGCAACTTCGATACATGACCTATTGTGATACATTGGCATAATCCTACAACCAAACAAGGACAAGGATTGAACCGTCGCACCATAATAGTTTATGTCCCTAGACTACCAGCACATGCTTGGCCAATAAATTCTATGGCTTATTATGTGGAGTCTAAGTTATCTCAGCAGAATAATGCAATAATATAGGGATCCTCAAATTGTGCTACAGGAGAACACTGCTAGCTGCACCAATAATAATATATACTATGTAGAATATGCACTAGTCCCCCGTAGGACCATCTTGCAAAGATAGACCAGTAACAGTTCCAACCTTCTTATAGAAAAAATGTTTGCTCAGTTTAAATATAAAAAGTCAAATATTGTACTCCACTAGTGCAGATGATATACAATATCCGTGGTGGCAAACTTTCACACCTCGAGAATTATCTGAGGGTGGCTCGTCACGCACGATCTCGGGATCTCATTCCCTCATAATTATTTAACCAATTAAGTTACCTAATTAACCCTACGGTTGTATAGAATCTTGTGTCATGGTTACACAATCATCCTCCTTTGATGTCGTGCCATAGTACGTGTACGCTAGGTACAAATCCAAATCATTGCTCAAGAGCTAAATCTGGGTTCCTCCAAGCGTAATACAACAAATCAAGCAACCAACCAAACCACGCTATGATTACTGATCCACTACAGGGGTCGTGTTGGAGAAATTATATATGATATCATATATCACGAAGAATAGTAAAATATGCAACATATAGCACGTAGCAAGATATGTCATACCTCAGTACACATATAACACATAAGAACGCATAGCAAGTAGTAAATGTATCAGCATAGATACAAGTGGTTGAGTCAGAATATCAGTCCTATTAATCAGTCATATGAAGTCTTTTCATCATATTAAATCATATTGGTCAGGGCATGTACACCTAATTAGTTGAATAAAACTTCCAATCTCCTGTAACATACGGATCTAGTAAGGTACATAAATCATTAACCAGTACCGCAGAATCCTTTATTCACAACATATTATGTTGATGGGGTCAGCTGCATACAGTCAAAGCTTAATACATAGTATATAACATGAATTACCTAAAATTGATAATAGAATGCCGACGAACGGGAGCATGGGAAAAATATGAACCACTCTAGAGCAAATCTATAATCCTTAAACAAAACAAGGAATGGGATTAAAGACCGTCTCCCGTGTAGAACTACGCCGCTCACACTGTCCAACAAAAAGGGTAAGTTAATCTACTAATCTGAGTCCACTTAGCACGTACTAGGTCAATATCCCTCCAGCTCAATTGATTCAACATATAGTCTAGTCCATCACATAATTATGCCATGCACATAGTCAGTTCTAGCACATAGCCATATCTAGCTCAAGGTCAATTTAGGTCACTAAGTCCCTTACACTTAGATTCATAGCACTTGAAAGTACTTGGATTAACACATCAAACATACACTCAAAGTAACCATTCCATAAAAAATTGACTAGAAGCAGTAAAATGTGCACATGGGTCACTAGGGTCATATAGGATCAAATGCACGCATGAGAAGTGCACGCATGGATTGATAGGCCTCATAAACTGATCTGGCTAATGAGCAACTGTCCGCATGGACGTGCTGGCCGCATGGAAGAGACGAGCTGGCAGCATGGACGAGCTGGTCGTATACTACACCAGGCCTCATATGGCTCCCGGCCGCATGCTACCCCAGGCTGAATGCTCCTCGTAGTAGTATTCTCCGGATAAAAGTCCACTCTCTTTCAATAAGTGCCGAAGTGACTTGTATTAAATACGTGTTAGTGAAGTGACTGAAATGATGGATGTGACAGGCCATAAAGTGTCAGAGAGAAAAGAAAATCATGAAAAGATGTGCCAAGGTTTCAGGGTCATGCGTCAAAGAGAAAGTGGCTGCATGCTCTGCTTGCTGCATATGGATCGGTGCCGCATGGAAGTCTCTCGGACTTAGCAAATTTCTCATTTGTTCAGCGAGTGAAAACATAAGAGATTCAAGGATTAGCTCCAGAATAATTGTGTAATAGTCAGTCATGCATCCAACATGATGAACGCATTCTGGTTAGAATGCGGCAAAGAGCTCAGGCCATATAGCACTCAGGCCGCATAACACTCTCGGCCGTATAACTCGATGGCCGCATGACTCGCTGGCCGCATGAAGAATTCGTCTTCTCCAAACAGCAGGTTCGGTCAGGATAAAAAGCTACAAAATCTCGAAAATTATTTTATTCACAAAACTTTATTTTAACTCTGAATCAAGTGAAACAAAAGCAAAAATGCTCGAAATAAAGTGCTCCATCAACTATAAAAACTAATCTTCTAAATTAACATGTTTTAATAGATCAAAACCAAGAAAAACTTTTGGAACCCATGAAAACCCTAACTTTAAAAGTCAGAACTACTCAAAATCGTTCATCAAAATAAAAAAACTCTAAGAACTAAAACTAATGAGGACATCAAGGAGAATATTTCCTATCTAACTTAGTTTAATTTACTAATTATATAAAAAATCTGAGAAATCATGTCTTCACCACTTTGAGCAAGATTACTTGCCTTGGTAGGCTAACAAACCTCTTCCTAGAACCAAGTCTGGGGATAGGGCTATGTCTAGGGTTCGGCCAAGGGGGAGCTCTTGAGGGAAGGAGGAAGAAGAAAGAAGAAGAAAAGTAAAAATGAGAAAGAATGAGAGAGGAGAGAGAAAACCATATATATATATATATATATATATATATATATATATATATATATATATATATATATATATACCAAGTAGGGAAATAAGGTCATGACACTCTCCAACCAAATCTCAACCTTCCAAAATAGACTTAGTGGTTAGAAGAGTGAACCGGGTTTGGTATCCATCCTGTATACGGGTCCTAGCACGGGTCCATGGCAATTTCTAAGGCATTTACTATTGGTCTCGGATAGTCTCCCACATGAATACAGTTAAATAAAATATATCATAATTAGCAGGAATCAACATGTAAAATACAACATGAATACATCTACAGAAAAAAATTTAAATATTACAAATTCAAGAATACGAAATCTGGGAACGGGTGTGACATCTCTACCCACCTTAGAAAAATTATGTCATCAAAATTCGCTAGGTTAGTCGAGCTGATCACCGAGAAAGAAAACTCATAAACCAAGTAGAAGACTCATGATCCTATCAAGAAACACATGATCCAAAAAACCTCATGAACTAACAAATCTCATGAACTACAGCTAACTGAATACCAAGTTAATGAAATAGGCAGGTAATAAAAGCTACAATAATATAAATAAAGGCGTAAGCAATCCACACAATCAAAATAAAAGAGAAATAACTTGAGGCATACAAATACATATGTCTCCTGTGTTAGAAAAATAGGAACTCATCCTCGTTGGCCTAAGTTGACTCCCAAAAATGGACAAGGATTAAGTCTCATGATAAATCGATACCAATGACTTAGTCAAGAACATGACTGTGTCAAGGACATACCTTCGTAGTTGAGACATATGACATGCATCATATACCACGAGATACGAAGGCAAATGAGTGAAATGAGGAACTCATCTCCACTCGCAGAATATATGGAACTTAAAAGATATGACTGAAGGAAGCTCAAAACTCACCCAACTCTGCATGCCAACATCTCGAAGCTGTCGTTCTGGTCTGGTGCTGACCTTGTGGCTGTGGTCTTTGTTGACCCAACTGTTGCCGCCCCTGACGGAACATCTGAGCCTGCGTCAATAATGTACACCAAGAAATTGGCCTCTTTGATGGTGCTGAGTCCCGATATGATACTACTCTCGGAGCTGGTGATAATAGTAGCTGATAAACTGGACCTCCTGGCCTTTGCATCAATGTACAATTGATAATCCTATGGTTCGAACTACTGTACCTCATGCATAGCCCGTTTGCTACCCTACAAATGTCCCAAGTGTTACCTCCTTTGCTATAATAGGTATAACCCATTAGATTCTTCGGGCACTATTGTTGTGTCTTCCTTGTCCGCTGTTGTTGAACTAGTATCGTCGGCCTCCACGGCACTAAATAATGGATTAGAATGCCAAGCACTGATGCTGACATCCGAGGTGCTATTGCTGTTCTGTCTGTACTCTGGACATGATATCTCTTCTGGCCTCTATGCCCGACTGTCAACCTCTGAGTAGTGAACTCTTGCTTCTAAACTGCCGTAAAAAATCCATCAAGACCCTATTGACCATACTCCTCCATAATCCGTATACTCTCCGAGTAAAGCCCTTGCTGGAACCTCACTACCCTTTCCAATAATCTATGGATAATCCCAACAATAGGGAAGACTGACTATTTCTGGAACTGTCGGAGATGCTGGAACCTGTGCTTCCTGTTGCAAATATTGCCCTATCATTTGCTCGGTTGCCCCGATTAGCCCTAGTGGAAGTGGATTAGGAAATGGTACTGCCCTCTAATAGGGCGGCTGATTCACCATCTAGTGTTGTTGCGTAGCCATCACACCTCTGATAATTTCTAACAGTGTCGAAGTATCAAGTAATGCTGGTATTACTAGTACTGCTGGGGGTACTGGGATCTCTAGTGCATGATGTCTATTTACTGGCCTTACTTAATTTTGATCTTACGGAAGTGCTGCTTCTTATTGTTGCCCAATGGAACCATGCTCTACTACATATGCTTCTCTAACAGATGGGGATGCATTATCCCTGATGGAAAAGGACACCAAGTATCAAAGTAAAGGACGAGAAAGAACATAAAAAAACTATTGATAATTCAAGCTTGGTATCAAAGAAGATAAGTTCAGGATATTGATGGAAACAATTTTTATTGAGACTCCTAGAATAAGATACCCCACAAGTTTGAAAATACAAACCTGCATGGGCCACCACTAAAATCTTGTCACTCTCCTGTACCAAAATACGGAGACTAACATTGACAGCTACCCTGTACAAGGTACTATTCGTCGTACGGAGATCACGGTTGTAACTAGATAAGGGGGTACATGCTACAATTAGGTCACCTAGGGTCAAGAACATCTTTGTCTCAATCATCAACCAAGAAATAATAAGAATGAACATGTAAGATAAAGCAGTTAGGCATCCAAGATGCTCTATCAGAATGATCATGAAACTAGTTATACAGGATAGTACACTAGTATATTTCCAAGAGTATACGACTATAAGTCAGTTGTAGTCTGAATAATATACAATCATGTAGAGTAACTAATGTCTAGATAAATCGGCTAACAAGTACCATCGAATAAAATGCCAAAAGGTGAAACAAAATGATACTCATATTGGGGGAGAAGAAACCCACTCAAGTTCCTCGACGGGCATCCTCCTGGTGTGCACCATCGGTCAGATTCATGATAGGATCCTCGGACTCTGCTACTAAACTTGGCCAAGCAAAACCAGCAGGATCAGGCCCCAAGAGCAAGTACCATAAAGAAGCACAAGTAAATGAAGCAAAAGCCAATAAAGTACATAAAATAGGAATTCGTGCCACAACTACAAGTTTATGACCTTTCATCGGAGTAGTAGGACACCTCTACAACCAAACAAGGACAAGGGGTGTCGTACTATGCCGAGATGGGGTTCGACTTACTAATCATGAACATGACGAAGATACATCACATCTATATAATCCAGAACATGCTGCCATAATTCAAGCTAAGATATAGGCATAATATGCATCTTCGGTACATGACCTATTATGACACATTAACGCAACCCTACAACCAAACAAGGACAAGGGTTGAACTATCGTACCACAATAGTTCATGTCCCAAGACTACCAGTACATACTCTTTTAAATTGGCCAATCAATTCTACGGCTTATTATGTGGAGTCTGAGTTATCTTAACAGAATAATACAATAATATAGGGATCCTTAAATTGTGCTACAGGCGAACACGGCTAGCCAAAACAATAATAACATGTAGTACATAGAATATGCACTGGTCAATCATAGGGTCACCTTGCTAAGATAGATCCGTAACAGTTCCAACCTTCCTATAGGAAATATGTTGGCTCGGTTTAAAATAAAAAGTTGAAGATTGTACTCAACTAGTGCAGATGATATACAATATCCATGGTGGAAAACTTTTATACCTCAAGAATTATCTTAGGGTGGCTCGTCACACACAATCTTGGGATATCGTTCTCTCCCAATGCTTATACCAATTAAGTTACCTAATTAACCCTACGGTTGTATAAAATCTTGTGTTGTGGTCACACAATCATCCTCCTTAGATATCGTACCATAGTAGGTGTACGCTAGGTACGAATCCACATCGTTGCTCGAGAGCCAAAGCTAGGTTCCTCCAAGCATAATACAACAAATCAAGCAAGCAACATAACTACGCTATGATTACTGTTCCACCACAAGGGTCGTACTGGAGAAGTCATATATGATATCACATATCCCGAAGAGTAATAAAACATGCAACACATAGCACATAGAAAGTTATATCGCACCTCAATGCACATATAATACATAGTACATAGGAACGCAAAGCAAGTAGTAAATGTATCAACAAGGATACAAGTGGTTAAGTCGGATATCAGGCCTATTAATTAGTCACATGAAGTCTTCTCAACATATTGAATCACATTGGTCAGGAAATGTACACATAGTTAGTTGAATAAAATGTCCAATCTCATATAACATACGGATCTAGTAAGGTACATAAATTATTAACCAGTCCAGTAGAATCCATTATACATAACATATCATGTTGCTGGGGTCAACTACATACAGTCAAAGTTTAACACATAGTATGTAGCATGAATTACCTGAAATTGATCATAGAATAACGACGAACGAGAGCAAGAAAAAAATATTCACCACTTGGAGAAGATCCACAATCCTTAAACCAAACAAGGATCGGAATTGCAGACCGTCTCTCGAATAGAACTACGCCCCTTACTTTGTTCGACAAAAAGGGTAAGTTAATCTACTAATCTGAGTTCACTTAGCAGGTACTAGGTCTATATTATTCCAGCTCAATTGAGTCAACATATAGTCTAGTCCATCACATAAGTATGCCATGCACATAGTCAGTTCTAGCACATAGCCATGTCTAGCTCAAGGTCAATTCAGGTCACTAAGTCCCTTATACATAGATTCATAGCACTTGCAAGTACTTGGGTCAATACATTAAATATACACTCAATGAAAACATTTTATAAAACATTGACTAGATAAAGCAACAAAATATGCACATAGGTCACTAGGGTCGCAAAGGATCACACGTGCGCATGAGAAGTGCATGTATGGATTGTTGTATAGGACAAGCCGCATGCACTTATCAGGCGCATGAGAAACTGACCTCATGGACGAGGTGGCCCTATGCTGCCCCAAGTCGCATAATACCCCAGGCAGCATATGGCTCCAGGCCGCATGCTCCTCCAAGTTGCATATTTCGAACAAAAGCCCACTCTCTTGGAACAAGTATCGATGTGACGTGTATTAAATGTGTGTCAATGAAGTGACTTAAATGATGGATGTGACAGGCCCTAAAGTGTCAGAAAGAAAAGACAAAAATCATGAATAACATATTAAGACATAAAGGGTATTTTGGTTATTTAGTATAATTATATTTAGTGATTAATATTTATTTATATTGTGCTAATTATTTAAATTATGCTTGTGCTATTTAATTATTTGTTAGTGGGCTAGTCTATGTTTATTTGGACTTGTCACTAGTAGATCCATTGGATTTTCATAACATATTGAGCCTAACATGAGACCAAGCCCATTAGACCATGTTCCTTAGTTAATTAAGGAGATTAGTTTAATTTGTATTAGTTTAGAGCCTTTCTAATATAGTCCTTCATAATTATCCCTCATAACTAACTAGTGGGGGTACTATATATATTTATTATTGCTTGGAGAAGAAGCAAGGAGGGGCCGGCCATATGAGGCTCTTCATTCTCTCTCCTCTTTATTAGTTTATTTTATTAGATCCCCAATTGTGTTCTCCCTAATTGTGTTCTTCTCCAAATTGACTCATCCCTTCACAATTTTAATCAAATTTACTCTCATTTTTTCTCAATTTTATCATCAAAGAAGCATTAGAGCTTGGATTGCAAGGAGCACTTGAAGGAAGATGAATTGACAAAGAGATCGTGTCCTAATTGTGTCCATAGAGTATTTTATTGGGAATCCATCTTCCAATAGATAAATTCTGAATCCAACCCTTAAATTAGACTCTAATTCATGTATTTAACCATTAGGAATCATCCCTTGGCTTAGGACTACGTATAGGATCAAGAATTAGGCCCATATGACTTGTATTATGAAAGTTACATGGTAATTTATGTCCAATTTAGGGAAATTACGAGATTGACACATTATTTGTGTGTTATGAGACCAATTAAATCTAATTAGACATAGATCTGGGTTGTGGGACTAGGTACGTGTCCATAATTAGATACGAGTAGTCTCTATCTTGGTAATTTATGATACGGTATGATACGAGACTCATTTTGGGTGTTTTGTATGAATTCTCTTCAATTCTTAGTGTAGCAAGTTGTATTTTTTATTATATTGAGTATTTAATATATAGGAATGAGTATTGTGTAGTATTTGAGAATTTGGTACATTATTGGATACGTATTCTTGGGGTATCGTATATGTGCATGCCAAGTATTTGATTTAATACTCATTTATATATATATATATATATATATATATATATATATATATATATATATATATATATATATATAAGGAGGTTGATATAAGTTGCTAGTTATATATTTGATGAGGTTAGTATTTAGTGTATTGGTAATTATGGGTAATAAGAGTGAGAGGAGGGGGACTATTTCAGTAACAGTGCACTGTATGCACTGTCTGTTAGCAGCAGCAAGTAGCAAGAGCAATTAGCAGGGATTAGAGGGGTATCAGGTTATGTACTATTGCAGCAGCAATATAGACAACAACAACAATAATAGTATTAGTAGCAGCATCATAGGTAGCAGCAATAATAGTAGTATTAGTAGCAGCAGTATAGGCAGCATCCGCAATAACAATAGATAGGAGAGCAGCAATAGTTATTATTATGGTAGCAGTTGCTGCTGAGCTTCAAAGCAATAACTTTAGCAATAGAGTATCACTGCAATATCAAAGGATACTCGAGCAAGGTAAGGTCAGTTAGGAGGGGGAGTGTTCAGTAGTGTTCCGTGAATTGAAGAAGCATCAAAATATGAGAGGTTGTTTGATAACTTGTGTATGGGCCAAGATTAGTTTGAGTTTTGTTGCAAGCAGTGTATACTGCAACTGTAGTATACTGGATGGCAGAGAATGCTGGGCGTAGGACTGTGGGTGGTCTACAGTCAATTACAATAAATGCAACATGATGTAAGAGCAAAATAGTAGCAAGGGAAGAGTAGAGGAAGTCTTCAAGTGTATAGATATGTGCACTGCACAGTCAAGGTTTACCTGGTGGAGTTGGGGTTAGGCAAGCTTGGTTATCCTGGCAGCAGTTGAAAGGGTGTTCCATACGCAACAAGGGAGGTTTACTCTGTAGCTAGGCATTTCAAGTGCCTGCAGACATGGTGGAGGAACTTCCTGACCAGGTAAGGAGCAGTAATTGCAGGATATTTCCCTATAACAAGGAGGAGTTTTACCTGGAGGGGAGCTGTATATTAGTTAGCAGTAGCAGTACAAGAAGGATCAACCTAGTAGCAGCAATACTTGATGAGTTTGGGTATGTTGTATCAATAGTGTGGAAGTGAGAGGCAAGTGGAAGAGTATTGTAGTGATATGAGTATAGGTGTAGGTTGGTTATAGTTTCAGATTTTAGTAAGTTAGTATTAGTCATTGGTATGTTAGTATATTAGTGTATTAGTTAGTGTATGTTAGATATGATTAGTAATAGTTAAGATATTAGTTATACTCTAAGGTAAAACCTAGTGTAAGCTAGTATAAGTTAATTGGTGACATGTATGAGCCTAAACCTTAGTGTGGACTTAATTTAGCTAGTGTGACCTGGTAATGGCCTAGAAAATCATATTTTAGTGCATTAAGCTCATTTATTAATTTATTACACCAATTTGACATGCCATTCATATTTAGGTATGTGTGACACCAGCTCGGATATCGAGGTATATTATTTGCTCAAGGTCAAATGCGAGTACATTCTCTGATAGTTTTTTTATTTGATAGCCTCTATATTTCATATATTTAGTATTGATATATTTGATTCTTGACATGATGGTTTCATGGATTAGTATATGTATATCTTGGTTATGAGATATTATTGTCGTGGTTATTCAGTAATCTACGTATCATGCTTCCTGATTACTCAGTAATTACCGTGATATCTTAGTGATTATATAGAATGTGATCATAGTGCATAATATTATAGACTGTGCAGTATGATATACATGTCATGATTTGGATCCATATACTAATCGGGGGTTAGAGAAGTATTAGTGCATATGTGATTATACCTTATAGACCGTGATTTATTATAGTCCGTGATAGTTAGCAGATCATGTTACTCACGTGTGATTACATTAGCTCACCTTTTATATATAGCCAGTGTTAGGCCTAAGCTGATCACATTATCTTACTAATATTTTAAGGCACATTTATATATATTGTTTCCTCTATTCCAGTTTATTACATTTTTGTTTCTCAGCATATTGTTCTCAATTTTTGCAATTATTTATCGTGATGCTCTTTCTCATGTTACATACTAGTTCAGTTACTTCCATCATTTATTTTTATTGCTATTGTTGTTTCATAGTTTCAGTCAATTATTGGAACTGCTATTTGGGTTGTACTTTGCTCCAATCCTAACTGGATATATTTTACAGATGATTCATTAGAGGATTGGTATCCTATGCACTACGGTCTACAGGATGGTGAGCCAGTTGATGAGGCATAGTTAGTTTATTCATGAGATTGTATATGTCAGTTAGACTTTGGCTTTGTATTATTATTTGATGTCTTGTGTTGAGATTAGACTTAGACTTATGATGTATTTATGACTCTTTTCTTTTCTCATATTCTATATCGTGCCTTATTATCCTCTAGTTTGATATTATGATTAATTATTGTTTAGCATTGCTATAATATCATATTGTTCTCTATTTGGAGTTGAGATAGCATGATAGGTACCTTATATATATTGTGTAAGATGTATAGTTAGTATTATTGACCTAGATAGCGTTCTACCGTCGATGCTGCAGCATAAGCTGGATGTAACCAAGTACTCGTGCCCTTACACGGGGTGAGGGTCGTGACATAAAGCACCAAGAGAGTAATCCATTGCTCGCACGTAGAGTAGGAAGAGTTTTCTTATGACGGGATCCATTAAAACTTGGGTCTTCGTGTGGTAGTTTTTATCATCGTCGAAGGATCGTTGACATTATTCGGTCCAAACAAAGGAGACTCCCTTCTTCATAAGCTGAGTGAAGGGTTGACATCGCCTAGAGAGGTTGGATCTGAATCGCCTGATATAGGCTAAACTTTCTTGCAGACTTCAAAGCTCTTGAAAGATTTTCAGAGGTTGCATATCACGGATAGACTTGGTCTTTTCAGGGTGAATGTGAATACCCTTTGAAGTTATAATAAAGACCAAGAATTTTGCCACTGGATACTCCCATAAAGGACTTGGCTGGGTTCATCTTGAGCTGATATGCTCGTATTAGGTCGAATACGGTCCTCAGATTATAGAGGTGGTCTTTCTGGAGATGTCTCTTGATAGCGATGTCATCAATATAATATTCAACTGTCTTGCATAGGCATTTGCGAAAGATGGTTCTCATAGCTTGCTGGTATGTCGCACCTGTATTTTTCAACTTGAAGGACATTATTATATAATAGTATACCCTATTGGTGTCCGAAATGACATAGTCTTCTCGTTATCTAAAAATATCTTGATTTGATTATTGCCCAAGAATCTATCCATGAAAGGACATAAGCTCAAAAAAATAAATGTTGTCAATTATCACGTTTGTGATTGGAAGAAGAATTTTAGTGGAGTTATTATCCGTGCCATACTTAAAGGGTAATAAGTTTAAAAGGTGGCACTATCAGAGGTAATATAGATATGATAGGTTTGGATAATTTCGTTGAAAAAATTTTGTGGACTTATTACCCATGGCGCACCCAAAGCTAGGTGTAGATAATAACTTAAAATGACTGGCACTATCAGAGGTAATATTGACATGATAGCAGGAAGTCAATAGATTAGAATATTTGCTCAGAGGTAATGTGGACGTGGCAAACTTTCCGAATTAGGATTCCACTAGGGATATCTTCTCAGAGGTAATATGGACATGCAAGATATAACTTTATGGGAATGGGAAAATAATATAGAGGTAATGTGGACGTGATTGTTTTCTCGGATGACAAGTTTGCTCTACTGGAAAGAATTAACAGACAATAATTTAGAGGTAATATGGACATGAACTACTGACGAGAATATCTGAGCCTAACTGGGAATAAAATATTCGAGATTGTCTCCATTACATTGTTGTAGTAGGGACATGCAGCAGGATCCTCGGACGGTGGCTTGACTTGGGAGAGGTAGGAGTCGGCATTCTGTAATGCCTTACTCAGGGCATCCCGAGTCTCTTTAGAGAGACGAAAGAGCTTGAAGAATGATAACTTTGCTGGAGTTTTGGCAAGTTGTGCCAATATATCAAAGTTGTAAAACTTTTTCAACCCTTGAGTTACATCTTTTATCAGATGTTTGTCCAAACGAAACTCCTTTTGCTTTTGCCTGTCTACTACAAGAGGTTAGGATGGACCCGGATCAGATACAATGGGTGCCGCGGGTAGGATAACCAAACGATCATTGTCGTAGGTATCGGGACAATACCGTCTTGGGCTTCTATTGCTGAAAAATTATCGAATTGAAGGAAGACCATGTTTGTCTTGACCTTTTTGTCTTCAAAGTCTAAGGTGAGAACTTTGGAGTCGAGTAGCCGTAGGGTATACCTCTTCAATATGTAGCAGTCTTGTATTAGATGATGGATGTATCGGTGGTAGTGATAGTACTTAGTATCGTCAACTTTATCTACTTTATCCGGTCGTTTGATGTCAGAAAACTCTAGTTTGTTGCCTTTTATCAGTACATGAAAGATCTCGATGACATCATCATTATCGAAGGAGTAATTTTTCTTCGGCTTAGGTGTTTCTATCAGCGTCTGGGTGGACATGGTCGACCTTTTAGATACGTTGACAGTGAGAGCTTTTTTTCCTTTATTGTCACGGCCATTAGTACCTATGTTATTATTGAAGGGACGCTTTCCTCTAAAGTCGCCGATAGGGAATTGCAATCCTAGCAAACGGGCATATTTTATATTTTTCTCTGCGAAAGCAATGCTTATAATGAATGTCGGCCAATCCTAGAGTGGGACTAGAGTATTCCACATCTTTAATATATGTAAAAAATTCTTCTGGAAAGTATCCATTAGATGGTTATCCCGTAAATAAAATCTTAAATAAAAGCCCGCTTAAAATAAAGGCATCGGTTAGCACACTGCGAAGCCATCCGAGGAATAGCAAGTAGGTACCCACAATTGGGGTATTTCAAGGTACATGCTTGAGAACAAGGGCTGGGAGTAGCCGTCCCTTCCCGAATCAAGTTGCTACCGGAGATGAGGGTAGCAGTCCCCTGGTGTTCTATAATAATCCATGTTTTTAAGAGGACAGTGAACCTCTGCATATAGATGACAACTTAACTGGGGGTAGTCATCCCTCCCCGAATCAAGCTTCAGCTAGAGTTGGGGGTAGCAGTCCCATGGTGTTATATGGAAACCCATCTTTCCAAAAGGACAGTAAACTTTTGCACGCTGATGACAACTTAGCTGGCCATACACTACAGGACAAGCCCACAACTGAAACTGGGGTAGTTATCCCCCCAATAATGAAAGTGATTTGACAAAACCTAATCTCCCAAAGGATAGTGCTACTCAGACATTAGTGGCGGACATTAAAGCAACTACCTTTCGTCCGTCTCCTCTGAACTTAATACCAGTATACATGGCAGAAGGCGAACATGGCATCGAATCTAGCAACCAACAACGTCTCGAGACACTCAAAGCCATGATGCAGGCTTTGATTACTTTGATGTAGACTCTGACTCACACGGTGCTAGCTAGAGCTCAGAAAAAGTATCCGCCAACATAGCCGCAAGCGCCGGAACGAATAAATGAGGAACCCTACGCGCTTGATCCAGCTTCTCAGGTTGCAAGTAGTCATATAGCTGCTCGAACCTCTGTTCCACTTTTGACAGACGATATCCAGTAGACTCTCAAGGATATTTGTGCCCGCATTGACGCTCGAGAAAACCAGGACAGGCTCCAGAAGCACAGGATCCGATAACCTTATCCTCTTAAATGGGATAACGTGGTATACCCTCCCAAGTATAGGCCATTATCTTTAGCCTCATTTGATGGGAAGACCTCGCCTCGTCAGTACAAGAGATACTTCTAGTCGACTACAGTCCATTTACCTTGGGATGACCCCTTACTCACCAACTTGTTCGTTGGGGCCCTATTCGGCGTTGCCTTTGAGTGATTCTATAGCCTCCCAGACAAATGTATCTCCTCCTACGAGGACCTAAAGTCTTTCTTCCTTACATGATTCTATAAAGTAGGAATGTACATGACCATATCCTTCCTGATAGACATCACCCAAGGGAATAAGAACTCGTATGAAATTAAATCGAGCATTTTTGGCAAACGTTATTGAAACTACCTCCGGGTATTCTTAAATACATGCTGATGGGCACATGCCGAAAGAATCTTCTATCATAAATAAGACTCTGGACGACATCTGGCCCATTCAATGATTGGAAAAATTTATCATAAGTGTCGCTGCTATAGAGAAGAGTGCGAGAGACGCGCTTACTAGGATTCCAATCTTCCAACGCTAAAGACAAGGGAAAGCGTCCTTTCATAGCTGCCAATAATTGCAATGGTAAAGGGAAGAAGGCCCTGATGGTCAACTTGTCAAAAAAGATCGACCTCACATGATGCTAGCAGGTAGAGCCACCTACAGTATATGATATGTACTCCTTTAATGACGGTGATGTCATGGAACTCTTCGAAGTATTGATGAAGGGTAACAAGCTCAAGCTAACAGACATCAGATGCCCCGATGAGGTAGGCCAGGTCGACAATCATAAGTACTGTCACTACCATTGATACGTCTACCATGCCATACATAACTGTTACAGATTAAAAAGGCAGATGCCACGACTAATTGACTCTAAAGCTCTTTATCTGGACTATGAGGATAAGATAGTCACTGCAAACATGGTGTCTCTCCAGTTCTGTACTTTTCTAACAACTGGGGCTCAAGATGATATCGTTCCTATTCCTAGTACACCAATGGAGGTCGATAACCTCCCTCCAGATCGAGCAGATGGATTAGTCCCCTTTATACTTCCAAGAGGTAAAGTCATCTGGGTCTATCCTGTCCTCGTCCACGAAATAACATAGCAAGAAGTGCCTTCTATGTCTAAATCTAAGAAGACCAGTTCATGTCATACGGTCACCCCATTAGCAGACGAGGCTCTAGCTGGTATAACCAGATCATGCCTCATTTACTAACGTGGCTATAATGCTTCCAAATATGGTACACCCCTAACTGTTCTATCTCCTACCTCTGATTCAGGTCCATCCCAGCTTCCTGCAGTGGACAAACAAAAGCTGAAGGAGACGCGCTTCGACAAACCTCTACAAAAGGACATGACTCAAGGGCTAGAGAAGCCGTACAAGTTTGATATTTTGGCACAAATGTCTAACACTCCTGCAAAGTTGTCTCCCTTTCGTCTCCTACGTCTCTCCAAAGTGACTCGTCGCGCTCTGAGTGAGGCATTACAAAACACCGACTCTTATCTGACCCGAATCAAGACACTAGCTGAAGACCCTACAACATGTTCCTATTAGAACATTATGATAGAGGCGACCCCTAACATCATATTCTCTCAGCAGGATATATTACTAAAGAATAACAGTCACGATCGCCCTTTGTATTATACGGGATATATCAGAGCGAATAAAGTGGATTGAATGCACATTGACCCTGGCTCATCCCTTAGTATTATTCCACAGAGTCTGCTATAAACCTTGGGAATACCGATGCATCGGATAGCAGCCACCAATAGAACCATCATCGGCGTCAATGCTAAAAGAAGTTACCCTCTGGGCATGATTCGTCTGAAGTGCCAGATAGGTGATCTTCGTACAGAGGTGACCTGCTATGTTATTGACGTTGAGGTATCCTACAATGTCTTGCTAGGACTCCCGTAGATACACCAATATATGATCATTCCGTCCATGCTCCTCCAATGCTTAAAAAATGTCAATGTAGACGGCGTGGTCAAAAAAAAATTTGCCGACGTAGATTCTTTCGAAGGGGTCAAGGCATATTACTCTGACTTGGTCCTTTACAAAAAAATTTACTTAAATAAAGAAGAAAATGACACTTATGATGAGGCCGATATGGCCACGACTATTGGAGATCCCCTAAGAGTCCATCTTAAAGGACGTCCTCCCCGTACATCTAGCACCCAGGTGGTTAAGCTTCACGGGAAAGTGCCCGAACCTTTGGTGGTCAAGCTCCAGCGACAGAGACGTCTTCTAGACAAGAGTTCCCCATCCACAAAAATGCCAGGGCAATTGGTGGTCTAGCTCCGTAGAAGGACTCAGGCACAACAAATATCACTAACTGTCATCGAAAGAGATGAGTTGGAAGAGTATGTCGCAGCGTCTATCGACATACCGTCCTAAGAAGACAAAATCCCTTCAGAGTAGATACCATATTTCCTTAACAAAGGCCTCTCTTTGAATTGCTCAGTTGTCGCGCATTGGAGCGTCGCATACTCTTTAGAGTAGGGTATAGTTTTACACCTTCATACGCAAGTAGCTACTACTCATGCAGTCAACTGGATCTACCTCAGCCAATACCCATGCTTCGTCGTTCCAGTAAGAAAGAAAGGGGACAAACCCGTAATCTTTGGTAAAATAGAAGGTCGTCGAGATTTCATCTACGAAGAGCTAGAACCGAAAAGTGGTCGAATACAACTTTACCACTATATTATATAAACTAAGGTTATTCTCCAGAAGATGGGATACGACTTGAAGAGCGACCAATGAATCACAGCAAGGGATGATGCTTACCACTGCATCACTTTTCCCCCAAGGGCAAACCTGAAATATACTATCAACGAATTGATCATGGTTTGGGGTATATCACTCCTCCCACAACTCCTGAAAACTCTGGAGAGAAAATTAAAATACAATCTCACTCGTCACAGTCTTCCACTTGGGACTCAGATACAAACATCGGGGACTTACTCAAACAAGTATTGTCCGTCAACATAACGTCACCAGATATCGACAAGGACTCGCTGTCTACCAAAGACAATCATCAGTGATGCTTGCAAGAATCAGAAGTACTCTATAAAAATGTGTCTTAGCTCAACATCGCATTGTGCTATACCGAGCACGATATTTTAGCTCCTTCAACAAAAAGATCAAGGAAAGAATATTTTAAGTGGGCGACCTAGTCCTCACAGTGAGAAGACCATTGGTCATGACCCACAAGAATACAAAAAAATTTAAACTCAAGTGGAAAGGCCCCTTCGTGGTAGATACGGTCTATTCCAGTGGTGCATATAGACTTGCCAAACCCAACTGTGACTTTCTCATGATGCATATCAACGACAAGTTCCTAAAGAAGTACTATACCTAATCAAGGCAGCAGCTAATAAAAAACAAATTACCCCCAGTAGAGGAAAATATGAGGACAATGTATACAGTTAACATCCTTCTAAGCATGTTATCTCTATGTACCATCCATAGTAAGCGAAAAATATGTTATCCATACCCGGGAGTCCCGAGTACGCAGTGGGTAACGGGTCCTCAAAAAATATTTCTGAAGTCAAAATATTCATGTCCATATTACCTCTGAATTATGAGTCTCCCAACCAAAAGAAGACATTCACGTCCATATTTCCTCTGACTCATCCCTTTTATTGTCATCCCCATAAAAATCCATGAAAGGTGAGTTGTTCATATCTATATCACCTCTTAAACTATGAGTTGTCTAAGAAAGTAGTTAAGTCCATATTACCTCTGACTCATTTTTTTCGCTTTTCTCCACAAAATACTCTGCCATGATCATGCTCAAATACAAACATATATCATTGACTCTCGGTTCTAAACCAAAGTTTCTCCACCATCTCAGATAAAGTCTCTACCGGACCTCTTTAATGGAACCAATATAACCTATCACGTCCATATTACCTCTGATAGGGCTTAGCGTTATCACCGTTATGATATTATACTATGTCCATATTACCTCTGGTATAATACTCACAAGATATCCACAACAACAACAAAAGTTCCAAACAGGAAATAAAGAATTTTTTTTTTAAATTCAAGATAATGAGTACATATGGAAATCTATTCCATTGAAGGATTTTCATTAATATTCAAGGTCATGGGTACATATAAAAATAAGGAGACCCTATCTGTATTTTTTCTAGTACCAATACGTGTGAAGCCGATAGCTCAACGCATTCTGAGTTGCCACTTCATCAAGGCTCCTTAGTGCAAGCCAAATGACAAGAAAAGAATCCATACTGATGGATAGCAAGGAAGCTTGAAACTCAAAGTTGAGGCATTGCAGACTCAACTTTGCCTTATGAAAGGTTGCGACTAGAAATCTATGTTGGGATAACTAGCCCCATCGCTGCCACACAGATGGGCTACCAGGACTCATCCCAAGATCCAGAAATCGCTTCATGGATGTATATGGAGGGAAGCTACAGTGAACTTGATTGGAAGATCGCGGATAATCCTCTAGGTAATATGCTTTTTGCCACGAACAACGATGTCTATGATATACTTCCAGGCTCCATCATAATTAGAGCAATCTGAGACAATTCCTGCATAAACGGGCATACCAAAGTCAGAATGATTGCAAAACTACCCAAAACTGTGGATCAGAGTCATGCGTCGTTCATAGGAACAACTATTAAATGTGCTTAGGAAAGTATTTTGCATCATCGTCGAGTCCCGCAAGACAGGCGCAGCGCCACCACAGTGCAAAGGCGACCTTCGCCATAAAGAGGCAAATATGCCTCTAAAGTATGGTCATGTATCAGTTCTTGGCACATGCTTTAGGTGCGTATCCGAAGACAACCTCACCCATGCTACCAAGATAAGGCCATTACCGTCAGCGTGTCCTCAGGACGAAGCTCTTTAGCAATGACCATGTGCATCCGGCCAAGCAGTACAGATAGTGGCAAGGACGGGATGAACTCGCAATGCAAAGAAAATGTTCAAAATGACCAAAGAAGGCAGAAAGATGAGTATAAATCCTACTCCTCACCATCGCCGATGATCGAAGCATTGTTGACCATCAAAGGGAGATGGTCGACTAACCGCTCGACTGACTTTCCCGTGCCCAACTTTAACAGGGATATTGTGAGAGAGAGAGAGACACACTATTCTCTTACTCCATAGCCCTCTATTTATAGCAAGGAAGCCATTAATTGCGAACTAATTGCTAAGTACTGTAGAAGCATAAAAAGTGTGCCTCAAAGAGAGAGCGCAATTTTACTTGTTTTAGAAGGAAGACGCACACTTTCTTACTGTGGCACAATTTCTTGAAACTTCAGAAGATGGCACACTTTCTTATTATGGCTCACTTTCTTAATGTTACGAAAGTTGGCGCACAACGCTCAAAGACGTGCACTCTCCCACAGCATTTAATGTAACAGACTGACAGCTGAAGAATGCAGAAATTGAAAAGTTAGAAGTCATCATTATAGTTGTACTGTGGTACGTAGACCAAGGTTGTTGTTTAGCGACCCAGTCATTGTGCCAATTTCTTCAGATGTGCGCCGTAGTGCCAATTTCTTCAGAAGTGCGTCGTTGTGCCAATATCTTCAAAAGTGCATTGTAGTACGGAATCCTTCAGAAATGTGTCATAGTGACAACTTTTTTAGAAGTGCGCCGTAGTGCCAACTTCTTCATAAGTGCACCGTAGTGCCAACTTCTTAAAAAATGTGCCGTAGTGCCAATCTTTTTAAAAGTATGCCAGTCTCCAAACCACTTCCAAAGTGCGCATATTATCTTAACTGACAATGAGCAGTTATGAGTGCGTATCTTGTATGTCGTACTATTCGTAAAATATGTACAAATTACTATCCCCATGACCTATGCTTTTTTCGTATAGGAAGCTACGTGTCAAGTAGGAAGTAAGTTGTTTACCCACTCATTCAGAACGTTGGGTTTTAGTCTACCAAAAGTGCACGCACAATGGTAAAATAATTTAGACCGTCGAAAGTATGCGCACACTCTCATAATCGCTCCTAAACTCTATAAATACAGGATCAGTACAGCCGTTACACAAACAGAGGGGAGCACATACAGACACAGAGAGAGAAAGGGGCTAGAATTCTCAAGCTTTTAAAATTTAAGAACAAAAGGAGAGAAATAGAAGCTTCTCATGCCATTGTTGATAGAGATTTCTTATTCTTCAACTCTCCAAGTTGTTCACAGCAGTTCCTATATTTCTTTGTTGTCGTATACATTTTTTCATCGTCGAGTGGTCCAAGGAGTAAAGTGATCGTCTGCAGATCATATTTCCACATCTATACTTCCCCAAAATTAATTGTACTTGGATTCTTATTTTGGATCTTTTTGTACTTTTTTTCTTTTTAATAGTTTGTAATAGAAAAGATTCATATAAACTTTTTCTCGCAAACAAGATGATGACTCTGCTGGGGACTACTTTCTCCTCTTACGAAAAGGTGATAGTTCAACTCGAAGTTGTGTCGGTCTTCTCGATGCAGAAGACCTTGGTCGTAAAGTTCAACCAACAAGCATATGAAGAAATGCACAATTCTGAGGGTAGTGTTCACCCCTCATCATCGCTGAAGTTGAGAAAAACTCGTAAAGTGTGGGTACCCAAGCCTCGTCATGCATATTCTGAAGTTGCTGACAACAAGGGAAAGATCATTCTGTTTAACGAGAGTTCCCATGTTATTTTTGTTCAAATCAATGACTTGGTAGAAAATTTTCTTACGTTAAATAAGGAATACAATTCGCACAACCCACGCAATATCAAGCAAAGGGTGATCCATACCCAAGCTTCTGATTTTCTTGCTTTAAACAAGGGATACAAATCACACAACTCGTGCAATGTCAAGCAAAGGGTGATCCACACCTAAGCTTCTGAGCCTACACATATTGGTGATAACATGTGAGGCAAATAAGTCATGGACACTACTGTCCAAACCAATCTCTCTACGAGCTCTAATAAAAAGTTAGTCAGGGAAAATCATCCTCCTAACATCTTGATCATGAATTCAATTGAAGGGAAGTAATGCGCCACTCATTATGAACTTGTTCTTGGTACGCCATGCCAAAACTTGTCAAAAATAAATGCACATAGGCAAACAACACCAACTCTTTATATTCCACATAATGTGTGCTAAACTGGACCAATGTCCTCACGACGTATTATTTTTGCGCATGAACATGTGAAAAACATTCAGAATAGTTTCCCCTCCTCTGTGAAGAATAAAGGTACGAGAGACGACGGATCTTATTCTAATCAAGTCAGCACCTCACTTTAAATATAGGGAACTAAAAAGTGCATTGGAAGTCTAATGTATCTCATATAAAGAGGCAGAGTCTGTCCTCCTAATACTTTTCTCTTCCCCTTATGACTTACGCGAACTTATTGTATAAAAGCGTAAGGAGAGAGATCCCTCAGACCTTACAACGGTGTTCCCAAATGAACAATATTACAATTTTCATAAAGTTGTAATTGAATATTGTTTTGTATCTGCAAAACTATCTGTGTTTGACCGATTGACTTACACAGTGTCTCCTAAACCATGACATACAAAACAAGTTGACAACCAGGAGTATAATAATGAATCATTCCTTGCTTCAGCATACATAGCTTCGTCTTCCCCGTGGCAGAAGATAATCAAGATAAAGTTTATTAAGAACACCCAGCCAGACGAGATTTGACCAACTCGTCGACTCCTTTGAAGAAGTATACCAAAACACTCATTCTCGAAGATGAGATCTCGTTCTTCATAAGAATTCCCATTCCTCAAAATTTGAGGCTGTGGGTAGCAATCCCCTCGATTCTTAAACTCACAGTACATACTCCAACTATACAGATCTTTCTACCAATCCCTCTGTTGTATACAGGGATGTTAGTGTTTACGCCATCGATGATGAACAAGAAGCTTCTCTATCAGAAGCCATCGAACTATGCCTCAACTCATTAGAAGCCTCTCTCAGATACATGCATACTATAATGCAAAATATGCATCAAATGATGACAGCTCAATATTCTGCTACACCAGTACCTGCCTAAGTGGCTTCATTCATACTTGCACAGTCTACTCCTGGCACAACACCTCTGCAGGATAACATAAATCCAAAACATTCATGAACCAAGAGTCAGCAATGCCAACACTTAATTCTCTCAATATTGGGTGTGGACCTCCGCCAATGATAATACCTGTTCAAACAGGATCTTATCAGTCAATTGAACCACTCCGACCATAAGATACTCTCGAAGCTATCCAGGAGTTGCTTGCACATGTCAATGTTTTAAAGAACAAAGACCAACTCCATAAGCTGGGGGTGAAACAGCCTTATCCTCATCATTGGATAATATTCCATTCCCTCCTAAATATGAGCCTAAATTAATAGTCTTGTTTGAAGGCAGGACTTCACTGAGCCAATATATTAATTACTTCAATATGATAATGGCTCATCTGCAGAAATAAGATGCTTTTCTTACCCGATTATTCGTGGAATGTTTGACCATCATAGCCTACGATTGGTACAGCAGCTTACCTGATAATTGCATATCCTGGTTTGATGATATAAAATGTCTTTTTCTCTCACGATTCTATGAGGGAGGCATGAATATGAGAATATCTTCTCTTATCGATATCAAATAGAAGAAGAATGAATTCCTACGTGAATTCATAGAATGCTTCAGGCGAGCATCTCTGAAGTTACCCCCCGATATTTCAGACTCCACATTCATTGATACTTGTAAAAAGAACCTACTGCCTATATTAGGGATCTGGACAGGTCCAACCCAATTTCAAGACTAGACATCGTTCATCATTGGGGCCAAAGCTGCTGAAGGTAACACAAAGGTGGCACATAATTTTGGGTTACAAATGACCAATGCGGAAGGAAATCGTCCCTCCAATAGTGTGAATAATCATAACAATAATAAAAAGGCAGCCTTGGCAATAAACCTGTCAAAGAGACCCACCTCTCCTTTCACACAAAATCCTCCAGAGTCTTCCTGGCCTAAGGAAGAATATTCCTTTGACGAGAGCGCTATCCATAATATTTTTGAATGCTTGATAAAAAGCAACAAGTTGCAGTTGCCTGACATCAAATGACCAAATAAGGCCGATAATATAGATGACCCAAAGTACAGCTTATTCTATCGGTCTGTGTATATCATCCTACCAAGGCTTGTTATATCTTGAAAAGAAAAATCTAACAGTTGATAGATGCTAAAGCTATCACCCTTCACAATGATGAGAAAACAGTCACCGCCAATATGGTGTCTCTTCAATTCTGTAATTTTTTAGCACAAGAAATTACAAATGGTGTCATCCCAATACCCCCAACTACGATGGAAGTAGTAAATCTTCCGCTTCCTCAAAGTCAAACAAAGGATTTGGTGCCTCTTACCACAGATCATGGCGAGATTATGTGGATTCTTATGGAACACTAAGCTGCTTTGACTCGGTTGAGAATCGAGTCTCGGGGAAACCTTACCGCCAAATCAACACGGACGAAGTGCAATGAACCCTTCGAATTGATCGAACGTCTTCTATTGAAATAAGTCCAAGAGTTTTCGTTGGTTTCTTTGCTTCATGGTTTTGTGTTGCTTTGTGTTTTGAGTTGCTTTTGATAACTTGGTTTTCATGATTTTGCTTTCTCGCTTGAGCGTTCCTTACAAATCGTAAGATAAAGAGATTGAAGTATGCTAACCAAGTATTGTTGCATTTTCAGGACGCATAACCAAAGAGTGAACGTCGCTTAAGGCTTCCCCATCCTCTCGTTCGATTCATTCGGTGAGTGGCTTAGGCCCTTCGATGAATCCTTTAGTCTGTATGCCTAATAAAAAAATCTCTAGTTCACTTGAAATATGTTGCCTCACTAAAAAGATAAGCTAAAGAGAAAGAAAAGTATTGCATGCTTCGTGTATTGAACTACTACCTTACTAGTTGCTTATTAAATGCTTATTGTCCCTTGTATGCTGTGCATTGAGTATTATGGCTGGAAAACTCTGGACTTGATCTAGAAATAAGAAGAAGAGATAGACTTGCTTGTTCATTGTTCATCAGTTGCATGATAGCATATTTTTTGATAGGAGCTTGCATTCATGCATTTGGTCAGGACAACTTGTGCACAAGGATTATCTCTCGAGCGGTCCATGGGGCACTGGGGATCGTTCGGCCTGGGAAGAGATCTAGATACCCTGAGGCTTGAACGTCCTTATTTATGGGAGGGTAGACTCGTCCATTAGTGAGATGGGCTTGTATGTCCCAACTGCTAATCCCGTGGAGGGGACCATCATATAGTTAGGGCACATGCTAGGTTTACCTTCTTGCATACCTAACACTTGATGCCTATTTATTGATTCACAAGTTATTCATATACAAATTGTGGATAACTTGTGTGTCTGCTGTAGGGATAACCTCTCGCTGTGGGTAAGAATTATCATATGCATATGCTATAAATTGTCTATGTTTCCTTGCATGAATTGTTAAAAAGAAACTAGACAACCAGAAAGATCACCTAATAATGCTAGCTTCATATGCTTACTTAGTGTGGATTTCTTAGGTGAGATTTGCCTCGGTCGCTCACCAGTACATGTGGTAGTACTGACCCACGTTTGTGGGCAATTATCCAGGTGCTGGAAGCGAGAGTTTGGCAACCATCTTGAATCTGAATCAGTGTGTGCGCACCCTTCCTTAGGACTGTGTTCGTGCTGCTTCCTCAGTTGCTTTCCTCTCCAGTGGGCTACTTCTCTTCTGCTAGATATTTTGTCATTTTGGTCCTACTACAAGGATGTAATGTTTGAGCGTTGTGGCTAGTTTTGGGAATGCAAAAAGAGTTGTAAGCCTTCTAAGGCATATTTTGTAACTCAGTCAAGCAAGAACTTTGTAATCCAAATCTTCAGTATTCAATAAAATGAAAGTATTTTGTGTGCCTATCAAATGTGTTCAACTTTGGTTCTCTGCATTTACTCTGTGGCTATATATGTATATTTTCGTCTAACTTATGTCTTATGCAGGTACGTTGCCTGGTGCAAGCACAACTTAGGCTTGCACGGCATCGTACCCAAGCGAGGACGAGCGGTTCCGTAGGGACCAAGCGAGGACGATCGGCCCCTACGGGATCGGGGCATGACAACCTGCACAAATCTTCTCCATTGGTCATCAATCTTCGATGTAATGAACAGCCAACATTGGTGAATGAACCCCTAGTTATCGACCTTTATCGTAATAAGCAACCAACATTAGTGAATCAACCCCTAGTCATCAATCTCGCCAAGCCTCCTGTCAAGGCCGAAGATTCTACTGACTATGTGGAAGATGAAGTTATCTTGTATTTCATGAATAAAGAAAGCACTAGTTCGCACTACGTTAATGTTGAACCCTTTGTTGAGAAATTCTTGGAGGCTCTTCATCTCCATGAACCTTTGTCCATACACGTGGTATCTCTATTTTAATATAGTTTATTAAATAAATAATATGAGGATGCATACTTCATAATCCCAACAAGACAGGACAAGCAACGTTAGATAATTTTTGGTAAAGCTAGAAACAAAAGAGGCATGCAGACTAATAATTCTTGTAAGGATAGTCGAAAAATAAAAATGTATCATTACAACCAACCAGCCAAGAATATTATGCAAAGGATGGGCTACAACTTAAAATCTGGTTTGGGATTAAATTATTGAAAAGGCATAGGGACTCCTATATGTCACTGCTCTCAAAAAGGTAAGCCAAAAAAATACTACCAATGGACTATTCATGGTTTGGGATACTTTACACCACCAATAAGTCATGAAAATTCAGAATCGAAAGAAGAGACACATTATTATTCCTCTGATTCATTATTATGGGATTCTGACGAAAGCATGAGTGACGTATTCGAATAAGCTTTCTATGTAAATATGGTGAGAACTGCCCCAAATGATAAATACGTTGAACTATTAGAACCATTCGAGAATGATCCATGAGCACAATAAATGGATAATCAATGGAATCTTCAATTTGAGCAACGTGAACCACATACAGAGGATGTAATAATCCAAATTGATATAGGAGAAGAATCTTCTCCAAGACCAATCTTTATTAGCTAGAGTCTTCCTGAAGAAGATCAACATGTTCTACTCCAGCTAATAAAGGAGTATATCAATGCCTTCGTCTGGAGTTACGAGGATATGCTTGGCCTAGATACTCAAATAGCCATACACAAGCTCAATATTCTTCCGAATATTAAACCGGTGAAACAGCAGCAACGACAAATTCCTCAAAAAGTATTATGTCTAAGCACGACATATTCCTCTCAATCTCCAGCAAATAAAAATAAGATGTACAACAAATACATATTTAATCCTAGCAACTCATGGCCTACACAGCCTCTCGATCTATTACCTATATTTATTTTCGAATAAGACATGAGTAATGGGTCCTCAAAGTTCTCCAGCAGGACAATACTCAGATCCAACGGAACACTGTCTTTGAGATCATCTAAATAATTCTCTCTAGCAAAAATATTCCATTCTTAAAGCCTAGTTGTTTTAAGAATATCATATTCCTGATCCCTAGTTGGGTTAGGAATAATCTCACATGTATATTCACCGGTCAATAAGTGTAATGTGATTCATTTTCATACTACCTCTGAATCATATTTCATTTACCATCCCCTAAAGAGAAAACAATAGTTCACCCTTGAGCTACTTTTTCTTCTCTTTGCCAGTAGAATAAACTAAGTGAGCTATCACGTCCATATCACCTCTGATAGTATTGAATCCTGGAAAATTTATCATTTGTACTCGGCATGACTATGCCTTCAGTGGTAATCTACCAAATTCTTCCACAAAATTATTCTGCCATGTCCATAATATCTCTGAGTAGATATATACTCAATGGGTCTCGATTTGAAAATATCACTAATGTAAAAAAAATCTTTATTTATGGAAAATAAGAAAGAACAATACAAATACTTAAGGAGAGGATGAGTCAGAATCTCCCAAATAATTTACAAACATTGCAAGAGCGTGATGGATACAGACGTCAGAATATCTAAATGCTCGACGGGTAGCCATTATTCTAGCTAGATCATCTCGTTCTTCCATGACAATAGACAAAACCAGGGGATCACTTATATTAATATGAGGTTGGGTAGGTTCACCCAATGAAGGATCGATAAGATCCTGGAGGAAATATGTTTTACCCGGTTGGACAGTAGACACCACTTTCTTTTCCTCAGAAATTATTTTGCATGTCTTTATGAGAATAGAAGAAGCAACTCCAGTATCTATAAGATAGGAATTGACGGGATTGAATTCCCAAACATGACTCCTTAGTGAAATGCGATGGCGGTTGGTTTCCCCAAACGAAGTATAGAATACAAAACATAAAACTATTTTATATGTTGGTCAGAGGATTCCCATATGTGGCCATTTTTCTGATCAATACAAAATATTTTATAGTGCGCATGACTAAACAATTTACAGAAATGGTTACAAAAGTGTGCGCGATGAACCGCATAGTGCGCACAAAATCCAGTTTTTTTTACGTACATATTTGTGCACGTATCAGTGAAATGACAGGAAAAAGTCAGCATATTCAATGTTTTTTATGCACGTCGACCAAAGTCTTCAGTTAGCAACACACATACAACACAATGAAGTAAAAAATAAAATTTTATTGAAACTTAATCATGATTGCATATGATAGAGATCTATCATACCTAAATTTTCATTCTAAAATTATGATTATATATATGGAAATATATAACACCAAAATTTTTATATGATGGAGATCTATCACAAAGCTATCCCCATCTCTGTGTCCCATCCGTTTTTTAATTTTGTAGGCTCAGAAGAAATTGGCTCCTCAGTGCAAACCATAGTGCATGGAGAGAAATTCATGATATGGGCGAAGATGCTAATTTATACAGGACTGGGCCTATTTCAATTAGCATGGACCCATTTCTGTCCTGACTCGATAGAGGACATGGTGAGTCAAACGAAAGATTTTCTGCCATCGCCATCTAGCGCCACCGCTAGAAGTATCGATTGGGGATTCTGGCAACCCTGTAATTAGCAGAAGGGCATGTTAAGAGAGTAATTTTAGCAAGCTGGGTTTGAAAACAAAGAACAATCTTCTAGATAATTCATCAATTCAACATGAACGATGAAGCCTATGATATCCTTCAATACTTTATCACACAAAGAGCTCAACAGCAATATCGTTGGAAAGCATTTTCTCTTGCGTCTTCTCGGTGGCCAGCAAAGCCAGTGGCGCCATGCTATTTTGGTCATCTTCTTAGACTCACAATTAACAATAACCATACTAGAGTCTCACATCAAGAAGGAGATAAGTCTGGGTGTGTTCGTGAAATTTTCTTTCTATTTGTAGGAGAAGACATGCCAAGTGTGGCATAGCTCTCAAAAATTATTCCTATAAAAGCTGCCTACATCTCCTGAAAGACCCCGTCAAAACCAAAAAGCAAGTCGAAGATACATGCATTCAGCCACGACAGCAAATCTGTTAGGATTCTGTCCAGAGTGGGCGCACAAACATCTCAATAACTTTTATGCTTATAATTTAAAGTATTTTGAATTCATCTGAACAAATTCAAAAAGTTTAAAGGGCATCTTGTAGAAGCATAAAAAATGGGCCTTAAAGAGATGTCACAATTTTCTATAAATAAACCCGACAGTGGTAGAACGGCGCACTTTATAATTATTTTAGAAGGAAGAAGCACACTTTCTTACTGTGGCACACTTTCTTGAAACTTCAGAAGATGGCGCACTTTCTTATTATGGTGCGCTTTCTTAATATTATAAAAATTGGAGCACAAATGCTCAAAGACATGTACTCTCTCTAAGCAATTAATGTAACAGACTGACAGTTGACAGATGCAAAAATCGTAGAGTCAGAATTTATCATTACAGCTAGGTTGCTGCACGTAGACCCAGGTTGTCGTTTAGCGACCCAGTTATTGTGCCAATTTCTTCCGAAGTGTGCTGCAGTGCCAATTCTTTTAAAAGTGTGTCGTAGTGCCAATTCCTTTAAAAGTGCGATGTTGTGCCAATATCTTCAAAAGTGCACCGTAGTGCCAATTCTTTCAGAAATGCATCGTAGTGCCAACTTCTTTCGAAGTGTGTCGTAGTGCCAACTTTTCAATAGTGTGCCATAGTACAAATTTCTAAAAAAGTAAGCCATAGTGCTAATTTCTTCAAAATGTGCGACAATGCCAATCTTTTCAAAAGTGCGCCAGTCTCCAGACCACTTCCAAATTGTGCCTATTATCTTAAGTGACAGTGAGTAGTTAAGAGTGCATGTCTTACATGCCATAATTCTCTTGAAAAGTATACAAATAATTATTACCACGACCTATGCTTTTCTAGTATAGGAAGCTACGTGTTAAGCAGGCAGTAAGTTGTGCACCCACTAATTCAGAATGTGGGATGTTAGTCCACCAAAAAGTGCGTGAACAATGATAAAATAGTGTAGACTGTCCAAAGTATACGCACACTCTCATAATCGCTCCTAAACTCTGTAAATACAGGATCAGTACATCCATTACACAAACAGAGGGGTGCACACACACAGACATAGAGAGAGAAAGGGGATAAAATTCTCAAGTCTTTGAAATTTAAGAACAGAAGAAGAGAAATATAAGCTTTTGATGCCGTTGTTTCTAGAGCTTTCTTATTGTTCAACTCTCCAAGTTGTTCACATCATTCCCTATATTTCTTTGTCATCATGTATATTTGTTCGTCGTTGAGTGGTCCAGGAGTAAAGTGATCGTCCGCAGATCAGATCTCCAAAGTTATACTTTCCAAGAATCAACTGTACTTAGATTCTTGTTTACGATCCTTTTATATATTTTTGTAATAGTTTGTAATACAAAAGTTTTGTATAAACTTTTTTCGCAAACAGGCACTAAAATCGAGGGGTGATTCTAGCATTCAATTGATGAATCTTCGTCATAGCTTGTTACGTCCAGAAGTCCTATGTGCCAAGTATCTAGCTGCACTTGTCTAAATAACTTTCTGCATGCGACAGACAGTCAAATGCTCCAAACAAATTATTGTGCTAGGAAATGTACTCCGTTGCACCAAACATAAGGGACGCCAAAGTAATTCTTGTACCTATATCCTGCATGCTTCAGTTCAAGTATTCTGAACTTTAAAACTTATAAACTTTAAGTTCAAAAACTTTGAAGGGGGTCTTGTAGAAGCATTAGCAACAACCATCCAAGAAGTATCTCAGCTCCATGCGCTTCGGTGACTCAGCTACATACGCCTCAGTGACCCAGTTCCATGCCCCTCATGGGTCCAACTTTATACGCTTCAATGTCCTCGCTATATGCAACAACCATCCAAGAAGTGTCTCAAGTGCCCGTAGTGCCATGTGCCACTACAAATCTTAGTGTCTCATGTTCCTGCAGTGCCATACGCCACTATGCATCTTAGTATCTCATATGCCCGCAGTACCATGCACCACTACGCATCTTAGTATTTATGTTCCTATAGTGCCATGCACCACTATGCATCTTAGTATGCGCCTGCAGTGTCATACGCCACTACCCCTTCAAGTGATCTTCATGCTCTAAGTAAAAGTATTCCAAAGGTGCAATCACAACTATCCAAATAAGGGCATAACACGTGTCACGAGTATTATGGGTGACACCAACCCCAGATCTCGGCTTGACATATGGAACCTTAATTTTGTATGTGCCTGCCATGCCATGCGCCAACATACAGCCCACGTACTTGCACATATGTAAAGCCTTCCTAAGGCTATAAATAGTGGACATCTCCTACATACAAGAAGTAGCCGTATCTACATGTAAAAGAGAGAAACATAGAGGTAGCATCCCCACATGAAAGACAAGGAGAAGAAGGAGCACCGCCAGAAGCCTCGTCAACCTCCATGGTCCCAGATCATCAATGGAGTAAAGGAGCCGCTGCAGTGCTCGATCTCCACCGCCATACTTGCCCTGATCTTTATTTTTGTACTTAGATCGTCTTGTATATGAATTCTCTTGTACCCTTGGTCAATTTATAATAAAAAAGTTGTACACCCTCCACCTAAAATCTCTATTTTTGTGATATCGACAATCATGGCTTCGACCGTCTCAAGCCATTTTTGTTCATTGGGGGCTTGATCGTCCCCTGCTATGTATACTGGTATTACATATGGAAAACTAATTGAACTGTGGAAGTTTTACTTTTTGTATCTAACTTCTGAGGCTTGCTGTCATCAGGGAAGAAAGGCATTATTGTGTCGTCTGCGGAGTCTAGGGAATGGCTACCCCCAGCCCGGGCTACTGTGCTATCGTGGTAGGAACGACTACCCCAGATAAGCTGTCGTATGTTCCTTGAGATTTACTATTTTCTTGGAATAATAGTTTGGTATGGAACACCGAAAGATTGCTACCCCCAGCTTTGGTTCTGGAGCTATTGGCTTTGAACAACCCCACAGTTGGTACTAGCTTACTACCCTGTTGTCGGTTCTTTGATTTACTCGTAGAGATTGTCGGATTGGACCAGTACTTCTTCCCTGAAATCTTTTTGGCAAAAGGAGACCTCCATTTTGAGCAACATAAGGCCACAAGATATTCTTCCTCCTTGTGTAATCGTTTATTGCGATACTGTAGGGCTGGCATCGCGGGTTACAATCACTGGAATACCGATCATCTGGTTGGAGGAGCCACTGCTCTAGCACAACAAAAGTTAATAATAATACTGGCATAAGTGTGTCTATGAGGAGACACTTCATGTGCATGAGTTGTTTCTCTCATCTTTCGATTGTGACTGATCACATTGTGCAAATCAGACGATGGAAAATTTACTTTCATATCCATTTTGTGCGCTTGGCTAAACCTTGTGCATGGGTGTGATTATGAACCATTTTTTCCTTGACCCAGTTCCTGAGCATAGACTATACCAGTATAATTCGTAGAAGACTTGTTGTGCGATGGACCTACTTTGTATGCGCAACTAAGCTGGGCACATGGGTCTGTCAGCATAGTTTTTGCTTCCTGACTTGGTTCCTGTGCAGAAACTGCACCCAGGTCATTAGTGGAAGACTTTTTGTGCGACGTACCTAATTCATGCATGCAGCTAAGCTGGGCACATAGGTTTGCAAGCATACTTTTTGCTCCCTTACTTAGTTCCTGAACAGAAACTACACCCAGGTTATTAGTGGAAGACTTGTTGTGCGACGCACCCATATCATGCGCGTAACTAAGCTTTTCGTATGGGTCTGTCATAACAGTGTTTGCTTCCTATTTGGTTCAAGTGCAACTGTGGCGCCCAAGTAATTTTGAGAAGACTTGGAGGGTTGACCCACATCTGGCATATGGGTGCCTGGGTTGGCTCTATAAAACTTTATATCACCAGCGCGCGTGACCATCAGCGGCGCACACTTTTGGTGGACCACCTGTGCAGCCCCTCGAGCCCGTATAGCTCGAGGTGGTTTGGATTCCTTCGAACCATCATCCATAGGCGCATAATATAGAGAATCCATCTTGGTTTCGTAGGAGATCCTATTGAGGATAAACTTCTTCCCTTTGGCCTTGTTGCTTGGAGAAGGCTTCATGAAACTATAGTTCAATGTGGCACATCTTCTCTTCTGCGCATCTGGCTGTAGATACACCTCTTGAGAGTCAGCACTGTTCTTCTCAAGGGTGGCTTCAGAGATGGAGACAGGATATGAGGTAAATTCATGAACATCCCCAACGGCCGAGATTGGCAGGGCATCTTTCTCAAACTTTGGGTGTGGTGCAACGGCCTTGTCGACTCAAGCCTTGCGAGCCTTTTGAGGTCTTGCGGTCCTCGATATGGAACTCATCTTGCCAGCATCTATTCGAATGCTTGTTGGTCAAAGCGAACTACCAGCATTCTCTGGGTTGAATCTAACTTGCTTTCGTCAGATTGCATCACTAACTTCTCATTGGTGGAGAAGTTTCTCCCCAGCAGAGTTGCCAGTTTTGTCGACATTAAAAAAATACAGGAAAAGTTGTGCAAACTTTTGTATTGATTAGAATTAAACAAAAAGTACAAAGAGGCTATAATGCGTAGAGCTCTAAGTACAAATAAAATATGGGCAAATATAACGATGGAGATCTGATATGCGGTCGATCACTTTACTCCTTTGATGATCCGAGATGAGTAAGCGACTCAGTTGATGTCCTTTCTTCCTTCTATCTTGTGGTCTCCTCTGTGGTTTTGGTCGTCTCATTTTTTTGGTTTTTCTTCTTCTCATGGGGAACACCTACTATTTATAGCCTTTAGAAGGCCATGCATGTGCGTGTATGCATAAGTTTTATGCTTCCGTACATAGACACATGTCATAATATAGCTACCATATGGCAATTCGATATTTGGGGGTTGTTAATGCCCATAATCTGTATTACACGTGTCTTATCTTGGTTATTCGAAGATCTTGGATGTTAATAATCATAAGATTTGATTGTGTGGGGCCTTTAGGAGAACGCTACCACATAATAACCTTTGTACATAGAAGAGCTGCCGGATGGGAATACCTCCACATAAGAGATCAAGCACACCGAAGGCTAACGCGTTAGAGTTTTGCCACATGGGATCTTCTTTGTGATGTTATGATGTTGCATATTTCTTGAAGCAGTCTGCATGATTACATTTTGGCACATGTCTTTGCATGGCCTATGGTTATATTACTGCACATATGCATGGATCATGGTTTTAGCTCCATGGCTTTGCTATATTAGGCGCATGGCTCTGGGGCATAGGTCTGGCTGCATTAGGCGTATGGCTCTGGATTTTTCTATTCTTCTACAGTTAGTAACCATAGCGTGGCTACGATATTGTTTGCTTGATTTGTTGTATCACACTCGTATGAATCTAGATTGAGCTCTCGAGTAACAATGTGGATTCGTACCGAGCGTGCTCGTACTAAATACGATATTTAGAGGGAATAATCATGTGGCCACAACATGAGATCCCAATAACAGTAGAATTAACTAGGCAACTAAAATATGTAGAGCATTGGAAAGGAAACGGTATCCCGAGATCATGCATGATTGCCGCCCTCAGATACTTATCGAGGTGTTCGAAGATGGCCACCATAGTTATTGTATATCATACGTACTAGTAGAGTGTTGTATCTGATTTTTAATTTATCGAGCCAGCATCTCCCTATAGGAGGTCTGGAACTGTTACTAACATGTTTGGCATGGTGGCTCTATGTGGGACCAGTGTATTTCTACGTGCTACATGATATTATTGGCTCGACTAGTCCTGCTCAAACATAGCACGATCTGTGGATCCCTATATTATGCACTATAACTAGGATAACCCAGACTTCACCTAGTAAGTCGTAGAATTGTTTGGCCGATCATAAACTGAACTTGTTTGTGTATTGTATATTCTGCTAGTAGTATAGGGATATGGACTGTCGTGGTGTGGTGGTCCAACCCTTGTCCATTTTTGGTTGTAGGGTTGGACTATTGTTCTACGATAGGCTTTGAATCAAAACTACGACACAAAAACCCTTTCGCATGACCAGAATCAGGGGAGTATATTATCTAAGCGTGATATGATTCTTCGTGTCCTTGTTTGGTGTAGGACTTTCGTATCATCTCGATGATGGGATACACGCTCGTGATTTGACTCATGCATTTCTTATGCTTGATGCGAGTTTTGTTTCTTCATTCATGCTCCCTTGTGGTACTTGCTAATTTGGGGTCTAATCCTACTGGTTTTGCATGGCATGGTTTATAACCAGAGCCCGAGGATCCAGCTTATCTTCCCTTGATTGATGGCGTATACCAGATGGATGACCGCTATGGGACAAGAGTGGGTTTACTTTTCCACTACTCGTATTTTATATTCTTTTATTTTTAGGCGTTTGCCACCAGCACTTGTTAGCCAGCATGTCTGTTCCTTTACATGATTGTACTTATTCAGACTGTAGCTAATTTTAGTTATTTACTTTTGATAGCTTCTTAGCCCATTACTTGTATGCCTAGATTCCAGAATATTTTGATAGATCGTCTGGGAAGCCTTACTGCTTTATCTTTCACCTTCTATGATTACTGCTTCTTATATGGATGATTGAGACATATATGTTCTAAATGACCCTAGGTTACTTGATTGTAGTATGCACCCATAGTATTCTTATATCCTTGATCGTACTCCTGGGTATCTTTGTACCCCGCAGTGCGTAGTTGGCCGTTTCATACCCCCATTCTCTGTATTCCGGTACTATGGTGTGACAATACTAGAACTCTAAATTCTAGGATACTATATTCTAGATAAACTTATTAGGGGACGATTAGTAAGAGTTTAGGATGCATAGGACACAGACACAAGTCACACAATCGAAACCACAAATTAAATTTTGATATTTTCGGCTTTGTGTTATTGGAAAAGATTATTTTTGAAATCAATATTCTCATATCCTATGATCATTCCGAGATTGGGAAGAAATACATATTTGAATCCAGAAAATTTAATATGTACTTGAATCCTGGGACTGTGGGTAAGAGGTAAATTTCCATATTGAGAAGTATGAGATGAGATACAAAGCAGAATAAATAAAGATAATAGAATATGGATTGTTTATAGTCCAGGTTAGAGCATTGGGCGGTGGAGAACAACCCGAATACCCTATTACGAAATCCATGCAACACAATAACAACAAATATTGATCAGTAATTAGCTCTTTTGCAAGGCCTTACGAAGTGAATGTGTGAGGCTTAGTCATTGACCTATGCATGAAGTTGGACATACCTATTTTGATTAAAAAGATCTATTAGGTGAATTAATAATATACTTTATTTTACTCACTTGATGTGATAGGAATGGACTCTAAGCACCATACCACCCTACCACATCCTGATCCCCGACCACGAGAATTTTGCCTGAAAACTAAAAAATATAGATATTCAAGGGTTGTTCTCCAAATTGCATCATCATATAGGAAACTTGTTTATGATTGTGATAGTGATTCTTAGTATATATTGACTTATTAAGCACTAAGAGCACACTAGATTAGGACTTGGATAGTGTCATGAATTAAGATGACAATATAAAACTTCTTTTGAGTTTAGCCCTTTTCAACCATTCAATATTATCATATCTTCATTTATTATCGTTCTTAACCGAGGACTTGTATGTCATTTTGGTGACCTAGTATTTTTTACTAGGGAAAGATAAGGTCCTAGAAGAAACAATGCCTCTATACAAATTATATGAAGCTGAGGAGTGATCATCAACAACTTAAGGTAGCAAAAACTTCTTTTTGTAACTGGATGACATATGCAAGTTAAAGGTTTTGGGAGTGCTTACTAGTATGTGTTGTACTTGCATGGAACAGTTTATGTATAATAGTTATGGTTATGGAAATGAAAGTATGCTTAGTATTACAGTATTTCCATACTAGAGTATTACAGGCGACAATCGCAGATACGGGTACTATTGTATCTGTACGGTGCATAGTCTGGAGATGTTAGTTACGTACTCGGCTCACCGTATGCTGAGAGCGGGATGTGACACGTCTTTATAGCAAAGTGGCAGATCCTTAAGTAAGCCCCATCGAGATTTCAAATAAAAAAATGTTTCAGGTATCCTTCATAATGTAGAAAGAGAGAGGTTTTTTTATAGGTTCATCTCAAGCACCTTCTTTGGATTTCGGAGACACAAAATCTCCAAGGAAATCTAAATAATTTTGTCACATCCCGATTTCAAAAATTTGAAACAATAACAACTGGACATGATGCCGTAAAAGTCTAAAGTACACTTGTAAAAGACAAAACAATCATAGTTAATGGTATTTATCAAAATAATGATATTACAGCGGAAATAAGTAGATAAATTAATATTAGAACAAGATATATTGAAATGTATCTCTTTTATTTATATTTGCAGCAGAATTACAAAAGTTTGTAGCGGAATACAAAGGCTCTTAATGGCCAACTGAAACATACCAAACCCTGCTTACATTGAACTTGCCGACTGTGCTTACAAATTACTGGTACAAAAGATCTATAATATTTTATACATTATATCCTTTATAAAAGAAAATAACATCTTTACAAGGAAAGCTTCTACACTCCCAACAAATTCTTTTATGCCATAGAATTATCCAAGCTAATCCATGTACCTGTAAAGCGGGGAGGGGGGTATTAGTATATTGTCATGTACTAATACACTAAAGCAGTACATCCAGTGTCTGATCAACACTAAGGCCCTCACCTTGAACTTCGATGACAAAACAGTTGCTGCTTACATGATATCTCACCAGTTCGGTAACTTTCCGACAATAGAAGCACAAGACGGAGTGATCTCGATCCCCAGGGAAATAATAGAGTTTATAAATCTACCACTAGCTCGTGACCAAACATCCGGGCTGATACTGTGAGACTCGTCTCACATTATTCATATTTTATGTGGATACATATTTTGTGCTACTTATTAGATTTTATTGGATCTCGAGGATGCCCAAAAAATTTTGAAATTGAAACTTTACTACTTGACTGGTATACCGATGGTATACTACAGTATACCAATAATATACTGCCCGACAGATATTTATTTCATTTCGAGATATTTTTTCTATAAATAGTACTCGAGATATTTTATTTTCTTCTTTCTCTTTCTCTTTCTCTTTCTCTCTCCTCTCTTCTTTATTTTCTCTCGGGCTTGGAAGTGTGGTCTTGATACCTAGAGTGTGGTTTCTGAACCCCTTCGAAGTGGTAGATTTGAAGGTTTAGGCTGTTAGCTCGCGTTAGACAAGTACATCTTGCCGATTTTGTGAACTTCTTTTACTTTCATTCATTTTACTTTCCTGGAGATTAGTTATTGCTTTTTAGCTTAGACTTGTTCTTCTATAGTTATGCATATCATAATTTCTAGCCTAGTATCTGTCTTGGTTTTGATTTCTGATAGAATCTCGTTTCGTCCCTTTTTGGTAACTAGGTAACGAAACGGTAACGGAGTTTTGACCGTGAGATTTAATCGATATTGTGATGTAAGACTTACCCTAGACTTGACTTCCTGTTAGACTTGGTTCTGGTAATTTTTGGGGTTTGATTTGGGTCCCAAAAATTAGACTTGATTTAACCATATTTATTCTTGAAAACAGGCATACTAACGGTGTACTACAATAAACCAACGATATACCGATTTTGACAGACTTAATTTTTAGATATTTTTGTGAAATCTATTGACAAACCGACGGTGTACTACAGTATACCGATGGTATACCAATCCTTCCGACATTGGTTGACTGACATCTGGATAATTGTCTTGGTCGACATACCGACGGAGTACTAGGATGTGCCGACGATATACCAATTTGTGCAACTTTATTTTCCAGTAACTTTTTGCCTACTTGGAATGGCATACCGACGGTATGCTACAGTATGCCGATAATATACCGATTAGTTGGAATCTAGAACTTGCTGTATTTTTCCTATTTTGGACCGGTATACCGACATTGTGCTGGAATGTACCGACGGTATACTGATCGTGCACTTTCTTTAGGAATTCTTGGTTTTTCATGATTTCATGTTGAAACTTCTGGCTTTTACTTGGACATGCGATGACTTGACCTAATTTTGAACATGAACTTACATGGCTTCAGATGACTTGACTTGAATTGGCTTTACTCGATTTTATCCGGCTTTGTCCAGCTATATGTGATGACATGATTGACTGGACTTGACTTGGCCTGACTTTACATGGCTTCATCGGATATGGCTTGACTTGGTTTCACATGATTTTATCTGGTTGGACATGGCTTCACATGGTTGTACATGACTTTACCTGGCTTCACCTAGATTGACATGGCTTCACTTGGCTTCACTTGGTATCACGTGGCTTGATTATTGTCGTGGCATACGTTAGTCCATATGTAGAATGCATATTAATCCTGTTCATGTTAATATTAGAACTTAATTTGTCTGCGTCATGTCTAGGATGGATTCAGTTGAATGCCACACCCAGATTCATATAAGAAACTGCTAGGGATTAAGTAACCAGAGATTCACTTAGTATATGGCTAGTAATTTTCCTAGATTGCATGCAGTCCCGTTTATTCGTACTGTTATCTTGAGGATTATCCAGTGATTTATATTGTGGCGTATCTTGAGGATTATCCAGTTGGTTGTGTGTATGGATATCCCGGACGGACAGCAGGGACATGCAATCAGAAGAAACTCTAGCATCGTATTGCATTATATTAGTTAGTTATTAAGGATTGTGATAACCCTAGTTAGTTAAAAGTATCAAGCTATACTTATATGATTTGTCGTGATTGATGGTTTATGGATAGTCTAGGTTGCACATGATCACATTTACTTTCAGTACTTGTTATTTCCTTATTGATTATCAGATCCGAATATGTCTCATTATTACAAGTTTTATAATATTTATTATCCTGAGATCTTTTATATTCAGTTTTTATTTTCCAGTATTTGTATTTCTTGTGTTGTTGGTTTGAGTTCCTAGATTGGCTTCCTTTATGGTACTTGTTATTTAGGGATCTGACCACACTGGTTTTGTATGGCCAGATCCAGTAGCATCACTGGAGGATCTTCCGTACTTTTCTGAGGATGGTGGCCCCCAAGAGCACCAGACCTCTTCAATAGGTTTTCTTACTTCCCCACCAAGATTTACATTCTATTTTGTAGGCATTTGGCCACCGAGCTCGTGTTTAGCTCATATTTTTGTTTGATCAGTTAGCCTACGGGCATTAGCATGATTGACATATCCTAGGGTTGATCATGCATAACTCATATTCTGGCTAGTTTATTCATTCTATATTTAATAGCATCATGATCATATGTATATAATAGTTTGTGATGGTTTACTATTATATTTCAGGTGATCTTACATCTTGATATTATTTATATTGTTCTTGTGATTGAGATACTAGGGTTTGTTGGATCTAGGCTTGACTTGCCATGTCCCAGTCCCAAAATACACAGGACTAGGCCACGTGGCAATTGTCATCCAATACGTAATCAAGGACTTGCCCAATTTAATGGAATCCTCAACCACGTACTTTCTGTACCTAAAGAATAATATAGTCAAAGGCATACTAAATCTCATCCACAGAATATAATGAACTAGTCTGAAAACGAAATAGTCATGTAATCACAATATGTCAATACAGAACTAAATAAGTCTAGAGTTGGTGGAGACAAATCCACTACATAAATATGCTGAAATAAAGTGCTGAAAGTAAGATAGATAATGACGGACTCTAGTAGAAGTCCGCAACCAGGATGGTATCATACCAAGATTACTCGCCAGGGTACACCTCCTCTGCCTCGTAGACGGCATCAAGACCTGGCCCGTAAACCTACTCGTACTCCATCTCAGCTAAACCTGGAAAGGAATCAGGTCCTCAGATGGACATAACAAGATACATAGAAATATGCCACTAATGATATTAAAGTACGATAATAAAATAAGGGTGTACCAAGCTAAGTGTAAATGCAATAAGAACCACGTGTGACGCATGAGCTGTAGGCTAAATGGGATCGACATAATTTTCTGGGAAAAACAAAGGCCTAAATATAGCGTAGTGCCGTGGACACCATAGGACTACTCTCTCTCTCTCTCTTTCTCATAATAATAAATCCATGGTCGTCATACCCGGTACTCCGACGGAGATGGCGGGTTATAAAGGAAAGTGTAAACATAGCCCATATGTCTAGTGAGTGTTCTCCCCACCCAATGCTGCTATATCGGTCGTTACCACGACATGTCCAGCTCCACTCCTGAGTCAAGATCAAGTATTTAAATGCTGCTGTCACGCATCTTGATTGTACCAATGTACGGCTGGTACAATAGTCTGCATCCACACATGTACCACTCCGTGTCATAAATGTTTCAAGGTCATAGAGAGCTTGGGGCACCTCTCAAATAAGGGGTTTGACTTCTAAGTACTAAGTCGCGCGTAATCGGTCCAGCACTGACTTGCACCCAAGTTATTCTTGGATGCGCAATATCGTGAAATCAGAATAATAAAATAAAATAAATGCAGTTACATTATTTAAAAATTGTAACAAAGAGAGACAAGGTATACTTGCCGGGATCCTTTAGCTGGTAGGAAGAAGAGGGTGTAGTGCCTGAGTCCAAAGAACCAAAGATACCTTAAAAATAATATAAAAATTAATTATTTATGGTTTTCCTACATATCCCTAATACATTTATGACCACGAAAGATTTAAAATAGAAATATACTAAATGGTTATTACACCAGACTCCAATCCATTACTAAATATTTTTACCACCAATTTTCTACTGCTACATCTCATTTCTAGTGGCACATACACAGAACACAATCATATAAATAAATATTTCTTTGAACCCATAGTTTCTCTTCTATATTCAATCATAACCATAGTAGCCCATCTTTCTACTTACATATTAAACCTTAGTAGATATGTTGGCAAACACACATAACACACCCCTCTACAATCCGTATTCCGGATTGTGCAAGTGCTTCCCTACATATAGGCATATTATTATCCAGACTAGTACTTTTATCATACTCTTCACATGCATACATGTATGCCAATAGTTCTTCTTTATTTCTTATTCATTGGAAATCCACTTACAGTCATATTAGAAATATAATTGCTAAACTCTTCCCATGCATATTCAATTTTCCTAGCATCAACTTTCCTCAGATTTTTCAAACACTCATCTATTCATATATCCCCTAGTAACACCACACATAATAATATCTAATTCTTTACAAGCGAACGTGTATTAAAACCATGCATTCTATCATAATTCTAGCCAGACACAAGGGGGCACAACTAGAACAAGGAACATAACAAATAATTATCAATACCACTCAAAACCTACTGCTATTATAAATAACATCACCATACCTTGTCTTTTATTTAACCACTTGATCACTACTACCCATTCGTTCCTAACTTCGTCATGTTTCATTCACAAGTTACACTCATCAAGACATTCTTGCTCGTCTGCAGTGCGCACACACCATGTGGACCCATTTCCAAACACACTCCTTCACCTTATATTCACCATAACAACCTACACCATCATATGTAGTCTCCTCATCATCCACTTAACCATATAACACCTACCGTTAATATAATTGGAAGAACACACGCACGCGAATGATATATCAGCATGGATGGAAAGAACACATAAATCAGTGAACAAGTAGTCTAACTAATGAAGAAAATATATACCCAACACGAAGGGGAAGGAGATTACCGACTCGACGCACGATCCAAAATGGGGACGGAGTTGTTGCTGCTGCGGCCTCGCGTTGGGAATGACAAAAAGATCCCCTACAGTGTCGTAGGGGAGCTTGCCGACCAAAAATGAATGGGAAACGTGCTGGAGTGGTTGCTGGACGGAATGTTTTCGTCTTGCGGTTTCGAGGAGGCTCCGACGTTAACTTCAATCCTGCTGCGGTTACTGCGTCTCTGCTCGCCAACGGTATTGTTTAAACTTTGTGCTCATTACAGACCAAGTCTCAAGGAGTAACTTTATGCTCATGTTTAAACGTGTGCTGTTAGTAGACCAATTCTCAAGGGGAACACTTGGCTATCCATGTTTGTAGGAAATGTGGTTATGCTTTGTTATGCTTATAAAAGCAAATGAATAAATGTAGAAACTAAGACCGAGCTAATAAAATCCTCTCTCCCTTTGTGTGCTGGTTCATCTTCCTGTCACATTCTTTTACGTAGTTTGCACAGAGACTATCAAGTGGTATCAGAGCCATGTCGTCTGATGTGGACGGGAATCCAGTCACACTTCCATCAGTGTCGACGTCGAGTCCAGCGAGCGGCTCGAGCGTGGCAGGCACCCTGGTGATCCCGAAGGTGTTTTAGGAGTCCGACGAGACGCAGTATCCGCAACTCACGTGTGCAAACTATGATGAATGGGCCCTGGTGATGCAGTGTATGCTGGAGGCAAGAGGTCTCTGGGCGGCGGTGCACACCGGGACGACGGAGCGGGAGCTGAATAGGAAAGCGATGGATGCTCTCCTACGTTCTGTCCCTCCACGATGATCTCATCACTGGCAATCAAAACGACGGTGCTGGAGGCATGGCACTCTTTGAAGACGGTGCACATCGGCAGCAATCGCGTCAAGAAAGCGAAGGCACAGTCGCTGCGCAAACAGTACGAACAGCTAACATTCTGGGACGGTGAGGGCATGGACTCTTTCGCCATGCGTCTCACTACTCTGTCGAGCGCTCTCACCGCACTCGGTGACATGATCTCCGAGGACAATCTAGTCCTCAAGATGATGGCGGCGGTTCCCAAGAAGTACAGCTAGATCGCCCTGGCTATCGAGACACTTTTGGATCTCGATGTGCTCACCATTGAGGATCTAACGGGGATGGTTAAAGCAGCGAAGATCAGGGATGAGATCGAGAGTGGCAACACCTCGGATGGTAAGTTACTGCTTACAGAGAAGGAGTGGGCTGCTCGCAAGAAACAGCAGAAAGGAGGCTCGTCCAGCAGGGGCACCGGAAATGGCGGCCAGAAGAAGAAGTGGCGCATCCCTGAGAGGGACTCTGGTGTGCGCGATCCCAAGCCAAGCGGCGAAAGGAGCGGCTCCGGAGCAACTCGCGACAAAAAGTGTCATTATTGCGGAAAACTGGGCCACTGGGCTCGTGAATGCCGCAAAAGGAAGAAGGACGAGGCCCTTTTGGCACAGGTGGCGGAGGACGAACTGGTGCTTCTGATGGCGCAGGTGTGCACAATCGCCGAGATGCTCGACACCCACTCCGAGGTGACCGAGCAGGTGATGCTCAACGAGGAGTGCACCATGGTAAAGCTTGGGAAGCGGGAGGACACCGACAATATGACCTGGTACTGCGACACGGGAGCGTCTAACCACATGACAGGCATGTAGGCAGTCTTCTCCGAGCTCGACATCGGCGTACGGGGCAGCGTCAAATTTGGCGATGGCTTCGTCGTTGACATCCAAGGCCGGGGCACGATGGTGTTCATGGGCCAAGGAAGAGAACATCGAGCCTGCACCAACGTCTACTACATTCCCCGGTTGCGTAGCAACATCGTCAGCATTGAAAAATTGGACGAGACCGGCTGCTCCACGCTAATCGAGGATGGCATGCTTCGAATCTGCGACAAACAGCGTCGCCTCCTTGCTAAGGTATCACGCACTTCAAATCGTCTATATATCCTTCCATTACGGATCACACAGCCGGTATGCCTCGCGGCACAGTGCTCGGACATGGCGTCGAGCTGGCATACGTGCTACGGCCATCTACACTTCGACGTCCTTCGTCGCCTGAGTAGGAAAAAAATGGTGGACGACCTTCCGCACATTGATCATACGATTAGTTGTGCGACAACTGTCTGGTCGGGAAGCAGCGACGCACTTTATTTTCCTGGCATGCCAACTATCGCGCCACCGACCCTCTCGACTTGGTGCACGCAGACTTGTGTGGTCCTATCTCACCGGTGATACCTGGCGGAAAGCGCTACATCTTTCTCCTCGTCGATGACTACAGCAGGTTCATGTGGATCAAGCTGCTGAGATCCAAGGATGAGGCGAGCGAGGAGATCAAACGCATTCAGGTTGCGGCGGAGGTCGAGTCGAAGTGCAAGCTTCGTGTACTACACACAGACCGTGGCGGCGAGTTCACGTCGAACAATTTCAACGACTACTGCGAGCACCACGGCATCAAGCGCCACCTCACCGCGCCTTACTTGCCTCAGCAAAATGGCGTCATCGAGCATCGGAACCAGACTGTGGTAGCTATGGCCCGAAGCTTTCTCAAGGCGAAGAGCATGACGGTGGCATTCTGGGGTGAGGCGGTGACCACGGCGGTGTACCTGCTAAACATGGCGCCAATATAAGGCGTGGCATGATAAGCGCCCCGATGTAAGTTTCTTACGTACTTTTGGTTTCCTTGCTCATGTGAAGGTGGTGCAGCCAAATTTGAAGAAACTTGACGATCGGAGCAAGCAAATAGTGTTTGTTGGCTACGAGACGGGGTCCAAGGCTTGCAGGGCCTACGATCCAGTCGATCGTCGCTTGTATGTCACCCGCGACATCATCTTTGACGAGACAGGGCAGTGGGACTGGACGCACACCGACATCAACGCTAGCCTTATCGGGATCGGCGAGACATTCATTGTTGAAATTCCCCACGAGCTCATTCCTAGTACGTTAATTTCGGCCGAGAACGGAGGTCCATTGCCAGAGGCTGTAGGCGCAGCCACACCCGCATCGACGCAGACGCTGCCTCCACCCGAGCAGGCGGGAGCCGGTCATGCGTCCCCACCACCGGTCGTGATGCCCGCTCGCACAATCGCGGCATCAACTGCGATGACGCCAGCGGTTTCGACGCCTGAGACGACGGGTACGGCTCCGATTCAATTCGTCTCACCGTCGTCAGGAGCGACGTCTGATCCGCCAAACGAACCATCACGCCGATACCGCTATCTGCAAGACATCTATGAAGTTTAGTCGGTACACCACCACGACTCTGAGGACCTCCTCCTAGCAATGGATGACGAACCCGCTATTTTTTCAGAAGCGGAGCAACACGAGTGCTGGCACCGAGCGATGCTGGATGAACTCGCATCCATTGAGGAGAACAACACCTGGCGGCTCATGGACCTGCCCACTGGTCACCGCCCCATTGGACTCAAATGGGTCTACAAGGCGAAGAAGGATGAGCATGGCATCGTCATCAAGCACAAGGTCCGGCTCATCGCGAAGGGGTATGTACAGAGGCACGGGATCGACTACGATGAGGTTTTTGCTCCAGTAGCCAGACTTGAGTCCGTCAGGTTGCTACTGGCGTTTGTCGATCATGCAGGTTGGGTTGTCCATCACATGGATGTGAAAATGGCATTCTTGAACGGGAAGCTCGACGAAAAGGTCTACGTCATGCAGCCACCCGGTTTTGCAGCCGCCAGCGAGGAGAAGAAAGTTTTTCTTCTACATAAGGCACTCTACGGCCTGAACCAAGCGCCTAGGGCCTGGAACGCGAAGCTGGACAAGTGCATGTCCACACTCAGATTCAGCCGGAGTCCTTCGGAGCACGCCATCTACGTGCGTGGCCATGGCGAGGCAAGGCTGCTCATGGGTGTCTGCGTCGACGACCTCATCATCACGGGAAATAATGCTGGTGAGATCGACAAGTTCAAGCGCGAGATGAGCAACTCATTTAAGATGAGCGATCTCGGCTTACTTTCTTTCTACCTTGGCATCAATGTACAGCAGAACACAGACGGTATCACAGTGAACCAGTCTGCGTATGCAGCCAAGATACTGGAGAAGAGTGGCATGGGCGACTGTAACCCTTGCCATGTACCTATGGAGCCACGTTTGAAGCTCAGAAAGGATAGTGCTGTACCGCCGGCAGATGCCACGGAGTACCGGAGCATAGTAGGAAACTTGCGGTACCTCATGCACACCCGGCTGGACTTGTCATTCGCAGTCGGGTATGTAAGCCGCTTTATGGAGAAGCCGACGACTGAGCACCTAGCGGCGGTCAAACACATACTCCGGTACGTTGCTGGTACACGGGGTTACGGCTGCCGCTACGAACGAGGAACAGAGGAGCCCCGGCTGGTCGACTACTGCGACAGCGACATGGCCGGGGATGTTGATGACCGCAAAAGCACGACAGGCGTACTATTCTTCTTCGGTAACAGCGCTATCAGTTGACAATCACAGAAATAGAAGATGGTGGCACTGTCATCCTGCGAAGCCGAGTATGTCGCAGCAACCACTGCCGCCTGCCAAGGCATCTGTCTAGCACAGCTGCTGGAGGACATGAAAGGCGACGATACCAGATGTGTAAAGTTGCGCATCGACAACAAATCAGTAATCTCCCTCAGCAAAAATCTGGTATTTCATGATTGCAGCAAACATATCCAGACGAGGTACCACTTCATTCGTGACGGCATCAAGGACGGGACAGTTGAGGTAGAGTATGTCCGAACAGATGAGCAGCTCACCGACATACTGACCAAGGCCCTGGGCCGGATCAGGTTCCAGGAGCTTCGCTCCAAGATCGAGATGATCGTCATAAAGTAATCGCAAAAGCTTAGGGAGCGATTATTGTTTAAACTTTGTGCTTATTACAGACCAAGTCTAAAGGAGTAACTTTGTGCTCATGTTTAAACGTGTGCTGTTAGTAGACCAATTCTCATGGGAAATACTTGGCTATCCATGTTTGTAGGAAATATGGTTTTGCTTTGTTATGCTTATAAAAGCAAATGAATAAATGTAGAAACTAAGGCCGAGCCAATAAAATCCTCTCTCCCTTTGTGTGCTGGTTCATCTTCCTGTCACATTCTTTTACGTAGTTTGCATAGAGACTATCAAACGGTCGGTCGGATAGCGGTTTCTGGTGGTAGTCCGGTCATCGTCGAAACGATGGTGGTAAGGTCTGAAATAAAGGAAGGAAGGAAGGGAGAAAGAAATGATTGAGGTTGCTAGCTTAATGGGATGGGGTATTTGTTTGATGAGAGGCGGCTGCTGTTTTGGTTTTAGTGCTTGTGAAGCAAAAGGATAGGAGGGTATTTGTAGAAGGAGAAGGAAACAAGGGATTGGTTGATGGATGCTTTTCTAGTATACATACAGTACAATGCAATATACGCTGGTTAACAGCAAGGAGCTGTTGCTTCCAAGCAAGTGCAACATGGGTTCGGGTATGGGTTAGCTAGTTTTCAAGGCTTGCATCAGAAGGGAATAGGGGTTTAACAGTATGGATGGAGGTGGGGGTTTGCACATCACCATGCACAATCAGTACTAGACTTTCCTTAGCTCAATATCGATCCAGTGCAAAAAGTTTACAGGCTAGGCTTTGTTGAAGTATAACTAAATGCTGACTGCTCTTTCGTTCATGTGAAGGATTAGCCTAGGTTGGGTGTTGGTGTGAGTTGGCTTAACATTCAAATAAAAGAGGTTGATATTAGTCTATAAAGTTAAAAGTTAAGACTAATATATATAATAACTAAATCTAATAAGCCCTTTAAGGATAATAATGATAACACTTGGAAGAAAAAGATGGCACGAATAAGAAAAATATGGCACAAAACAATAATAAATAAATAAATAATACTTTAAAATTAAATACTAGTAATTATTAAAATACTATCTATTATTAATAAATAAGAAAAATATGAGGGTTTTCATCCTTCCCTTCGTGGAAAAATTGCGTCCCCAAAATTAAGAAATATGGCACGAATAAAAGAACGAGAATTAAAATGTTATTGGTATTGAAAAGCGTACATAAGTGCGTACCTTGATCCTCAAACAAGTGAGAGAAACGATGTCGAATAGAATCCTCGCGCTCCCAAGTCGACTCGTCCGGTGAATAATGCTTCCATGATACCCGGACGAGCCGAATCGTCTGCCCTCTCAACACCTTCTCACTGCGGTCAAGAATCTCAAAGAGTTGCTCCTCATAAGATAGACTCGGCCCAACTGTAATCTCGAAATGGTCCAACACATGACTCGGATCAGTTATGTATCTCCTCAACTGCGATACTTGAAACACGTCATGCACGCCCTTTAGTGATGGAGACAATGCAAGACGATATGCCACCTCACCAACATGCTCCAAAATATTATATTGTCTGATGTACCTCGGACTCAGCTTGCCTCTGGCTCCGAATCTAATAGTACCACGGATGGGCAAAATCTTCAAGAACACATTATCGATTTCCTTGAACTCTAAAGGTCAACGATGTGCATCTGCCCAATGCTTTTGCATGCTTTGATCTGCTCGAAGGTGACCTTGTATCTTCTTCACCTTCTTTACTGTACTGACCACTAACTCTGGACCCAGTTTCTGTCTCTTTCCGATATCACTCCAACATACGGGCGAGCGACACTTTCTCCCATAAAGTGCCTCGAAGGGTACCATTTGGATGCTAGCCTGGTAACTGTTATTGTATAAGAACTCTACCAAGTGTAGGTGGTGTTCCCAAGATCCTCCAAAGTCAAGCATACTGGCTCTAAGCATGTCCTCTAAGGTCGGAATAGTCTACTCAACTGACCATATGTCTAAGGATGGTTTGAAGTGTTGAACATCAATCGAGTTATGAGGCTCTCTTGTATGCTCCTCCAAAAATATGAGGTGAACCTCGAATCTCAATCACTAACAGGCACACCAAGCAAACGTATAATCTGTCTCATGTACAAATCTGCCAAAACTTTCGTCGATTGTCTAACTCTGAAAGAAAAGAAGTACACCGACTTGGTGAGTCAGTCCACGATGACCCAGACTGCATCCTTCGCATTGGGGCTCCTCGAAAATCCAGGAAAGAAGTCCATCGTAATATGTTTCCACTTTCACTCAGGAATGGGAAGCGGCTGCAATAGTCCTATAGTCCTCGGATGTTCGGCCTTAACTTGCTGACACACCAAATATCTTGCCACAAACTGAGCAATCTCCCTATTCATCCCATGCTATCAGTAGTATTGCCTCAGATCTCGGTATATCTTTGTACCGCCAGGATGAATAGAATACACCGAACTGTGTGCCTCTATCATCAACTCCTGACGCAACTCACCACTCGGAACGTATAGGTGATCTCCATACCTCAACGTCCCGTCCTGGTAAATCTGTAGTCTAGTCTACACATCGGCCTCGATCTTCTCTTCGAGTCTCTGAAATCTAACATTTGTAGGTTGTGCTGCCTTGATCCTCTCTACCAATGATGACTGTACCTCAAGCCTAGACAGCTGTCCATCCATGCCTGGCAATATAACCTCTATCCCCAGCTCCTGAAGGTCCTCTAATAAATGATATTGCGTCATCAAGTATTCCATCGGTCTCCTACTCAAGGCATCTACTACAATATTCTCCTTGCCAGGGTGATACTGTAGGTCGATATCAAAGTCCGTCATCAACTCCAGCCAACGCCTTTGCCTCATGTTTAGCTCCTTCTGAGTAAAGATGTATTTCAGGCTCTTGTGAAGAGTGTATATCTTGACTTGCTCTCCATATAGATAGTGTCTCCATAGCTAAAGTACAAATATCACCGTAGCTAGCTTTAGATCGTGCGTCGGGTAGTTCTTCTCATGAGTTCTTAGCTCTCTCGATGCATAAGCCACTACCTTGCAATGCTACATCAGAATACACCCTAATCTGCTCCCGGATGCATCGCTATAAACCACAAATCCTCATAATCCTGAAGGAAGAGTCAAGATTGGTATTATCGTCAAACGCTTTCTTCAGCTCATCAAATACCATTTGACACTCCTCTGACCAAACAAACTTCTGATCCTTATGCGTCAAATGCGTCATAGGCTCCGCAATCGTGGAGAAGTTTTCCATGAACCTCGAATAGTAATCGAAATGTCAGAGAAAACTCCTAACCTCTGAGACTGAAGTGGGAGTAGGCCACGACTCTACTACGGTGATCTTCTCTAGATCAACTAATAGTCCATCATCGATAAAAATATGACAAAAAAAGATACACTATCCAAGCAAAACTCACACTTGTTGAGTTTGGCATATAATCTCTACTTTCATAATGTCTACAACATGATCCTAAGATGCTCCTTGTGCCTCTTGGAATATTCCAAGATATCGTCAATAAAAACTACCACAAATTTGTGCAAATAGTGATGGAACACCTTGTTCATCAGGTTCATAAATACTGCTGGCGTGTTGGTTAAACTAAACGGCATCACCAAGAACTCATAGTGTTCGTACCTCATCCAAAAAGATATCTTCTGAATATCCTCCTTCCATACTTTGATCTGATGGTAGCCGGACTTGAGATCAATCTTCGAGAAAACTCGTGCTCCACTCAACTGATCGAACAAATCATCGATTCACGGTAGAGGGTACTTGTTCTTCACCGTTACCATGTTCAACTCTTTTTAGTTAATGCACAAGCATACAAATCCATCCTTCTTTGGCACGAACAAAACTGGTGCTCCTAATAGAGACCTACTAGATCAAATAAAGCCCTTGTCTAAAAGCTCATCAATCTGAATCTTCAGCTCCTACTGCCCCTTCGGTGCCAATCGGTACATATAGGAAGAGACCAATTTTCCTTCCGAAATCAGATTTATAGTAAACTCTATGTCTCTGTCAGGTGGTAATCCTGATAGCTCCTCGAGAAATACATCCTCAAAGTCATCGATGATTGAAGGATAAGATATGCCCTCCGTCGCTAGCTGGGTCCCATCGACCGGCTGGTCGTCCTCTCTGTTGGGTCCTCTGCAGAACTCAAACTCTCGGTGTCCCGGGGGTCTAAATATCATACATCCTCGTATGCAATCTAACGTAGCAGGATATTGGCTTAACCAGTTCATCCCAAGGACGACATCGAAGTTTGGCATATCAAACACCAAAAATTGTGTCCTCGTCTCTCTATCGCACACTACTATAGAACAACCCATACAAGTGTCATTGACAGGCACTATTCTGCCTCCAGGGAGTATCCGAATGACCTTAGTCGATGACTGAGAAGCTACACAATGCATGGCTACGAAGCTAGTAGATATAAAGGAATGTGTAGCGCCAAAATCAAATAAAGCATGTGCAAAAAATAAAGCTACTAATATAGTACCTGTGATGACTTCCCCCTCGGGCTCAGGCTCCTCAACTGCCATAGCAAAAGCCTGCCCTTACCTCTGCTACCTCGTCCGGTCATAATGTACTTCCTGTGGTACCAAGGGTGGACCCCTCTGATAACCACCAGGTATTGGGGGTCACGGTGCTCCTGGTCCTGATGTTGCTGCCCTCGGCATATGTGGTACTATCCTCATAGTTAGCCTCTGTGCCTACTATAGTGCTGTGCAATCTCTAGCCTGGTATTGCCAAGATCCGTACCTCAGGAATTGTCCCAATTTAAGGTGACAGTCCCTCTGCACGTGTCCTTTCTTACCACTATGATGGCAAGTAGGAAGCTCCCTCATCTGGTAAGGGTGAGGTCGGTACTGCTGCGCCATAGGATGCTTGATCGGCCCACCTGATGCTTATCTCTGGGTCGGGGCTGAAGCGCTAAAATGCCTCTCTAGTGCCCTCTCTAAGTAAATAGCCTCCTTAATCTTTGCAGCCTTAAAGACATCTGCTCTGTAGTGTGGACCATATTGCCTGTGAACTGTTGAAGCTCAAAGTTGAGACCCTTGTGGAACCTACGATCCTTGTCTGACTCATCCTCGACCAGTGAAGGGGCAAATTAGCTCAGTCTTCTAAACTCTGCATCGTACTCACTCACCATTATTGTACCCTGACTGAGATGAGTGAACATCTCCTGAAGCTCAAATCGGACAGAATCTGGAAAGAACTTCTCTTGGAATAACCTGCGAAACTCCCTCCAAGATGGGTTGTCTCAAAGTGCTGCTCCTCCTCCTTCCACCAATGGTCGGCCAAATCCAGAAGGTGCATCCGGACGGCGGTAACCCACTTCTCCTTGGGTAACTCAGCGGCTACCGATATTTTCTCTGTGGTGACGAGCGACTCGTTCACCTTATAGGGATCCTCTGTACCCTTGAATGGTGGAGGGTGCGTCCTTTTGAACTGGTTGATAGTGCCCGGCCGTCCAGTCTCGATGCTCCTCCTCATGAGCTCATTTTGCTTCTATTGGGCCAATATCATGCCCTAGAAGAACTGGTACATGAATGCCTATCTGTCCTGTGGCGGTGCCTGCTGACCAAGCCATGGCTGAGGAGGAAACGAAAACAGATACGAAAACATCCCCTGAGGAGGAATAGGTAGTGGTGAAGGCAAATATTCCTCCCGCTGACCCTGGGTCTACTGCCCTCCAAGGTCTGCCTGCTGATAGTGACACTCCCCCTGCGCCATCTCTGCCTACCATGATGAATGCCCCTACTGGAAATGGGGAGCTGGTATCAATGCTAACACCTTCTCTAGAGTTTGTCCTCCAGGTGAGCTAGTGTCTGGGGGAACATCGCCAGGCTACGTAACGCGACCACTATGGAGATTCATCTCCATGACCAAAAGAATAAAGGCGTTTATAAGATAAGAATGGAATCAAACAAGATATAATTTAGATAACAAATTTAGGATAAGTATATATAGAATCAAAAACTAAAATAAAGCAAGTGAATGGGATTCTAATATCTAATCCTACTACAGACTCGCTTGGCACAATAACGTAACCAAGGCGATTTAAATCTGGACCTGCATGGGCCACCACAAAAACTATGTCACGTCTCAGTCAAAAAATACACGGAACTAGACCACGTATAAATGGTCAGGCAATACGTAATCAAGGACTTGCCTAATTTAATGGAATCCACAACCATGTACTTGCTGTACCTAAAGAATAATATAGTCACAGGCATACTAAATCTCATCCATAGAATATAATAAACTAGTCTGAATATGAAATAGTCATGTAATAAAAATATGTCAATACAGAACCAAATAAGTCTAGAGTTGGTGGAGACAAATTCACTATATAAATATGATGAAATAAAGTGTTGAAATTAAGATAGATATCGATGGACTCAAGTAGAAGTCTGCATCCAGGATGGTATCATACCAAGATCAAATGTATTCGTCGGGGCACCTCCTCTACCTCATAGATAGTGTCAGGACCCGGCCCGTAAACCTGCTCGTACTCTGGCTCAGCTAAACCTTGTCACGCCCCAGTCCCAAAATACGTAGGAGTATGAATACGTAACATGTAAGTCCTATATATATGATAACTCCAATATACATACGTACGCTATAATATGAATATCAAATCCACAAGTGGTAATATACTGTCGACACAAGTCACACGCAATCTATATCTCATCCACAACATAAGTCATAGTAAAGAAATAACTAAACCAAAATAATGAGTCTGAATAATCCAAAAATGATAGTCGAATGGAGATAAATCCACTACCAATGACTATATCAAAAACTAAAATGAGAGAAGAGAACATAACTCCAATATAAAATAAGATGATGATAGAAGAGTATCAACTAAAAGATCCGTCGTTAGAGATAGTCAAAGATGCTCAGAAGGTAAGACCACGTCAGCAAAAAATAATGCGTTAGGTCCTGGCCCGTACTCCTGCGGATACTCGTGATTGTCTATACCTGGCAAAGGGACCAGGTCCTCAGAGGGATGTAACAAGATACATAAAACAATATACCAATTAAATATAGTAATATATTCATAAAGAATAGATAGAAAATATACAAGTATGCTGCACTAGACAATCTATATGAAAATGCATAATGAGGACAACTTTTCAACATATGGGCAGGTGTAGGCTACTCTAATACATACGTTATCTCATAACTCATGAATACTCAAACGTAGATGTACTATTAATCGACATACCTCGAGGGTAGCGACCATCGTAACACCAAATCGACATACCTCGAATGTAGTGACCATCGTGACATAAATACCATAGTGTGTACAGTTATTACGATTTACCAAAGTGGGTAGCCCATACGCCTACTGACTGTCCTCCCCTCCCATGATACTATGTGTCAACAAATATAATATATAATTTAGACTGAAAAGAAAATACATATAAAACATATATAATGAATATATAAAAATATGACAAGCATGCAAAGTACTATAAGCAATTTTGTAAAGTATTTTTTCTCATGTCCGATTAAAGTTTAGAAAATGTTTTGGCTGCAAACACGTCACGTCACAATAGCACAAAGAAAGAAAGATGTACGAACGTCTCCGGATGCTAAAAAAAATATCACCAACGTTCCTGCAATAAGAAAGATAGTCAAAAAACTCTATCCTTTCGTCCAATTTGGACACAAGGGCAAAAATATTTTTTTTTGTCAAAGCAGGATCTACATGTGGGCCACTTTGCACCGAAATATGTGCCATATATAAAGGTCTCTAAAAAGGATAAATTATAGGTCAAATAAATCATAAATGATGATACTAACTCAACAGTATGTCAAACTTTGGATTCTGGTAAGCCGATCACAAAATCGTCCTTTAAGTCAAACCGTGGGCTCGCAAATAGGCGGCTCGGTCAACTGTCTCTGAATTGGGTAAAACCTGGGTCATAAGACCAGCGTGATACCATGAATCCAATGACGCATATTTGGTCATATTCCGACGAACGTACACAAAGTAGGGTGGTTATTTACAAAAGTCGCGATACGAAAACTTTTTACGGATACGGGTTGATTTCGACGCGCACACACGTCCGAATTAACTTCTGCGGAAGCTCAGATGTTAGGATATACCCTACGCGTCTTTCGGTAAAATTGGTAGACGACGAGAAGGTTCTATTTGGTGGGGCATACTCCGTATCACCAGTTTTCTAAATTTTTAAACAAGTTTTTCATGATTTTCCATCAGGTTTTTAATATAGATTGAACAATCAAAATTATGCATACAATAGGTCATTATAATACTGGTTATATTAACTAGATATTCGAAAAGAAAAATCACAATTTAGTTGAATAGATTGGAAAAAAATTGCCTTCCAATATGGGCCGTTTGATTGGAATTTCTTTTTGGTATGTCTGCAGTTTCAAATTTTTTTTCCAGATTTATGAGCTTAGTTTCGCATGGATATAATCCTCTTTGATCTAAACTAATTGGCAAAGATTGAAGAGGGTCATCTAGCCTACGCATAGAAATTAATAGGTCAGATTTATACTACACAGATAGAGAGAAATCATAATGTGAACAGAGGTACCTTGTTGTGCTCAACATAGTTGAGATTGGGTTCTCCGGTGATCACTGGCGGGTCCGCGGGGTTCGTGCGGTGGCTGTAGTCGCAATGGAGGATCGCTGGCCTACCGACGTATCGTCGAGGGTGGCACTGGAGGAAGGGGATTAGAGTTTAAGTTTAGGCTTTATATATACATATATATATTTAGACAGGGAGAGGGGGGAGTCTGGGTTCCGCGAGTGGGTAGGTTTAGGAGTTGAGTTTTATATTATTTGTTATTATTATTATTTTATTTTATTTTATTTTCTTATTAATAACTATATATTTATTTACATATATAAATGAGGTTATAAAAAAATTTAGAAAGAATATTTGCACACAAAATAAATTCTAGAAAATCTATCGCCCTTTAACGAAAGACCTTAAATAAGATAAAAATAGTTTTGTGAAATAATTCTAAATGAGTATTTTAATAACTAAATATATTATTTATATATAGATATATATAGATGAGGCTATATAAATCCAAAGATATATTTGTAAACAGAATAAATTCTAGAAAATTTTACTTTATAAAGCTTTAATAAAATAGTACACCCAAAATATTTTATAATTAATAATTAGATATTTATCTAGTTATAATAAATCAAATAATTATATTTATCCAATCAACTAAGTAAATAACTAAATGGATATCCAGCAAAATAGGATAATAGTAAATAATATGCAATTCTTAAAAAATTTTTTTGCCTAATTTGGCTTGGAGATTTATGGGATGCTAATTATAGGAAGTTTGGATAGAAAAATAACCATAAATAATTTATTTATATAAAATATCTAAATATTTAACAGAAGAATCTATGGTTGTCACACTAATGTCATACTAAGGCAAGGGATCAAATTTTGTGCTACGAAAAGATCCTACAGGTTGTGTCTCTGGCGTAGGCTACTTCCTATGAAGGACGATACAGATTTTGGGACTATCCTATATCATTAATGTCCATTCAACGGTGAAGTATCATAATAAAATCATTAGATTTTAATTGATTTGAAAAATAATCTAAAACAAATACAAAAAATACAAAATACACACATGCTACCTATTTTTGGGGGAGGAGGTTTACAATCTACCCAACTTACAAGAATTTGTCCTCAAAATTAACACTAACATATCAAATCACTATAGCTATTAACACTTCATTGCTAGCTAGTAGTGCTTCCTAAAAGGTTATAGCCAGCCATCGTAACACTTTTTTTCCTTATTGTCTATACACTATTCTTTTTTCCTCTAACTCGTCTACACTACCCAACTTACAAGAATTCTACTAGTAGTCAAAGTCTTTGAGGCTACTGTCTAGGTTGTAGGACCAGTTTATTTATTGGGACGAGATTTTTGGGATACTTGTCTGGAATCTCATAACCATAATTTTTCTCCGTAATCATCAAGTATCGTAGTCTAATACTGCCATACCACCTGGCCAGTATGGCTGCAAATAATTTTACTATTCTACCATAATCGTCTAGCTGCAGCTGTCGCTACCTCGCAAGCGATTTATCATAGCCATCAGTTCGTAAGAAAGTGCCTTCAATTCTTTCCTAAACTTTGTCTAAGTTTTAGGGCAACAATTAAGGTCTTGACTAACTTTATAAAACTATTTAGAATTATAAACGATTTCAGCAATCCAACTAATTCCTGTTAGACTAAAGGAATGTTACTCAAGGTTTAAAAATAATAAGAGAATACAGATATTGTTATAGTGCATATACATAAGGGTTATCATTATGAACTCATCTTTTAGTTATTAATCATTACTAACCCATTTATGTTTTAACTAACAAAATAAAGGGTGAGGTTGAAGTAAATCAAATAATTCATGATGGCACAAAAAGATGCAACTACGATAGAAAAAATTAAGCATGTGACAAGAATGGATATGGAAGAGAAGATGAGCAACCCAAGGGGATGAGATGCATGGTGATAGAAAAGAAAATACAACTACTACTATTTGTGTCATCCATTAGTATCATGGGTATGCCATCTAGTTTAAGTATTAACATATCCTCATAACTGCTAAACCACCCTATATATAATTCTACATCTATTTTTAGACCTAAGATCTTGTGTCATAATGGGGTCATAATTATGCAATGAAAATTATAACTACAAGGTCGTACCTGTATCTACGACTTCTTGTGCCTGCGCTCCCATATTCATCATAATGAATGCTTGACCTTGTCCTTGGTTGTTCAGCTGGGGTTTAGCCTTCTCAATTTAGGCAGACTGTGGAAGAAATAGTGTATCACTTTGGTATCCTATATTTGAGGGTGTATGAGGTGTCCCTGATTCTAATGCCATTAACCTCTGGATCTGCTGAGAATATTCTCAGGCTTGGTGGTGCTTGAGCCATATAACATGCACTGCCCCAATCGACGACGACAATCTCTTTGAATATGACCTATCCTACCATGAAAGTGACAAGTACGGAGCTCCTTGGTTGGATATGGAGCGGCCCTATATGGTTGTTGGTGTGCCAAAGGACGTCTGATGGGCCCTCCGTGTTGCATCTTTGCTTGTCCCTGCTGGGCCTTCGGTTGACTTCCCTTTCCCTTGTTGATGGCCTCTTGCAGCCTAGCCTTTGTCAATAATTTGACATAAGAGATCCGGGACTGTGAGCTAATGTATTGTTGGAGCTCCAGAGTTAGCCCACGGTGAAACCTCTTAGCCTTCTCCAAGTCATTGGGTATTAGGACAGCGCCATATTTACTGAGGTAGCTGAACTCTGCATCATACTCGTCGACTGTCTTGCTCCAGATGGAGGAACTGGTCGTACAATGCATTCCTTACGGTGGCTGAGAAGTACTTCCTCTCAAATCACTCCAAGAAATGTTCCTAAGTCTTACGTGTACCCAACTGGCGCTCCATCGATTCCTACCAGTAATGAGTGTTACCCTCTAGCTGGATCCTTATGCCTGTCATCCATAGATCTGTAGGCAGCTGTGATACTTCTAACAACTTCTTTATATTGGTAATCCAGTTTGTGGTCTCCTTTGGTCTCTTAATGCCTTTATACGACTTGGGGCAAATCTGTACAAAGTTCTTGACTGAACCAACTTGAGCTTGTTGTACTGGAACTAGTGCCTGGGCTGGTGCAGGTGCTAGTATAGCCATTCTCTCAAGTGCTTCCTGAAATTCTTGCCTCTACTCTGCTGCTTGCTGCCTCTGCTCTACAGCCTGTGCGGCTGCCTGCTGTCTCTGTTCCTGCATCATCATTTAGAAGAATTGGAACAGCTACAGCTGGCCGTCCTACAGTGCCGGGGGAGCTAGAAAATCCCCATTTGGCACCATGGAAGAAGTTGGTGGAACCGGATTGTTTGTCTGTCTATCCAGTCCTGGAAGAAGAGGAGTCGTTGAGGCTTCTCCTGGTGATTGGAATTTGAGCCCTGGAGACGTATTGTCCCTGGTGGCGGCACGTCCGCTACGCAAATTCATCTCTCTACAAGAGATGGACGGAGGATTAGGAAGAGTACGTGAATCAAGCAGGATGCAAGCACTTAAATAGGACAGGTTGGAAGAAATGTGAGTTATAGTCAAGTATGTATGAGATCCTATACTCTAATCCTATTTGCAGGCTTATTCGGTACAATATCGTAACCGAGACAATATACTCTTGACCTGCATGGGCCACCACTAAAATATGTCACGCTCAGTCCCATAATACGTAGGACTAGTAATACGTAACATGCCAGCCGTATGTATATGATAACTCCAATATATGGAAACCATAATACATACGTATGTTGTAATATGAATATTAAATCCACAAGTGGTAATATACTGTCGACATAAGTCACATGCAATCTATATCTCATCCACAGCACAAGTCATAGTAAAGAAATAACTAAATCAAAATAATGAGTCTGAATAATCCAAAAATGATAGTCGGATGAAGACAAATCCACTACCAATGACTATACCAAAAACTAAAATGAGAGAGGAGATCGGAACTCTAATATAAAATAAGATAATGATAGAAAAGTATCAACTAAGAGATCCATCGCTAGAGATAATCAAAGATGCTCAGAAGGTAAGACCTCATCGGCAAAAAATAATACTGCAGGTCCTGGCCCGTACTCCTGCGGATACTCCTGATCATCTATACCTGGCAAAGAGACCAGGTACTCAAAGGGATGTAACAAGATACAAAAAATATCATGCCAATTTAATACAGTAAAATATTCATAAAGAATAGATAGAAAATATACAAGTACGCTGTACTAGACAATCTATATAAAAATGCATAATGAGGATAACTTTTCAACGTATAGGCAGGTGTAGGTTACTCTAATACACACGCTATCTTATAACTCATGAATACTCAAACGTACATGTACTATTAATCGACATACCTCGAGGGTAGCGACCATCGTAACACCAAATTGACATACTTCGAGGGTAGCGACCATCGCGACACAAATACCATAGTGCGTCAAGTTACTACGATTTACCAATGTGGGTAGCCCATACGCCTACTGACCATCCTCCCCTCCCATGATACTATGTGTCAAGTGTGTGTCAACAAATATAATATATAATTTAGGCTGAAAAGAAAATACATATAAAACACATATAACGAATATATAAAAATATGACAAGCATGCAAAGTACTGTAAGCAATTCAGCTAGGTATCTTGTCTGGTGTCCGATCAAAGTTTAGAAAATATTCTGGCTGCAAATATAGCGCCCCGTTCTCCCGGTGCGGAGAGCGCGGCTAAGAAACACAAGACGGTATCGTTCGATCGGGATAGATTGAATTAAGAACTCGTCCTCGTTATGGATTTGTTTCTTCGGAATCGATTTCCATATTCAGTGGACTGCGCCACAAGTATCGGCTTAGCGGCAGAGTCAGGAGGGACCTCTCCGCTGCTATCTTTTATTGCCTCGGTTTTCGATATCGCTTGTTGCTTTCGTGCCTTGAGTTGGTTTTGGGACTTGCTAGTTTTCTTGAACGGTTTCGATGGTTTTCATTATTTTCGTTCATTGACTTGCACTTCTATTCCGAGATTGGAAAGAGAGAAAGAAGTATTAATTGAGCTGTTCGTGTGCAGGTGAACGAGCAGTAGGCGGCTTGCGACCGGAGTCGTGAAGCGCCTCTTTCCTTCTTCTTTCCAAAATCTAAGTGAGTGGCTACCAACCCGATTAGCTAGTCCTGCTTCCAAGCTTCACAGCTAATAAATCTGTACTCTTCTATGCCCCGTTCAAACAATACCAAATAATAATAAAAGAAACCAAGATAAAAGACAAATATACTTGGTTATTATGCTTGTCAATCAAACCTGTGAACTGTTGCCTTATCGTATGCTTGTTCGTACAAATGTTCTATAAAACGTGCTAAGTATAGAACACATCTTGTATATGCATAATTGTTCAGGGAGGCTATGTTAAATGAATCATGTATTACTGCTTGTCGTGCACTCGTGTTCTTGCACTCGTGTTCTTGCAATCGTGTTGCCTCAACTGCATAAATTGTTAACTTGTTAATCGTATTCGATCATGGACAACTTGTACACAAGTTATAGTTCTGCGGACGGTCGCTGGGGCACTGGCACCGATCCGATCCGGGCGGAACTCGTGTATAGTCATCGTGTACGGGATAAGATGGCTTACAGCGCCTCGTGTACTATCGTTGCATGCTATCCTTGTCTCGGACTAGTCCATTATGGCAACCATGCCAGTGATCATCGTGTATATTTAAACCTGTTGCATACTAACTTGTGTCTTCGTGGCAGGGAAGGCATGGTAAGTATTGTGCAGGTAATTCAGACGGTCAGGTAAAATCCACCTAACGGTGGCACGTTCATTTCAGTAAATTCAATATGCTGCTTACTTGTAAATGAACTAAGGCAAGATAAAAACCCACAAATATGCATGCTTCACTAAACAACGTGTTGATTGGTATAGTCAGGCTAGCTCGCCTTCACCAGCATGTTTCAATATGCTGACCCTCGTTGAAACAGGTTCTCCGCACCAAGGCGAACCGAGCGAGGAGCTGAAGTCGTCTACCCGATCCAGTCCAACTGTTGGCGCATCTTCACCGCGCCCTCGAAGCCTTTTGAAGTCCGAAGCTGCAACTCTTCATACACAAATGCAGCTCCTTGGCAAAGCCGTCCTCCAGCCTGGAGGTCTTTATCATTTTGAGTTTATAAAAGAATGTAATGTACAGGACTGCTATCTCATTTTGAGTTATCTCTTTTGTAAGCCGTTAGGCATATTAGCTGACTCGTTCAAGAGTTTGTAATAGATGTTCATTATCAATAAAGAGAACTTTTCTATGTTTCAAATCTGTGTTTCAATTTATCTGCGTACTTTGAATATGTGCTTGCTATACAAATTATTAAAGCCTTGTGCGGGCGCAACTCCAGGCCCGCACGGCGGTCACGATTCGGGGGATGCCTCATTTGATTCTACGGAATTGGGTCGTGACATAGTGGTATCAGAGCACAGATTCAAAGTTACTTAGACTTCGTGCTGGAAAAGTTCCTTTAACGATCAAATTCCTGTGCGAACTCTTGAACTCGCTAGGCCAAAATGAGATACGTTCATGCAATAAGTCCATAATACATTATGATCCTGATGTAATTTACCTTCTTTTGAAGGAATGGCTCCAGCGCAATCTGCAGCGCAAACTCCGGACGAAACGCAAGGCCAAGAAAGTAGTTCGGATACTTCGGGAAGTTCAAAGAGCAAGCGAGCCGTGCCAAGCATCGATCCCGTCCAACGAATGTTGTAGATGTTGGAGGCAAACCAACAAAGGGACGAGGCTCGCTATGAACGGACCGAGAAGCGGGCGGAAGAGAGTCAGCTCAAGTTTCAAGACAATATAGAAGCACGATTCTCAGTCCAACAAAAGCAAGTAGATACCCTACAGCAGATCGTTCAGACTTTGGCATCCAACCAGTCCGCGGCAACGCCAGCGACTCCGGTGGAACAGCCCGTGCTTGAAGTAGAGATGCTGCAAATTCCAAGGGCGAGGGACGTGACTGCCTTCGACTTTGGCCACTTCAAGAAAGTCTGCAACACCCCATTCAACGGGACTGAGGACCCAGTCGTAGCTCTAGATTGGTTGGCCGAACTTGAAGATCACTTCGCTCTGTTAGAGTTTCCCGAAGAGAAGCGTTCGCCTGCGCGCAACTACAACTCCGCCTCAACGCACATGATTGGTGGGACGTGCATCGACGATCTCTCCAATTTGATCACGGAGAGGAGGCGATCTCGTGGACGACCTTTCGTACCGCGTTCGAAGAGGAGTTTGTACCCCCTCCAGTACAACGTCAAATGGAAAACGAGTTTGTACAGCTGCGGCAAGGCAGCATGACAGTTAAGGAGTACTCCACCGAATTCAACCGACTCTCCAAATTCGCTAGGGCCTATTTACCTGATGCAGCGAGTCGAGCTAGAAGGTTTGAAGGTAGACTACGCTCTGCCATCCATTCGCACGTAGCCGTTCCTCAGTATCGTATGATACGTGAAGTCATGAATCACGTCCTATCGCTTGAACCTCACTATCCTCACGTTCCTGTCGGCGCTGTGCATACCTACACTCACAAACGCCAAAGCAACGATAGAGAAAATACTGCTGCAAAATGCCCTAACAACGGAGGGCACCAAAGAGGAAACCCAGGGCCATCGTGTAATTTCTGTAAAAAGCGTGGGCACACTGCCAACAATTATCGTTTAAGACTTGGGTTATGCCTAGCGTGTGGACAATTAGGCCATGCCATTAATTCATGTCCGAACCTTCCGGATCGTCGTCCCCAACGAAATAATTCCTAACGGTAAGTTCTACCCTAAGTTTCGGGACGAAACTTCCAATTAGTTGGGTAGGATGTAGCGCCCCGTTCTCCCGGTGCGGAGAGCGCGGCTAAGAAACACAAGACGGTATCGTTCGATCGGGATAGATTGAATTAAAAACTCGTCCTCGTTATGGATTTGTTTCTTCAGAATCGATTCCCATATTCAGTGGACTGCGCCCCAAGGATCGGCTTAGCGGCAGAGTCAGGAGGGACCTCTCCGCTGCTATCTTTTATTGCCTCGGTTTTCGATGTTGCTTGTTGCTTTCGTGCCTTGAGTTGGTTTTGGGACTTGCTTATTTTCTTGAACGGTTTTGATGGATTTCATTGTTTTCGTTCATTGACTTGCACTTCTATTCCGAGATTGGAAAGAGAGGAATAAGTATTAATCGAGTTGTTCGTGTGCAGGTGAACGAGCAGTAGGCGGCTTGCGAGCGGAGTCGTGAAGCGCCTCTTTCCTTCTTCTTTCCAAAATCTAAGTGAGTGGCTACCAACCCGATTAGCTAGTCCTGCTTCCAAGCTTCACAGCTAATAAATCTGCACTCTTCTATGCCCCGATCAAACGATAAGAAATAATAATAAAAGAAACCAAGATAAAAGATAAATATACTTGGTTATTATGCTTGTCAATCAAACCTGTGAACTGTTGCCTTATCGTATGCTTGTTCGTGCAAATGTTCTATAAAACGTGCTAAGTATAGAACACATCTTGTATATGCATAATTGTTCAGGGAGGCTATGTTAAATGAATCATGTATTACTGCTTGTCGTGCACTCGTATTCTTGCACTCGTGTTCTTGCAATCGTGTTGCCTCAACTGCATAAATTGTTAACTTGTTAATCGTGTTCGATCATGGACAACTTGTGCACAAGGTATAGTTCTGCGGACGGTCGCTGGGCACTGGCACCGATCCGATCCGGGCGGAACTCGTGTATAGTCATCGTGTACGGGATAAGATGGCTTGCAACGCCTCGTGTACTATCGTTGCATGCTATCCTTGTCTCGGACTAGTCCATTATGGCAACCATGCCAGTGATCATCGTGTATATTTAAACCTGTTGCATACTAACTTGTGTCTTCGTGGCAGGGAAGGCATGGTAAGTATTGTGCAGGTAATTCATACGGTCAGGTAAAATCCACCTAACGGTGGCACGTTCATTTCAGTAAATTCAATATGCTGCTTACTTGTAAATGAACTAAGGCAAGATAGAAACCCACAAATATGCATGCTTCACTAAACAACGTGTTGATTGGTATAGTCAGGCTAGCTCGCCTTCACCAGCATGTTTCGATATGCTGACCCTCGTTGAAACAGGTTCTCCGTACCAAGGCGAACCGAGCGAGGAGCCGAAGTCGTCTACCCGATCCAGTCCAACTGTTGGCGCATCTTCACCGCGCCCTCGAAGCCTTTTGAAGTCCGAAGTTGCAACTCTTCATACACAAATGCAGCTCCGTGGCAAAGCCGTCCTCCAGCCTGGAGGTCTTTATCATTTTGAGTTTATAAAGGGATGTAATGTACAGGACTGCTATCTCATTTTGAGTCATCTCTTTTGTAAGCCGTTCGGCATATTAGCTGACTCATTCAAGAGTTTGTAATAGATGTTCATTATCAATAAAGAGAACTTTTTTATGTTTTAAATCTGTGTTTTAATTTATCTGCGTACTCTGAATATGTGCTTGCTATGCAAATCATTAAAGCCTTGTGCGGACGCAACTCCAGGCCCACACGACGGTCACGATTCGGGGGACGCCTCATTTGATTCTACGGAATTGGGTCGTGACAGCAAACACATCACGTCACAATAGCACAAAGAGAGAAAGATGTACGAACGTCTCCGGATGCTGAAAAAAATATCACCAACGTTCCCGGAATAAGCGAGATTGCAAGATAACTATATCATTTCGTACAATTAGGACACAGGGGCAAAAATATATTTTTTGGCCAAAGTAGGGTCCACATGTGGGCCACTTTGCACCAAAATATGTACCATGGGTAAAGGTCTCTAAATGGGACAAATAATAAGCTAAACAAATCCTAAAAGATGATACGAAATCAACGATGTGTCCATCTTTGGATTCCTGTGACCCGATCACAAAATTGCCATTCAAGTCAAACCATGGGCCCACAAATAGCCGGGTCAGTCAACTATCTCAAAATTGCGTAAAATCTGGGTCAGCGAACCAGCATGATACCACGAATCCAATAGTGTAAGTTTTGTCACATTTCGACGAATGTACACAAAGTAGGGTAGTTTTTTGCAAAAGTCGCAATTTGGAAACTTTTTACGGATACTGGTTGATTCCGACGCGTACACACGTCTGAATCAACTTTCGCGGAAGCTCACACGTCAAGGTATACCATAGGTGCCTTTTGATAAATTTGGTACGCGATGAGGCGGTCCCGTTTAGTGGGGCGCACTACGTATCACCTGTTTTCAAAAAATTTAAACAAGTTTTTCATGATTTTTCATTAGGTTTTTTAATATAGATTTAACTATCAAAATTATGCATACAATAGGTCATTTTAATTCTGGTTATATTAACTAGCTATTCGAAAAGAAAAATCATAATTTAATTGAATAGATTGGAAGAAAATCGCCTTCCAATATGGGACGTTTGATTGGAATTTCTGTTTTGGTGTATGTCTGCAGTTTCAATTTTTTTTCCAGATTTACGAGCTCAGTTTCGCATGGATATAGTCCTATTTGATCCAAACTAATTGGCAAAGATTGAAGAGGGTCTTCTAGCCTATGCATAGGAATTAATAGGTCGGATTTCTACTACACCGATAGAGAGAAATCATACTGTGAATAGAGGTACCTTGCTGTGCTCAACAAAGTTGAGATTGGGTTCTACGGTGATCACTGGCAGGTCCGCGGGGTTCGTGCGATAGCTGTAGTCATAGAGGAGGGTCGCTGGCCTACCGGGATGTCGTCGAGGGTGGCACAGGAGGAAGGGGATTAGGGTTAGGGCTTGAGTTTAGGCTTCATATATATATATATATATATATATATATATATATATATATATATATATATATATATATATATATATATATATATAGACAAGGAGAGGGGGGAGTCTGGGTTCCGCGGGTGGGTTGGTTTAGGAGTTGAGTTTTATATTATTTATTATTATTATTATTATTGTTATTTTATTTTATTTTTATTTTCTTATTAATAACTATATATTTAGTTACATATATATTTACATATATAGATGAGGTTATAAAAAAATTCAAAAAGAACATTTGCACATAAAATAAATTCTAAAAATCTATTCTAGAAAATCTATCACCCTTTAAGAAAAGACTTTAAACAAGAAAAAAATAGTTTTGTAAAATAATTCTAAATGAGTATTTTAATAACTGAATATATTATTTATATATAGATATATATATATGAGGCTATATAAATCCAAAGATATATTTGTAAACAGAATAAATTCTCGAAAAAATTCTAGAAATTTTTAATTTGTAAACTTTAATAAAATGCTTAACCTAAAATATTTTATGAAATATTTTGTAATTAATAATTAGATATTTATCTAGTTATAATAAATTAAATAACTGTATTTATCCAATCAACTAAGTAAATAACTAAATGGATATCCCACAAAATAGGATAATAGTAAATAATATGCAATTCTTAAAAAAAAAGAAAAAAATTTTAATTTTGCATGGATAATTATGAGATGCTAATTGTAGAAAGTTAGAAAAAAAAACCACAAGTAAATTATATACATAAAATATCTAAATATTTAACACAAGAATCTATTGTTGTTACACTAATGTCATACTAATGCCAAGGGATCGAATTTTGTGCTACAAAAAGATCCTACAGGTAGTGTCTCCGGTATAGGCTACTTCCTATGAAGGACGGATTTTGGGGCTATATTATATCATTAATGTCTAAACAACGGTGAAGTGTCCTAATAAAATCATTGGATTTTAATTGATTTAAAAAATAACCTAAAACAAATACAAGAAATACAAAATACACACAGAATATCTATTTTTGGGGGAGGGGATTTACAAACCTGGAAAGGAACCAGCTCCTCAGAGGGACATAACAAGATATATAGAAATATGCCACTAATGATATGAAAGTACTACAATAAAAGAATGATGAACCAAGCTAAGTGTAAATGCAATGAGAACCACGTCGATGCATGAGCAGTAGGCTAAATGGGATCGACATAATTCTCTCGGAAAAACAGAGGCCTAAATATAGCGTAGTGTCGTAGACACCAGAGGCCTACTCTCTCTCTCTCTCTCTCTCTCTCTCTCATAATAATAAATTCATGGTCGTCATACTCGGTACTCCGACGGAGATGGTGAGTTACAAAGGAAAGTGAAATATAGCCCAAACGTCTAGTGAGTGTTCTACCCACCAAATGCTGCTGTATCGGTCGTGCACCACGACATGTCCATCTCCTAATTCTGAGTCAAGATCAACTATCTAAATTTTGCAGTCACGCATCTTGATTGTATCAGTATACTGCTGGTACAAGAGTATACGTCCACACATGTACCACTCTGTGTAATAGATGTGTCAAGGTCATAGAGATATTGGGACACCACTCAAATATGGGATTTGGATTCTAAGTACTAAGTCGTGCGTAATCGGTCCAACACCGACTTGCATACAAGTTATTCTTGGACGCACATTATCTTGAAATTAGAATAATAAAATAAAATAAATGCAGTTGCAGTATTTAAAAATTGTAACCCAGAGCGGCAAGGTATACTTGCCTTGATCCTGTAACTTGAAGGAAGAAGAGGGTATAAAACCTGAGTCCAAAAAACCAAAGATACCTAGATAATAATATAAAATTAACTATTTATGGTTTTCCTACATATCCCTAATACATTTATGACCACGAAAGATTTAAAATAGAAATACACTAAATGGTTATAACACCAGAATCCAATCCATTACTAAATATTTTCACCACCCATTTTCTACTGCTACATCTCATTTCTAGTGGCACATACCCAAAACACAATCATATAAATAAATATTTATTTGAACCCATAGTTTTCCTTCTATATTCAATCATAACCATAGCAGCCCATCTTTCTACTTACGTATTAAACCTTAGTTGACATTTTGGCAAACACAGAATAACACAATCCTCTACAACCCGTATTCCGGATTGTGCAAGTGCTTCCCTACATATAGGTATATGATTATCCAGACTAGTACTTTAATCATACTCTTCACATGCATACATGTATGCTAATAGTTCTTCTTCATTTCTTATTCATTGGAAATCCACTCACAGTCAGACTAGAAATACAATTGCTAAACTTTTCCCATGGATATTCAATTTTCCTAGCATCAACTTTTCTCAGATTTTTCAAACATCTATTCATATGTCCCCTAGTAACACCACACATAATAATGCCTAATTCCTTACAAGAGAACATCTATTAAGACCATGCATTCTATCATAATTCCAGCCACACACAAGGGGGCACAACTACAAGGAGGAACATAACAAATAATCCTCAAAACCACTCAAAACCAACTGCTATTATAAATAATATCAATATACATTATCTTTTATTTAACCACATGATCACAACTACCCATTCGATCTTATCTTAGTCATCTTTCATTCACATGTTATACTCATCAAGAAATTCTTGCTCGTCTGCAGTCCGCACACACCATGTAGACCCATTTCCAAACACACTCCTTCACCTTATATTCACCATAACAACCTACACCATCATATGTAGTCTCCTCATCATCCATTTAGTCTCCTCATCATCCACTTAACCATATATCACCTACCGGTAATATAGTTGGAAGAACACACGCACGCGAATGATATATCAACATAGATGGAAAGAACATATAAATCTATGAACGAGTTGTCTAACTGATGAAGAAAATATATACCCTACACGAAGAGGAAGGAGATTACCGACTCGACGTGCGATCAGAAATAGGGACGGAGTTGTTGCTGCTGGGGTCGCACGTTCGGAATGCCGAAAAGATCGCCTACAGTGTCGTAGGATAGCTTGATGACCAAAAATGAATGGGAAACGTGCTGGAGTGGTTGCTGGACGGAATGTTTTCTGTCTTGCGGTTCTGAGGAGGCTCCGACGTTAACTTCAACCTGCTGCGGTTACTGCGTCTCTACTCGCCAATGGTCGGTTGGATAGCGGTTGCTGGTGGTAGTCCGGTCGTCGTCGAAACGATGGTGGCAAGGTCTGAAATGACGAAAGGAAGGAAGAAAGAAATGCTTGAGGTTGCTAGCTTAATGGGATGGGGTGTTTGTTTGAAGAGAGGCGGCTGGTGTTTTGGTTTTAGTGCTTGTGAAGCAAAAGGATAGGAGGGTATTTGTTGAAGGAGAAGGAAACAAGGGATTGGTTGATGGATGCTTTTCTAGTGTACATACGTACAATGCAATGTACGCTGGTTAACAGCAAGGAGCTGTTGCTTCCAAGCAAGTGCAACATGGGTTCGGGTATGGGTTAGCTCGTTTTCAAGGCTTGCATCAGAAGTGAATAGGGGTTGGGCACAGCACCATGCACAATCAGTATTAGACTTTCCTTAGCTCAATATCGATCCAGTGCAAAAAGTTTATTGGCTAGGCTTTGTAGAAGTATAACTAGATGCTGACTGCTCCTTAGTTCATGTGAAGGCTAAGCCTAGGTTGGGTGTTGGTGTGAGTTGGCTTAACATTCAAATGCAAGTGGTTGATATTAGTCTATAAAGTTAAAAGATAAGACTAATACATATAGTAACTAAATCTAATAAGCCCTTTAAGGATAATATTGATAACACTTGGTGATATTATAACTAGGCTATCAAAAAAATAATAAATAAATAATACTTTAAATTTAAATACTAGTAATTATTAAAATACTAGCTATTATAAATAAATAAGAAAAATATGAGGGTTTACATGATTGTTGGTTTGTAGTAGTGACCCCTCATGTCTCACAGCTTTACCGTATATGCAGAGTACCAGAGTGCTCTAAGTATACGTAGGCCTTATCTGTCCTATTTTTCAGTATTCTAGTTCTAGGGCCTGATACAGTTTTAGTGGTGGCCCATGCAGGTCCGTCTGAGCGGATTATGTCTGTCTGAGCAGATTTGATCTGGTTTTTATAGATATGTGGGGATCGTTGCTGTTGCTAGATGTCTCAATCTTAAAATATTTTCCTTGATCCCTAGTAATTTATCTCCATCCCTGATTCTTGATCTGATACCTGCTTATTCGTTGATCTATCATGTTATTCGTTTGACACTTGTGTCCTTAACTTTCAGGAACATTGTTCTTGTTACTATCGGCCAGATGGACCGAGGGCAGCTCGAGGAGGGTCAGCATTCGGGAGCCCAGCATATTCCTGAAGATCAGCCTCAACATTCAGGGGCAGAGTCCAGAGTAAATCCTGAGGTTGATCGACCGGCAGTACCGGACCAACAGGCAGCACATGTGCACCCAGTTTAGCCCGAGCAGACCGAGGGTGTTGCCCGAGCACTGATGGATGTCCTACGAGGTTTTATGACGACCCACCAGCCCCAGAGTGATATACTCAATAAGTCTATCCCGACAGCATTGGAGCGAGGTGGTTCTCATATCCCTAATTCTGTGACCAGCTTCAGGCGTCTCAGTGTTCCGTACTTTTATGGCACAGAGGACGCAATTTCGTCCGATGCTTGGTTGCAGGACACTGAGGTCATCTTATAGGCAGTAGGGACTATGGTTATAGAGCGTGTAGCAGTAGTGAGGCTATAGTTGTTGGGCTTGGCTCGCGATTAGTGGGCAGCGCATGAGCTTTCTCTCATAGCACCGATTCCATGGACAGTTTTTACTAAGAGATTTCAGGCGAGGTATTTTGATGTTTTGTCATGTTACGAGCTTCAACAGAGGTTTAACTCTCTTAGACAGGAGAGCAGGACCGTCGAAGGTTACACGACGGAGTATGCGAGACCCAATCGATTTTCTTCCACTTTGGTAGCGACCGAGTTGGAGAGGGCGAGGAGGTTCCAACATGGACTCCATTTATATATTTTATGTCGGTGGAGCAGCAAGGAGGTATGAGTATACATCGCAGAGGATTATCGATCGAGTTGGGAGTCAAAAATGACCTAATGTTTGAGGAGGGTCAACATCCCATTCATCAGCACCAGATCCAGCAGTTAGACCTTGACGATTGGATCCTCGAGGGCAACAACATTATCTCAGCAGTCTTGCCAGACGTTCCCTCAGCAGAAGCAGTCATCCTCTTCTTCTTCTTCTTCCCGTAGTTATTTTTATTGCGGGAAACCAGGATATATTGTATCAGAGTGCCATAGTGAACAAAGATTATGCTTGGGATATGGGGCATTAGACTACATGGTTGGGACATGTCCTAGGAGGATCCAGAATGGATCATCATCGACCCAGTCAGTAGTTCAACCAGCAACGCCACAGTTCAGGGCACCAGCACCTGTACCGCAGAAAATTTAGAGGACTTTGCCTCAACAGGCTCAAGAATTCCGACAGAGGTCACAGCAGTATGCGCAGGCCCAGGCACAGGTGAGACCTAGAGATCAGCAGCAGAGGGGACCATAACCTAGAGGACAATGTCGAGCTTTCTTGCTATCGATTGAGGAGGCTGTAGTAGTAGGAGAGGTAGTAGCAGGTACCATTCTAGTCCTTTTTTATTCAGCTTTATTTGATTCTGATACATCGCATTCATTTAATTCTGCACGCTTTACGACACGAGTTGGATTGGAGTTCGATTCCTTATCTATAAGGTTGAATATACTTACTGGTAACGGTCTTATGGGATTAAATAGAGTATATCCCTCATGTAGAGTTATAGTGTGCAGGAGAGAGTTTCTTACGAGGCTGATAAAGTTTCTTATGGGAGATTATGATGTGGTTCTTTGGTTGTATTGGTTGAGTACGAGACACATGACGATAGATTGCCATAGTGGCAAGGTTATCTTTCGTGTACCGGATGGAGAGGAGTTATCATTTTTGAGAGGTGTAGTAGAGTCACCGGATGTTACATTGATGATGGCGGAGACCAAGGAGGCACAGTTTTCCAGGATAGTTTGTGAGTTTCTTGACATATTTTTCGATGAGTTACCAGGTGTACCACCAGTTAGAGATATGGAGTTCTATATTGATTTGATCCCAGGAGCAGAGCCAGTATTAGAGAGAGTTTATAGGATGTCACCATCTGAGTTGGAGATCTTGTACCCGATGATTGAGGAGTTGAGAGCCAAGAGATTCATTAAACCTAGTACATTACCTTGGAGAGCCTCGTTACTTCTTGTTAAAAAGGATGGTTCATCATGTTTAGTTATTGATTATAGAACACTAAATGAGGCAACCATTAAGAACAAGTATCCCTTGCCCAAGATAGATGACATATTTGATCAGCTCAATAGGGCGACTATATATTTTAAGATCGATTTACGGTCTGGGTATCATCAGATCAGAGTCAGAGAGCAGGATATACCCAAGACGACGTTCAGATCTTGATATGGTCATTTGGAGTTCCCAGTTATGCCATTTGGAGTGATCAATGCACCAGCTATATTCATGTCACTCATGAATAGTATCTTCATGCCTTACTTAGACTAGTTTGTGATAGTATTTATTAATGATATCTTGGTCTATAGTCGGAGTAAGAAAGAGCATGGGCAGCATCTTCGCATAATTTTTAAGATTCTTCAAAAGTAGCAGTTGTACACAAAGTTTAGCAAGTGTGAGTTCTGGCTTGATCGTATCTCATTCTTGGGACATATCATTTTCGGTAGAAGAGTCAAGGTGGATCCTAAGAAGGTGGAGGCTATTAAGAGTTTGCCAGTACCCTATATATCTTCAGATGTGCGTAGTTTCCTGGGTCTAGCAGGTTACTATAGGCAATTTTTGGCAGACTTTGCGAGGATCTCCGCACCCTTAACATGACTGACATGTAAGGATGTGCGCTTTGAGTGGTTAGATGCTTGTCAAACTTTGTTCAAGAAGCTCAAGCAGAGTTTAATTTCGGCTCCTATTCTAATACTTCCAGTGGGACCAGATGGATTCTCAGTATATTATGATACTTCATGAGTGGGACTAGGGTGTGTCCTTATGCAGTTTGGCAGAGTGGTAGCATATGGATCTGAATAATTTTGAGACCATGAGAAGAGTTATCCAATGAATGATCTTGAGTTGGCAGCAGTAGTGTTTGCACTTAAGCTCTGGAGGTATTACCTTTATGGTGATCGAGTGAAGATTTTCACAGACCACAAGAGCTTGAGGTATGTGTTCACATAAAAGGATCTCAACATGCGTCAGAGGAGATGGCTTAAGTTATTATTAAACTACGATATTGACTTTCAATATTATCCAGAGAAGGCCAATGTCGTAGCAGACGCCTTGAGCAGGAGAGGAGGAGCATACTTCTTGACAGAGCAGTGCCATATTTTTGAGGTTCTACAGGAGATGGGTATTGAGGTAGTATTATTTGGTAATATCGATTTTATGGAGAGTCTACAAGTTCAGTCTTCTATAGTTGAGAGGATCAGAGCAGAGCAAACTGGTGATGTCAGACTTTACCAGCTCTGAGCAGAGTGTGAGTCAGGACGGAGACCAGAGTTGAGCATTCACGAGATGGGACTCTCAGGTTTGGGAGCCAACTTTGTGTGCCGAGAGAAGATATCGGGCATGAGATTATGTCAGAGACATACAATTCTCAGTACTCAATACATCCAGTAGGAACAAAAATGTATCAGGATATTCGTTAGCACTTATGGTGGAATGGTATGAAGAGGGAGATAGCTCAGTTCATTTCTTGTTGTTTAGTCTGTCAGCAGGTCAAGGCTGAGCATCAGAGACCGACCAGACTACTTCAGCCTTTACAAAATTTAGAGTAAAAGTGGGACCATATTACCAAGGACTTTGTAACCGATCTTCCTAGATCCCCGTCTGGTAGAGATGCTATATGGGTTATAGTGGATCGCCGTACGAAGGTTACTCACTTTCTTCCTTTAAGAATGGTCCAGTCTACGGAGTAGCTAGCAGAGATGTATATGAGACAGATAGTCAGATTGCATGGTATACAGGTTAGCATATTCTCAGATAGAAATTTACGGTTTATGTCTTATTTCTTCCAGAGCCTACAACAGAGTCTGGGTACTAGGTTGAAATTTAGTACAGTCTACCACTAACAAACAGACAGACAATCAAAGTGTACTATTCAGACTTTGAAGGATATGCTTTGAGCTTGTACACTGGACTTTGGTGGTTTTTGGGATGATCACATGTATTTAGTAAAGTTCTCCGATAATGATAGCTTTTAGGCGAGCATTTAGATGGCACACTTTGAGTCTTTGTATGGTAGGAGATGCATATCATCGTTAGCTTGGAATGACATTGGCGAGAGGAATATGTTTAGTCCAGAGATGATTGCTCAGTCGGTGGGAGTGATCAGGTAGATCAGAGAGCATCTCATAGTGGCTCAGGATCACCAGTGTTTGGGCAGAACAACACCGTCGTCTTCTTGAGTTCTCTGTCGGTGACATATATTTCTGAGGATTTTGCCTACCCATGGAATTATCAGATTAGGATTACGGAAAAAGCTTAGTCCCAGATATATAGGCCCGTTCGATATTCTCGAGTGAGTTGGAGACGTATCATATCGTCTAGCTCTTCCACCATCGCTTCATGAGGAACATGACGCCTTTCACGTATCTTAGTTGCACAGGTATATTCCAGACCCGAACCATATCCTGGATCATTCTGAATTGTTCGTTGGTACCGACCTATCATATGAGGAGAGGCCTGTGTCTATTTTGGACCAGAGGAAGAAGATTCTCAAGAACCGGACTATCAGGTCAGTTCGTGTTGCTTGGGGGCATCACTCATTGGGTTAGTCGACGTGGAAGCACGAGGATGATATGCGTACTCGTTATCTATTTCTCTTCGACTAGGCAGGTATACTTATTCGTATACCCGTGTCCTATCTTAGCTTATGCTTGTGATTAATTTTGAGTTTATCTGTTATGTCTGTTAATTTACTTTCTAATTTTTTTTTGTTGCTAGGGAAATTTTATGCTCACATGAGTTTCTTATTTATTTTTGATTTTGAGATGGCTTTCTTAGATTTTCTTGTTAGTGATTTTGGAACCGTATAAAATTTCGAGGACGGAATTTTTCTAAGGATAGGAGAGTTGTGAGACTCGTCTCACAGTATTCGTATTTTATGCGGATGTGTATTTTGTACTAGTTATTGCATTTTATTAGATCTCGAGGAAGTCCAAAAATTCTCGAAATTATAACTTTACAACTTGACCGGTATACCGATGGTATACTAAAGTATACCGATGATATACTTTCTGACAGATATTTGTTTCACTTCCAAAATATTTTCGAGTTATTTTTGAAATATTTTCTCTATAAATAGTACTCGAGATATTTAATTTTCTTCTTTCTCTTTCTCTCTCCTTTCTTCTCTGTAGAAGCATGAAAAATACGCTGGATAGCTCTATGTAGCATGTTAATGCAGGGCAGCATAAACAGAGGACCTCAAAGCCATCAAACGTATAACGGAGCTTTTTCGCTAAGTACAGCGTAAAAAATGGCCTCAAGGACCATCCGTATAATGCAGTATGTCCAGGCTGCTTTAGCGTAAAATGGGTGCTACATCGCCTCTATAGCGTAAAACTCATCCCCTTTCAATGCAGCATTGAAGTGTACGAGGAACGCTTCGTATTTTTCAAAATGAACCTATCAGATCATGCAATAAACCTGACGTCTGGACTCCTGACAAAGGGTACTGCACGACTACCCAAGCGACGGCTATAATGATGGCGCGGCACTGCAACCCAGGCTGTCATTTACTGCCATTTCCTTGGCGTAGACCGCTTCTACGCATACAAAGGAATACGCTGCCCAGTTTTATACTAGCAGATGTGAGCTATTTACGCTCCGCAGAAGACAAATAGCCTGCCATGTCAAAAGCTGCTCTTCGTACAGGGCTCGAGGCGCGTCTCTGTATTTAATGCGCAGAGCGGTGACAGGTTCTCAAGGCACGTCTCTGCATTTAATGCGCCGAATACTGATAGATGCCCGAGGCACGTCTCTACATTTTATGCACAAAAGGGTGGCAGACCTTCAAAATACGCCTCTGTATTTAATGCACAAGATAATGGTGGATCTCTGCATTTAATGCAGGAGATTTGATTAAATGTCACCAAACCGTCGTCTAGTGACATTCCCTTTGCGCCAACTGCTCTTACGCATACAAAAGGGATACGCTACCCAGTTTTACACTGGCAGACGTGAGCTTCTTACGCTCCGCAAAAGGCAAACATACCGCCACATCAGCAGTTACTCTTCGTACAGGATTTGAGGCGCGTATCTGCATTTAATGCACATAATGATGGCAAATCTTAAAGATAAGCCTCTGCATTTAATACGCAGGATGGGGATAGATCTCTGCATTTAATGCAAGAGATTTGATTATATCTCCAAGAGCCGTAATTCAGGCTAAAACGTCCACATCACTCGGCGTCTATGCCCACTCGGCTTTTACGCCCCCTCGGCTTCTATGCCCGCTCGGCTTCTACGCCCGCTCGGCTTCTACGCCCATTCGGCCTCTATGACCACTCGGCTTCTACGCCTACTCGGCTTCTATGCCTACTCGGCTTCTATGCCCACTCGGCCTCTATGACCACTCGGCTTCTACACCTACTCGGCTTCTACGCCTACTTGGCTTCTATGCCATGGTGACATTCATTGGCTTCTACGCCAACCTCTTCTACACAAGGGATAACTTCCTACGTGACTTCTACGCCATGATCTTCGCAGCAGATATTCGCGTTTGTCCCTTAGTTGGACACGCGTCACATGCTCACTCAAAAGGTCATCTATACGCAAGCATTGGTTATTTTAAACCGTCGTATAAAAGGGTAATGTACTTTCCACTATTCAGTTTCTATGACGACTGAGTGGTCACTGTCACTAAAAACTCTATAAATAGAGACCTCTATCAACAGAGGAAAAGGTCAAAAAATTGAAAGTCGAACAATCAGAAATTGGTCAAGGAATCCAGTATCAGATCCAAGGTCGACAATTGGAAGAAAAGAAGGAGGAGAGAAAACGGTCGAGAGAGGGAGAGAAGAATCCAGAGCTCAGGCAAAGAGAAGGGATCAACGACTTTGTCATCGGACATCCACCCTCTTTCGCAAACTTCGAAGCTGCTTTCTGTCTTCTACGGCACTTCTTCATCATCGTGTGGTCCAAGGGCTAAAGTGATCAACTGCAGATCAGACACCTATAGCAATATTTACCCAGATTAAATAAATTATACTTCGATATTCCTCGTATAGGATCAAAATTGTACAATCTTGTTTGTAAACACCAACGAAGAAGAGCGGGGTTTTCTTTAAAATAAAGAACCTTGTCATTTATCGTATTTTAACTTTCGTTTATTTTATCCAAAACAAGATGGCGACTCTGCTGGAAACATCTTTCTCTTCTGACGAGGAAGCAATTGCTCAACACGATGTGGTATCCGTGGGATCCGTGAAGAAGACACTGGTCATCCAGTTCGACCAATCTGCCTACGAAGACATGCTTCAAACAGGGGGTAGCTCTCACTCTCTCTCAGTCCAAGACAACAGAAAGCTGCACAAGGTTTGGATGCCCAAGACATCCTCTACAATTCCTATGGACTCTCCGACCTCTCCGATTTCTCCGACCAACGAGGTTGTAGCATTGATCCCTCCGCGCCTTGCGCGTAAAATTCAGTCGCCTGTCTCTGGCTGGGCAGACAAAACTTCTGGCAATGCCTCAGCGCTAACCCAGAAGTATACTCCGCGCTCTGCGCATAAAATTCAGTCTCCCGTCCCTAAAGGAAAAGATGAAACTTCGAACAATGCCTCAGCGCTAGTCTAGAAGCTTACACCGTGCTCTGCGCGTAGAAACCAGTCTCCCTTCCCTGGCGGAGCAGACAAAATTTCTAACAATGCCTTAGCGCCAAATCAGAAGTTCCAAACGCGCTCCGCGCATAAAAATGCATCTGCCGTCCGCAGAAAAGCAGATGACCCCTGTAATCTACGCAAGGGAAAGCAAGCGGCGGACTACTCAACTTCTCGGCCTTTACGCCAGCAAGAGAAAAATCTGCCAGCCCTCCGGATTATGCTAGAGGCTGACGGCCGACTGAGGATATCCTCAGCTTTATGCCAACCGGAGCAGAGCTCCAAATTACACCAAGAGAAGCCCCTCAACGTAAAGAAGGCTCAATTTGCGGAAAGACACCCTCCTCGGGGATTATCTGCTACCCAGATGGCCAACCTGTTGTATGCAGGAGGCACAGGAAAAATTATGGTTCCCAACATCCGCATGCCAACTGATGTGAACAGAAGGAACAAGCCATCTTCTTCTTCTTCTGTAAAGACTCCTGACCAGCGTGACTACCTGATCCAGAAACACAAGGACGAGGGTCATAAACAGGCTTCAGTTCCCCTAACGGTCAAACGCGGGAAGATCTTGTGGGAGGATGCATCAACATCTAATGTCGTCATGACATGTGGACCACGTGAAGATTCTATCTTTATTATTCCTCCAACTTGCGACGACCAGCATCCAATAGTCTTCGGTTGCATGCGGAGCAGCCCGATCATGCAAGAAAAATTTTGCGAGTCTGAAACTGGCAGAATACAAATCCACAGATATAGCCCGCAAGCGTTAAAAATTATATAAAGCATGGGTTATGATTTGAAGCTAAAACAAGGCCTCAACGATAGAAAGGGCAGACGAACACCGTTGTATGGTAATTCTTATCGTCAACAAGCTCATTTTGGGTTGGGGTATACTACATCTCTTACAAAACCCAAATCTTCAAAGTCTAATCATGTACAACCAGAGGCAGGTCCTGCTAAATCAGCTTCTGTGGACAACTGCCACGACATGCCTGGGGGTAGCCTACCTCGACAAAACAGGGCGGCATCCAAAGTTAGGGGAAGAATTCCCTCAAGACCCGAAGATGATGCAGCGACGACGATCTTCCCGGAAGACCGTAAAACTCAGGCATCAGGATCCCGAAGACCAAAAGGGACTTTCTCCTTTAATGAAGATGACATCATTGGAATCTTCAATATGTTGATGGAGAAATGCAAGCTTCAGTTTCCCAACATCAGACGTCCTGATAAAGCTGGCAAAGTTGATCACCCAGATTATTGTCTCTTTTATCGGTACATTCATCATCCTACAAAGGCGTGTTATATACTGAAAAGGAGAATCCAGGAGATAATCGACGCCAAAATCATTACTTTGCATCTGTAAACAAAACAATGATCATCGCGAATCGGTCTTTCTAAACGTGACAATTCGCTCCCTTCAAGAATGTACCTGAGGAAGAGTCCCTAAAGTTTCCCCAATAGATTCTTCAGTACCGTCCTCGCTCGAGAAAATCACTCCACAGTGAATTATTCAGACATAAGTTTATGTACATATTACCTCTGAGCAGATATGCACCTCCATCCCCGATGGAATTGCAACCCAGAAGTTTGTCATGTTCATATTACCTCTGAACAAACTTTTTAAAACTTTGGCTACCGATTATCACGTCCATCTTACCTCTGATATCAAATGTCATTTCAACTTAACACCTGTATTGAACCCTAAGTACGCCAGTGGTGTTAGGCCCACAGAAACTTCCATGTCCATATTACCTCTGAGCAGATATGCACCTCCATCCCCGATGGAATTGTAACCCAGAAGTTTGTCATGTTCAAATTACCTCTGAACAAACTTTCTAAAACTTTGGCTACCGATTATTACGTCCATCTTACCTCTGATATCAAATGTCATTTCAACTTAACACCCGTACTTAACCCTAAGTATGCCAGTGGTGTTAGTCCCACAGAAACTGCAATGTCTATATTACCTCTGAGCAGATATGCATCTCCATCCCCGATGGAATTGCAACCCAGAAGTTTGTCATGTTCATATTACCTCTGAACAAACTTTCTGAAACTTTGGCTTCCGATTATCACGTCCATCTTACCTCTGATATCAAATGTCATTTCAACTTAACATCCGTACTTAACCCTAAGTACGCCAGTGGTGTTAGGTCCACAGAAACTGCCATATCCATGTTACCTCTGAGCAGATACGCACCTCCATCCCCGATGGAATTGCAACCCAGAAGTTTGTCATGTTTATATTACCTCTGAACAAACTTTCCAAAATTTTGGCTACCGATTATCACGTCTATCCTCTGATATCAAATGTCATTTCAACTTAACACCCGTACTTAACTCTAGGTACGCCAGTGGTGTTAGGTCCACAAAAAACTGCTATGTCCATATTACCTCTGGCAGGGCTTGTCCCAAACCTATTATTTGCACTCTCGTGCGCAACGAATAATAGGTCTACCAAAGAACCAGTGGCATGTCCTCAATGCCACAGTGTAATAGAGGTGGTCCCGAACATCACTTTCACTCAAGATGACATGCTGTTAAAACATAACAGGCATGACATACCCCTCTATTACACCGGATACGTCGGTTCCATGGAGGTCGACTGGATTCACATAGATCCGGGATCATCAATTAGCATCATTCCTCATAGTCTGCTCAGACCGCTGAGGATTCCTACCAATGAATTGGCTTACACCACCACTACAATCGTGGGTTTCAACGCCAGAAAGAGTAAGCCGTTGGGGAAAATTTGCCTGAGGATCCAGATCGGCAACCTCATATTGGTGGCTACGTGTTACGTCATTGATTCAGAGGTATCCTACAACATTCTGCTGGGCAGACCTTGGATCCACGACCACAACATCGTTCCTTCGACTCTACATCAATACTTTAAATATGTAGACGCCCAAGGAACAGTACAAACGGAGTTTGCTGACCTGAACCCGTTTAGAGGAGTAGAATCCTACTACTCCGATGTCGTGTTGTACTCTCAAGACTACACGGAGGAGGCGACAGCCGAAGCAGAGAAGGAATCCCACCGGGAGCCAGAAGAACCCTCTGCCGAACAACCGCTGTCAATCAAGGTGAAAGGACAGACTACTCGTCCAAAAGCCATAGAGCCTATGGCGATCCACCTGAACAAAACCAGGTCAGAAAAATGGGGTGATCCTCTAGTGATCACTTTGAACCAGAAGCCTCCATCCTTGGTCATCAACCTTCGGCGCAGCAGGCAGCCGACCGATGTAAATGCAATCGGGAACGAAGTTTTAGATGATAATAAACATCCTCTTTTTCAGTATATCGACGCTCAAATTCCGAACCAGGAATCCTCTCCCCATGACGACATAGAACCTATAGCACAAAAATTCTTGGAAGCTATAGATTCCAATCATCCGTATATGTGGGAAGTGGCATCATCATCCAATGTCACCACGACAAATGGACCACATGAGGATTCTATCTTCATTGTTCTGCCCACTTGCAGCAGTCAGCATTCAATAGTCTTCGGCCGCATACACAATGGACCGACCGTGCAAGAAGATTCTTCCGATGACGATGTCGGTAAAATACAGGTTCACAGATACAACCCGCAAGTTTTGAAGATCATACAAAGTATGGGTTCTAACTTGAAGCTGGAACCAGGGCTCAACTTTGGGAAAGGCAGACGAATATCGCTGCACGGTAATCCCTACTATCAACGAACTCATATAGGGTTAGGGTATACCACCTCCCTTGTAGCTTCTGAGTCAAATGAGGATATCTTTTCCTCAGCGCCCTCCGACTCATCTCATACTCTGGAACGAACATTATCAGTAAATATGGTAGTGACAAATTCCTTCGAAGCAGACGAACAAGAATCTGAACTGTTTGAGAATGACGCTTGGGCTCAGCAAATGGATACACAATGGGAGTTCCACTTCGAGCAGAGAGAACCTCCCACTGAAGATAAAGTTATCCAAATTGACGTTGGGGATAAACTTTTGCCAAAGCCGATATTTATCAGTAACAATCTTTCCGAAGCAGAAAAGGAAGAAGTTTTCCAGCTAATAAAAGAATATATCGATGTCTTTTCGTGGAATTATGAGGACATGCCAGGCCTTAATCCAAAGGTGGCCACTCATAAGCTCAATATATTGCCCGATTCGAAGCTTGTGAAGCAGCACCAACGCCGGTTTCGCCCGGATATGATGGACGCCATCGAAGCTGAAGTCAAGAAGTTGATAGCCTGCAGCTTCATCCGAGAAGAACAACATCCCGACTGGGTTGCCAATGTTGTCCCGGTCATGACAAAAAATAGGAAAGTACGTGTCTGCATCGATTACCGAGATCTGAATATAGCCTGCCCCAAGGATGAGTTTCCTCTTTCCATCACAGACGTCATGATTGATAATACATACGGTTTCAAACGTATGTCTTTCATGGATGGATTCTCAGGATACAACAAAATCAAGATGCATCCTGAGAACGAGAAGCATACTGCCTTCCGAACACCATTGGGGGTATATTGCTATACGGTCATGCCCTTCGGATTGAAGAATGTCGGGGCTATATACCAACGGGCTATGAGTGTCACTACCACATTTTCAGATAAGGGCAATTGTGTAATTTCACTATTTTAAATAATTATGTGCTTAATTTAATTTGCTGAGATTTTTATAAACTATTTATATATTATTATTAGTAATGTTTAGTGTTAGGTCTAACCCTAGAACTCATTAGGACAGACCCTAGTGAGTCAACCCTATTTGTAAACCCTATTCTAGCAAAACCCTAGAATTTTAATTTTAGGGTGGAACCTCAAACCCTAGAAGGCCTAAACCTGAGTCATTAGGTTCTACATGACCTACCATAGAGGGTTTAACCTAAAGCTACGCATGGAAACCCTAAAAATAGCTTAATATAAAAGGGAACCCTCTCTTCCTTCATGTAGAAAAGAGAAACCCTAGCCTCCACCAAAAGAAACCATCTTCCCACCCAATTTTCAAGATTAAACCCTAGGGCTTCCATTTTCCCCTCCAAAGCAAGGAGAAGCAAGGGGTTGGGTCAAGAAGCCTTGGAGAAGAAGAACCTCCATTGAAGAAGCCATCTCCCTAGGTAAAACCCTATTTTTATTCATTTTAAATTCTGTTTTCAGATGTTAATGCCCATTAGGAACCCACCCTAATGTTTAGAATTCAAATTTTAGGGATTCTACATGTAAACCTAGGAGATCTAGGGTTTTGGTGAATTTTCGAGTGTTCTCCCCAAATTTCTGGAACCCTAAACCTAGGGATTTCGTGTAGGCATGTTTACATCTCCTACATTTAGTTTTGATCTTGATTTTTAGGGTTCTAAGTTGGGTTCATGAGTAAACTAGGTGAAACTCTATTTCTACATGCAAGGTGTTTGCTGTTATGCCAAGAAGGAAGAACACCTATCTAATCTACCCTAATAATATCTAATTTGATGTATGATGTGTATATATATATATTTATACATATGTTTGTAGATGTGTTGTGTGTTTGGGGGAGAATGCACTGTGGGAGGGGGAGTGAACTGTGCACAGTCGGGTTTTGGTCCAGAACTGTGCAGTGATTACTGGGGTTCTGTGTGTATGTGGCTGTGTGTAATACTGAGAGGGATGCACATGTGTGTGTCCTAGTCTCCTACAGATTTCAGTGCACTGTGTGTGTGTTCTCAGGGTGCAGGAGGTTCAGTTTAGTGTGTGGTTGGGTATTATGTATCAGTATTCAGCACTTTGTGTAGGTTTACATGTGGGGTTGGTGTGAATAATTTCTGAGTGTGTCTGCAAAAGTGCTGTGTGTGAACAAATGTGAAACCTGTGTCACAGTGTATAGGATCAGATTGGATGGATTTTGTGATTTGTTTGTGCACATGGTAGTGAGTATGGGTAGATGCACTTTGGGGAAAGTCTGTTAAATCCAAGTGTGTGTGTTCTCAGTAAAGGTTAACAGTGTGTGTGTGTTATTTCAGAACCTGTGAGATTATCTATGAGTATGTATTAGGAACTTACACTGTGTGTGTCTCTGTTTTGGTTGTGTCTTAGTGTTCAGTATTATTGTAGAGTTTCAGTTTCTGTGTGTAAGTGTAGTGATTGGTGTCAGTAAGTGCAGTGTGAGATGACTGAAAACCTAGTCTCAGTTGATACCTGTGTGTGTATGGCTGAGGGTATCAAGTGTATTAGGTTTTGATGTTGAGTTTAAGCCTATGAGAGAATGTGAACTGAGTGTGAGAACCCCTATGCCAGTGTGTAAAACCTGTGCCTGTGTGTCAGTGTGAGTGATACTGTGTGGGAGTGATAGATTTTCCAGGTCCAATGTAAACCTATGAGGGTGTGTATCAGTTAGTCAGGATCTGGACAGTATGTATTTCTGCCTGAGTGCTAGTGTATGTGTATCAGCTAGATATCTGTGTATTAGATAGCTAGGTGAGTGTTTTCAGTAAGGGCGAAAAACAGAGTGCCTGTGAGTGAATTGTGAGGACTGTGTAACTATGCAGTCCTAGTATATCAGTAGCTAGTGCCTAGCTTGTGTGTGTCAATTAGGAATTTGTGTGTGCAGTGAGTTGGGAGTTGAGACCTAAGTGTGTGTGTGTGAACTGTGTAGTGTATCAGTTCTCATTAACTGATACTGTGAATCAGTGTCTGTGAGTAGGTGTAGGTCAGTGTGTTAGTCCCAGTATGTGTGAGTGATGGACTAGGGTTGGATTAGGGGATCCTGTTGAACAGTTTGATATGTGTGTTTAGGATTAGGATTATGTATCACTAAGTGAGTACCTATGTGTATAAAATCAATTGTATTTGGCATTGGTTAAATTGGTATCATGTATAGTAGGCGAGATACCAAATAGGTAATTAGGTATTAAGTTACTAGTTAAGTTATTAACTAGTATAAGTTAGGTATCCTTAGTATGATATAGAATTTGACTAGTGGACCTAGCATTGACCAGTAAACCTTAGATATGACCTAGAAACCTCGTATTAAATTGTTAAACCTGTTATTCTTTTAATTCATTAATTAACATTGAATTTCCATATTAGGTTATTTTGATCCCATTTTGGACATCGATCCTCACACCTTGCTCAGGACCACAGGCGAGTACATTCTCTGACAGTTTTTATTGTTGATTACTTCTATAAATTGTAGTACATTACATACTTGATTCTGACACTATGGATACACGGGTTAGCACCCTAGATCCCCATCATGAGGAGTCGTGATTGGAATCCATCGTGCTAGCTGGGGGATGGGAAACTATTAGTAGATTATGTGATCATATCCAAACATTTATATGCACCATAGCTTACCCCACTTCTCACGTCGGGTGCAGCCTGACCATTTATATGCTCCATAGCTGTTATATATGATTAGCCTAACCACTATATGCACCATAGCTAACCATACGGTTAGCCTGACCTAAAAGAATCATAGCTAATCATATATAACCAGCCTGATCTAGTCCCAAGCCGATCACATAATAAACTGATAATTCAAACACTTAGCTAGATGTCTATTTTATTCTGATTTACTTGTTCTAGCATTCACTGTTATTGCTCATTGCTAGAGGCTCTATTGTCTATTTTATTTCTCCAGTACTTCACATGTTCAGCTTTTATTCCATCTTGTATCTCTTACACTGTTTATAGACTTTGTCAATTTAATGAAACTGCTGTTAGTGCTTGTGCTTCGCTCCAATCCTGACTGGGTAAACATTTTCAAAGGACCTGGAGGACTTTTGCCCCACTCATTACGGACCAGGATTAGAGGGAGATTTCACTCCAGAAATCCCAGAGGAGTTGCCTATTCTAGAGGAGAACTTGCCTGCCTGTACTTAGATTATTTTTCTGCATTTATTGTTTTGGACTGAGACTGAGTTGTATTTATTATTTTTGTGCCTTTGTGAGGTCATTTAGACCCAGGATTTGAGTGGGACTTATTGTGGTTGGTTTTAATAGAACTCTTTCTATTCTCATCGTGCCATTATTCTTATAGCTTGTGATTGAGCATATTATATAACTGTGGTTTATTTATCATTGTCCTCCGTACGGACTTGAGACTTTTGACAGGATATATTATGTCTGTGACCTAGACAGCGTTCTACCGCCGATACTGCGGCGTAGGCTGGACGTACCCACGACTCATGCCCAAGATTCTGGGTGCGGGTCGTGACACATTTTTAGTGGTGGCCCATGCAATTCTAGTAGTCTTAGATTCACATTAGAGCGATATTGTAGTAATAGGAATTAGGCCGAGGATATGCTCAATCACAATTAGGAAATTTCTGATTCTTATAATACTACTCTTAATGATTAATTCCTTTAGAAATTTACTGTCCTTCCTTGATGATATCGTATCTATTGCCTTAATTAAATCTTTCGATCTGTCTTCAGGATGCCGCCAAGGAGATCCCAGAGACTCGGAGCAGCAGATTCAGAGAGGTCTGCCACCTCTCGCCCTGCCGGACAGACATCCGCAGCACCTCCTACATCTCCAGTACATGTGGGAGTGTCTGCAGCATTCGGGGGTCCTCCACCACCAGTTCAAAGGGTCCCCACAGCTACGACGGGGCCTCTACCACCACCACCACCAGTTCAACATCCAGGAGGTGTGCCTGTCGATGGGGCACAGATGTTCGCCTTGATTCAGGGCATGGTCGATGCCCAGAGGACGTCGGCAGAGGCCCAGAGAGTGCAGGCTGAGGCACATCAGGCCCAGACAGAGATGATGAGGGTGAACATGGAGAATGCTCACCAAGTGGCTCTCCAGGCTGTGGAGAGGGTCACTCAGCAGCAGCAGCATCCTGGTCAGCAACATCAGAGGCCGGGCACCATTGTGGACTTCAAGAGGATGATGCCTCAGGAGTTCAAGGGGACAAAAGGGATACACTATGCCGATGATTGGCTAGAGGACATCGAGAGGAACTTGTGTTTGGCGCAGCTTCCAGAGGCGCTCCAGATCGAGGCCGCTGGCAGCCAGATGTTCGACATTGCCTTGACGTGGTTTCGCACGGAGCCGAGACTCTTGCGCAAGGGACTCACTTGGGAGGCTTTCAGGGAGCTCTTCAAGGAGAAATTTTTTCCTGATGTTGCCCTGGGAGCCTTGGAGAGTCAGTTCCATGACTTAGTCCAGGGGAGCTCGTCCGTCGATGAGTATGCCGCGGAGTTTTGCCGCCTGAGCCACTTCGCGCCATCGATGATTAGAGATCCGGGGGACAGGGCCCAGAAGTTCAGAAAGGGGCTGGCAAGGGAGATCAAGTCTCGCACGTCGGGACGTCGCACTGCTACTTTCGAGGGCATATTGATGGATGCCCAGATAGCCGAGGATGACTTGGACCTCAGGCCCAAGAGGGGACGCGATGGTTCCGGAGGAGCAAACGGTAGTGCGGGACCAGGCAAGCGTCCACATTATCAGCAGCAGCAGAGGCCCTTTCAGCAGCAGCACCAGCAGCACCAAGCACCAGCCCGAGGGCAGGTCCAGCAACAACACCAGCAGAGGCAGACTCAGCCCGCCATCCAGTGTGCGTACTGAGGGAAGATGGGACATACAAGAGAGATCTGCAGGCATAGATTGGGCTCATGTCTGTCCTGCGGATCGACGACACATTAGCTGAGGGATTGCCCTAACATTCGGACTCGTCCAGGTCAGGGTGGAGCAGCCACCCAGAGAGGACCAGGCAGGGTACCTGCCGCACCAGGAGGCCAACAGCAGAGGGGACCACTTCCACCGTAAAATCAGCGGTTTGCCCAGCATCAGCAGCAGAGAGGTGTACCCCAGGGGCGAGCGTACGCCATGGCAATCGAGGAGATCGAGCCAGCAGGAGACTTGATCACAGGTTCGGTTCTTCTCGATTGTATTCCCGTATTTACCTTATTCGATTCTGGCGCTTCCCATAGTTTTGTGTCTGTATCATATGTACTTCGACATCATTTAGAGACAGAACCATTAGCTAGGACTTGCAAGATCATGACTGGTGGAGGTATTATCCTAGTCCGTGATCACTGCAAGGACCGGAGAGTGTCAGTAGGAGGCCGAGACTTGAGCGTGAGCTTACTTGTCATGCCACTTCTGGGGTACGATATTGTACTCGAAATAGACTGGTTGAGTAGGCATCATGCTACTATAGATTGTTATAGAGGCAGAGTATTGTTTAGACCACCAGGAGAGCCGGAGTTCGAGGTCGTCAGAGGAGCAGCGGAACAGAGAGGGAGCACATTTTGCGGAGCCAGGACGGAAGAAGGGGAGTTGCCACATCCTCTGATAGCGGAGTTCCTGGATGTATTTCCAGAAGAGTTGCCAGGCTTGCCGCCAGACAGAGATATTGAATTCTCTATAGACTTGGTTCCAGGAGCGGAGCCCATTTCACAACATGTCTATAGAGTCAACAACAGCGAACTGGCAGAACTGAAGAAGCAAGTTGAGGAGCTGCAGGACAAAGGCTTCATCAAATCCAGTTCATCACCATGGGGAGCTCCGGTATTGTTCGTGCCAAAGAAGGACGGCACGGTGCGCATGTGCATTGATTATAGAGCTTTGAACAATATCACTATCAAGAACAAGTACCCGCTGCCGAGGATAGATGATCTTTTCGATCAGTTGAGCGGGGCGAGGGTGTTTTCGAAGATTGATTTGAGGTCAGGCTATCACCAGGTGAAGGTGAAGAGAGAAGACACGCCGAAGACAGCTTTTCGGACCAGATACGGCCAGTTTGAGTTTATGGTAATGCCATTCGGTTTAACCAATGCACCGGCAGTATTCATGAACTTGATGAACAAGGTGTTCCACCAGTACCTTGACAAGTTCGTGGTGGTGTTCATCGACGATATTCTTGTGTATTCCAAGACACCGGAGGAGCACGAAGAGCACCTGAGATTGGTCTTAGAGACTCTCAGGAGGGAGAAGCTGTACGGGAAACTCTCTAAGTGTGAATTCTTCCTTGACAAGGTCAAATTTCTTGGGCATGTGGTATCGGGTGACGGAATCTCGGTTAACCCACAGAAGATCGAGGCAGTGGAGTCGTGGGCTACCCCCAGTTCGGTAGCTGAGATCAGGAGTTTTCTCGGGCTAGCAGGATACTACAGGAGATTTGTACAAGACTTCTCCAAGATTGCAGCACCGATGACCAGACTGACTAGGAAGGATATGGATTTTGTCTGGACGGAGGAGTGCCAGGCCGCATTCGATGAGCTGAAGAAGTGGTTGACGACAGCTCCAATTTTGATATTGCCAGCAGGGACAGGTGGATTCACCATCTACAGTGATGCTTCAGGGAAGGGTCTGGGATGTGTTCTTCAGCAGCACGGGAAGGTAATTGCCTATGCTTCCAGGCAGTTACGCCCTCATAAAAAGAACTACCCTACCCACTATTTAGAGTTGGCAGCAGTTATCTTCGCTCTAAAGCTGTGGAAACATTACTTGTACGGAGAGCGTGTGGAGATCTTCACAGACGACAAGAGCTTGAAGTACGTATTCACACAGAAGGAGCTGAACATGAGGCAGAGGAGGTGGTTGGAGTTGATGAAGGACTTCGATATCTCATTGCAGTACCACCCAGGGAAGGCCAACGTAGTCGCCGATGCCTTGAGAAGGTATCCGCTGGCTATGTACTTGACGACAGATAGGCATTTGTTGGCTGATCTGGAATGCTTGGAGATTGAGGTGTTAGTTCCCGGTACTGAGATTCAAATATGGGGATTACAGATACAGTCCGAACTGATGGACAGGATCAGAGTTGCGCAATACGATGATGAGACTCTGAGGAGTATCAGAGCACAGGTTCAGATGGAATTATTGGACGACTTTACTATCGCAGATGATGGTTCTCTACGGCATGGCAAGAGGATATGTATGCCTAGCGGGGAGCTGCACGAGGAGGTTTTGCAGGAGGCACACCGCTCTCAGTACTCGATGCATCCCGGTGCCAACAAGATGTATCGAGACTTGAGGGAGCACGTATGGTGGTATGGAATAAAGCGCGAGGTAGCACGCTTCGTATCCCGGTGTCTAGTGTGCCAGCAGGTAAAGGCAGACCGACAGAGGCCAGGCGGTTTGCTTCAACCTTTACCGATTCCAGAATAAAAATGGGAGCACGTGACCATGGATTTCGTTTCAGGGCTTCCACGTTCTCCAGGAGGGAAAGACGCGATTTGGGTCATCGTGGACAGGTTGACCAAATCAGCCCATTTCTTACCTTTCAAGGTGGGCACGTCGACAGAGAGGCTCGCAGAGATGTACGTGCGTCAGATCGTTAGACTTTATGGAGTTCCTGTAAGCATTGTCTCGGATCGGGATAGTCGTTTTACTTCCCACTTCTGGAGGAGTCTGCAGGCTAGCTTGGGCACTCAGCTCAAGTTCAGTACCGCATATCACCCCCAGACAGACGGGCAGTCTGAAAGGACTATTCAGACTCTCGAGGATATGTTACGCACTTGCGTTCTAAATCTCGGAGGTTCTTGGAAGGATCATCTGCACCTGGTGGAGTTTGCTTACAACAACAGCTACCAGGCCAGCATCGAGATGTCACCATTTGAGGCTCTTTATGGACGGAGGTATCGTACACCGTTATCTTCGGACGACGTTGGAGAGAGAGCCTTGCTAGGACCAGAAATGGTCGTAGATACGGCAGAAAAGGTGAAACTCATCAGAGACAGACTGCGAGTGGCACAGGACAGACAGCGGCATTAGGCCGACAGCCACCGTAGACCCCTTGAGTTTCAGGTATAGATTGTTGTTTTCTGGTTGTGTTTGTTTGTTGTTTAGACTGCGTATTGAGACTGTTTTGTTTTAGGTTGGCGATCTAGTTTTCCTACGGATTTCTCCGATACGTGGAACGATTCGTTTTGGTAGAGGAGGAAAGCTTAGCCCACGCTACATCGGACCCTTCGGTATTCTTGCAAAGATAGGTGCAGTGGCGTATAGACTAGACTTGCCGCCTGCATTAGAGGGAGTGCATGATGTGTTCCATGTGTCACAGCTGAGGCGGTACGTGGCCGACCCTAGTCACGTACTTGATCACTCGGAGATTGAGGTTGGTCCGACGCTCAGCTACCCAGAGCAGCCCGTAGAGATCTTGGACCGCAGAGAGAAGGTGTTGCGGAACCAAACTATTCCTTTGCTTCTTGTTGCATGGAGATATCACTCTCCAGGGGAGTCGACCTGGGAGAGAGAGGACGAAATGCGCGAGCAATACCCGTATCTCTTCTAGACTTGAGGTATTTCCTTTTCTGATTTATTCTTGTCCTGTTCAGTCCAAATTTCGAGGACGAAATTTCTTTTAGGAGGGTAGACTTGTCACTACCACATTTTCAGATAAGGGCAATTGTATAATTTCACTATTTTAAATAATTATGTGCTTAATTTAATTTGCTGAGATTTTTATAAACTATTTATATATTATTATTAGTAATGTTTAGTGTTAGGTCTAACCCTAGAACTCATTAGGACAGACCCTAGTGAGTCAACCCTATTTGTAAACCCTATTCTAGCAAAACCCTAGAATTTTAATTTTAGGGTGGAACCTCAAACCCTAGAAGGCCTAAACCTGAGTCATTAGGTTCTACATGACCTACCATAGAGGGTTTAACCTAAAGCTACGCATGGAAACCCTAAAACTAGCTTAATATAAAAGGGAACCCTCTCTTCCTTCATGTAGAAAAGAGAAACCCTAGCCTCCACCAAAAGAAACCATCTCCCCACCCAATTTTCGAGATTTAACCCTAGGGCTTCCATTTTCCCCTCCAAAGCAAGGAGAAGCAAGGGGTTGGGTCAAGAAGCCTTGGAGAAGAAGAACCTCCATTGAAGAAGCCATCTCCCTAGGTAAAACCCTATTTTTATTCATTTTAAATTCTGTTTTCAGATGTTAATGCCCATTAGGAACCCACCCTAAGATTTAGAATTCGAATTTTAGGGATTCTACATATAAACCTAGGAGATCTAGGGTTTTGGTGAATTTTTGAGTGTTCTCCCCAAATTTCTGGAACCCTAAACCTAGGGATTTTGTGTAGCCATGTTTACATCTCCTATATTTAGTTTTGATCTTGATTTTTAGGGTTCTAAGTTGGGTTCATGAGTAAACTAGGTGAAACTCTATTTCTACATGCAAGGTGTTTGCTGTTATGCCAAGAAGGAAGAACACCTATCTAATCTACCCTAACAATATCTAATTTGATGTATGATGTGTATATATATATATTTATACATATGTTTGTAGATGTGTTGTGTGTTTGGGGGAGAATGCACTGTGGGAGGGGGAGTGAACTGTGCACAGTCGGGTTTTGGTCCAGAACTGTGCAGTGATTACTAGGGTTCTGTGTGTATGTGGCTGTGTGTAATACTGAGAGGGATGCACATGTGTGTGTCATAGTCTCCTGCATATTTCAGTGCACTGTGTGTGTGTTCTCAGGGTGCATGAGGTTCAGTTTAGTGTGTGGTTGGGTATTATGTATCAGTATTCAGCACTGTGTGTAGGTTTACATGTGGGGTTGGTGTGAATGATTTCTGAGTGTGTCTGCAAAAGTGCTGTGTGTGAACAAATGTGAAACCTGTGTCACAGTGTATAGGATCAGATTGGATGGATTTTGTGATTTGTTTGTGCACATGGTAGTGAGTATGGGTAGATGCACTTTGGGGAAAGTCTGTTAAATCCAAGTGTGTGTGTTCTCAGTAAAGATTAACAGTGTGTGTGTGTTATTTCAGAACCTGTGAGATTATCTATGAGTGTGTATTAGGAACTTAGACTGTGTGTGTCCCTGTTTTGGTTGTGTCTTAGTGTTCAGTATCATTGTAGAGTTTCAGTTTCTGTGTGTAAGTATAGTGATTGGTGTCAGTAAGTGCAGTGTGAGATGACTGAAAACCTAGTCTCAGTTGATACCTGTGTGTGTATGGCTGAGGGTATCAAGTGTATTAGGTTTTGATGTTGAGTTTAAGCCTATGAGAGAATGTGAACTGAGTGTGAGAACCCCTATGCCAGTGTGTAAAACCTGTGCCTGTGTGTCAGTGTGAGTGATACTGTATGGGAGTGATAGATTTTCCAGGTCCAATGTAAACCTATGAGGGTGTGTATCAGTTAGTCAGGATCTGGACAGTGTGTATTTCTGCCTGAGTGCTAGTGTATGTGTATCAGCTAGATATCTGTGTGTTAGATAGCTAGGTGAGTATTTTCAGTAAGGGGGAAAAACAGAGTGCCTGTGAGTGAATTATGAGGACTGTGTAACTGTGCAGTCCTAGTATATCAGTAGCTAGTGCCTAGCTTGTGTGTGTCAATTAGGAATTTGTGTGTGCAGTGAGTTGGGAGTTGAGACCTAAGTGTATGTGTGTGAACTGTATAGTGTATCAGTTCTCATTAACTGATACTGTGAATCAGTGTCTGTGAGTAGGTGTAGGTCAGTGTGTTAGTCCCAGTGTGTGTGAGTGATGGACTAGGGTTGGATTAGGGGATCCTGTTGAACAGTTTGATATGTGTGTTTAGGATTAGGATTATGTATCACTAAGTGAGTACCTATGTGTATAAAATCAATTGTATTTGGCATTGGTTAAATTGGTATCATGTATAGTAGGCGAGATACCAAATAGGTAATTAGGTATTAAGTTACTAGTTAAGTTATTAACTAGTATAAGTTAGGTATCCTTAGTATGATATAGAATTTGACTAGTGGACCTAGCATTGACCAGTAAACCTTAGATATGACCTAGAAACCTCGTATTAAATTGTTAAACCTGTTATTCTTTTAATTCATTAATTAACATTGAATTTCCATATTAGGTCATTTTGATCCCATTTTGGACATCGATCCTCACACCTTGCTCAGGACCACAGGCGAGTACATTCTCTGACAGTTTTTATTGTTGATTACTTCTATAAATTGTAGTGCATTACATACTTGATTCCGACACTATGGATACACGGGTTAGCACCCTAGATCCCCATCATGAGGAGTCGTGATTGGAATCCATCGTGCTAGCTGGGGGATGGGGAACTATTAGTAGATTATGTGATCATATCCAAATATTTATATGCACCATAACTCACCCCACTTCTCACGTCGGGTGCAGCCTGACCATTTATATGCTCCATAGCTGTTATATATGATTAGCCTGACCACTATATGCACCATAGCTAACCATACAGTTAGCCTGACCTAAAAGAATCATAGCTAATCATATATAACCAGCCTGATCTAGTCCCAAGCCGATCACATAATAAACTGATAATTCAAACACTTAGCTAGATGTCTATTTTATTCTGATTTACTTGTTCTAGCATTCACTGTTATTGCTCATTGCTAGAGGCTCTATTGTCTATTTTATTTCTCCAGTACTTCACATGTTCAGCTTTTATTCTATCTTGTATCTCTTACACTGTTTATAGACTTTGTCAATTTAATGAAACTGCTGTTAGTGCTTGTGCTTCGCTCCAATCCTGACTGGGTAAACATTTTCAGAGGACCTGGAGGACTTTTGCCCCACTCATTACGGACCAGGATTAGAGGGAGATTTCACTCCAGAAATCCCAGAGGAGTTGCCTATTCTAGAGGAGAACTTGCCTGCCTGTACTTAGATTATTTTTCTGCATTTATTGTTTTAGACTGAGACTGAGTTGTATTTATTATTTTTGTGACTTTGTGAGGTCATTTAGACCCAAGATTTGAGTAGGACTTATTGTGGTTGGTTTTAATAGAACTCTTTCTATTCTCATCGTGCCATTATTCTTATAGCTTGTGATTGAGCATATTATAGAACTGTGGTTTATTTATCAATGTCCTCCGTACGGACTTGAGATTTTTGACAGGATATATTATGTCTGTGACCTAGACAGCATTCTACCGCCGATACTGCGACGTAGGCTGGACGTACCCACGACTCATGCCCAAGATTCCGGGTGCGGGTCGTGACAATGAGTAACATATTCCATGAGCATTTATGCAAGACAGTGGAGTTTTATGTGGACGATGTAGCTGTCAAAAGCCGCCTCAAGGACAATCACATCCAAGACTTGAAGACAGTATTTGAATTGATGCGCCAACATCAACTCAAAATGAATCCTACAAAGTCCTTCCTGGGGGTATCTAGTGGCAAATTCCTGGGATTTGTCTTTATCGCCAAAGATATTCAAGTGGACCCTGATAAAGTCAAGGCCATCTTAGAAATACGACCGCCCGTAATCTGAGAGAACTCAGGGGATTTCAAGGTCTCTGGCTTATATCCGGAGATTCATGTCCAACCTCTCTGGGAGATGTCAGCCCTTTTCTCGTCTCATGAAGCAAGGTGTATCCTTCATTCGGTGACATCAAATGCTACCTCACTAGCCCACCGGTTCTGGTGCCTCCAGTCATAGGAAGACCATTCGTGTTGTATGTTCGAGCAATGTATCATTCTATGGGAGCTCTTCTCTCGCAGAAGAACGATATAGGCCATGAGCAGGCTATCTACTACCTCCGCAGGATGATGGTCAGAGCCGAACACCGGTACAACCCAGTGGAGAAAGAATGCTTGGTTCTGATGTTCGCTATCCAGAAAATGCGGCACTATATCACAGGCCAAACCATTCACATCATATCCAGGGTCAATCCTCTTCGGGTACTGATGAACAAGCCTAGTGTTCTTAATTCTCGACTTGCGACTTGGACGATGTTATTAACACTGTATGACATGGTGTACGTCCCTCAGATATCTGTCAAAGGCCAAGCGTTGGCTGACTTCCTAGCTTCTCATCCGATCCCGGAGGCCTCCAAGCTGTACGAGGATATTCCCGACGAAGTTACAGAGTGTAATTCCGCAATAGAAGGTGATGCATGGTAACTATTTTTCGATGGTGCCTCCAAAACTGGTCCGAGGGGAAACATGGTTTCGGGAGTAGGAATCGTCCTGGTTACTCCTGACAAACTCATCATCTACCGAGCATATTCTCTTAGCGAGCCCTGTTCTAACAATGTGGCAGAGTATAACGCTCTACTAATCGGGCTCCAAGTCGCTAAAGAATTGGGCGTCGAATCTCTGGAAGCTTTCGGTGACTCTCTGCTGATCGTCAATCAAGTCAGAGGAATATATGAAGTCCGAAATCCAGACCTCATCCTCTATCACCGAGCAACGGTCGAGATAGCCATGACATTCAAAGGATTCTTCCTGGAACATGTGCCCCGATCTCAGAATCTGGAAGCTGATGCCCTAGCCAGTCTAGCTGCAGATTTAGCTATTCCTATAAGAAGGCAGAATTCGGTAATCCTTCTTAGTAGAGATTCAATCTGTGTGAAAAACAACTTTCACATAGAATACAGGTATGCTGTGAACACAGATCCTCCTAGGAGAGACTGGAGAAATCCCTTTATAGATTTCGTAGCATACAAAATCTTGCCGGAGGACCCTAAAGAAGTAGTATCCGTCAAAAGACGATCATTGTGCTTCTATTTCTAGGCATCCTCACAGTGTCTATATCGCCGGACCTACGACGGACTGCTATTAAGATGTCTCTCAGATGATGAGACACAGCAGATCATCCGTGAAGATCACGACGGCGTATACGGAGCACATCAACCCGGGCCTAAGCTACAGGATCGCATCAGAAGAATGGGCTATTACTGGCCTACTATGATCACGGATGCAATAAAGTATGCAAGACAGTGTAGATCCTGTCAGGTCCATGCAGACTTTATCTATCAACCTCCTGAACATCTACATCCTACGGTTGCGTCCTGGCCTTTCAAAGCATGGGGTATGGATATCATTGGTCCTATTCACCCGTCTTCTTCCAGAGGTCACCGGTTCATACTGGCCATTACGGATTATTTCTCCAAATGGGCAGAGGCGATCCCTCTTGCTGAGGTAATAGCATCTAATGTGATCAGCTTCATCAAGCATCACGTCATTTATCGCTTCGGGATACCTCGGAGAATAATTCATGACAATGGGCCTCAATTCATCAGCCAAGCATTTCATCGATTTTGTGATAAAAATCGGATACAAAATATGGCCTCTACGATATATAATCCTGCTGGTAATGGTTTGGCGGAAGCTTTCAACAAAACCATTATCAAGCTCTTGAAAAAGTTTGTCTCTTCGAACAAGAGGGACTGGAATGAGAAGCTGGAAGAATGTCTCTGGGCATACCGCACAACGATACGAGCACCGACAGGTTGCACCCCATTCTTATTAGTTTACGGGACCGAAGTGTCACGCCCTGATTCCGTGGAATCGTTAGTCGTCCCCCGGGTGTGACCGCCGTGCGGGCCTAGGTTGCACACCGCACAAGGCTAAGTATTTTTGTTTCGCATAGCGAGCACATATTCAGAGTACGCAGATAATTGAACACAGATTGAAACATGGAAAAGTTCTCTTTTATTGATAATATGAACATCTATTACAAAATCCTTGAACTGAGTCGTAAGGATTGCCTCTGTGGGCTTACAAAAGTGTTGACACAAAATGAGATAGCAGTCCCGTACATTACATCCTTTACTACATCTCAAAATATAAGACCTTGGGTCGGAACGACTGCCTTGCCACGAAGCTGCATGGTTGCTTTGGTGGCTATCTTCTTCTTCAAAAGGCTTCTTCTTCAAAATGCGTCAAAGGTGGCACGGTCGAGGCGTGCCTACAGCTGGACTGGATTGGGGGTTTGTCTCCTGCACCTCGCTTGGTTCTCCTAGCGCGGGGAACCTGTTTCAAAGAGGGTCAGTACATCGAAACGTACTGGTGAAGGCAAGCTAACCCAACTATACCAATCAACACGTTGTTTTAATGAAGCATGCATATTTATCGTGGGTTTGTATCTTGCCTTAGTTCATTTTACAACAAGACATAGATATACGGAATTATTGAAATTACCCGCCACCGTTCGGTGACATTTACCTGCCCGTCTGAACCACCTGCATAATACTTACCTTGCCTTCCTTGCCAAGAAGACACAAGTTAGTAGCAACAGGTTTAAATATACGAGGGGATCACTGGCACGTTGCCATAATGGACGGGCTAGTCTCGGGACGGAATGGCGTGCGGCGCAGGAAACAGGAGGCGTCACAAGCTACTCAATCCGAAGCAGACGACTATCGTGAGTTCCGTCCGGATCGGATCGGTGCCAGTGCCCCAGCGACCGTCCGCAGGAACTAAGACCTTGTGCACAAGTTGTCCGTGATCAACGCAGTATACTAAGTTAACATTTGAGGCAAATTAGGCACAGGGCAATAACAGGACAAGATCTACTTTTGCATAGTCTTCCTGTTGAGTTATTGCTTTGAAAATGAGTTCTATACATAGCATAGTTCTAAGAAGAAATATACATTCTAACTTATATTTATGCATATGATGAACATTCCAAACGAGCAAGCATATAAGTAAGTAACCGTTCATGAGTTTCATTTGACAAGCAATATTTCCCAAGTCTATTCCCTTATTATCTTGATATCTTTTAGTTATTTACTTGGTATCGTTTGATCGGGGCAAGCACGTACACGAGATTTAGATATGAAGACTAGCAAGTAGGGCTAGCTAATCGGGTTGGTAGCCACTCACTTTGGTAGTTGGAAGGAAAAGGAAAGAAGTGCTTTAGGCGTCCGCTCGAGCGACGACTACAGCTGGTTCACCTGTATTGACACGAACAGCTGATCAGTACTTCTTCCTCTCTTTCCCTTATCGGAATTGAAGTGCAGTCCTAAGAACGAAAGCAATGAAATCCATCGAAACCGTTCAAGAAAACCCAAGCAAATTCGAAAACCAACTCAAGGCACGAAAGCAACAAGCGACAGCGAAAACTAGGCAACAAAGAATGCAGCGGAGAGGTCCCTCCTGACTCTGCCGCTAAGTCGATCCCGGGGGCATCGTCCACTGAATATGGGAATCGATTCCAAAGAAACAAATCCATAACGAGGATGAGTTTTTAATTCAATCTATCCCGATCGAACGATACCGTCTTGTATTTCTTAGCCGCGCTCCCCGAATAGGGGGAACGGGGCACCACATCCTACCCAACTAATTGGAAGTTTCGTCCCGAAACTTAAAGAATAGAACCTACCACTAGGAAATAGTGAGGGGAACCTTTCCCTCATTTCGGATTCAAGCTCCCAAGTAGATTCTTCGACGGAGTGATTCCGCCAAAGCATGCGCACGAGAGGAACCGAGCGAGTCCGAAGCAGCTTTTCTTTTCTATCCAAAATTTGCACAGGCTATTCTACATACGTCAAGTCGGCTTGAAGGTTCAGTTGGTCCAGGTCTACCACATGGCTCGGGTCGTACACATATTTCCTAAGCTGTGAAACATAGAATATATCGTGTACGTCGGATAGGGATGGTGGTAGAGCAATCTGATACGCAACTGAGGCAACCCGCTTTAGTATTTTGAACGGGCCGACAAATCTTGGACTTAGCTTTCCTCTTGCCCCGAACCTGCTGACTCCTCGCATAGGCGAGACCTTGAGGAATACTCGGTCGCCTACTTGGAACTCTAGCGGTCTTCGATGTGTGTTCGCGTAGCTCTTTTGACGGCTTTGAGCTACCTTTAATCTATCCCGAATCAGCCGGACTTTCTGGACGGTCTGCTCCACGAGCTCAGGGCCAAGTACTTGCCGCTCCCCGACTTCGTCCCAACAGATAGGAGATCTACACTTCCGCCCGTATAGCGCCTCATACGGCGCCATTTGAATGCTTGATTGATAGCTATTGTTGTAAGCAAATTCGGCTAGAGGTAGATGAAGGTCCCAACTAGTCTTCGTATCCAAGGCGTAGAGTCGCAGCATGTCTTCGAGGATCTGGTTGACGCGCTCTGTTTGGCCATCGGTCTGTGGATGGTAGGCGGAGCTGAATTTCAACTTCGTCCCCATTGCTGACTGCAGGCTTCCCCAGAAACGTGATATGAATCGACCATCTCGATCGGAGACTATGGTTACGGGCACGCTGTGGAGTCGGATGATTTCGTTGAGATATATCTGAGCCAGGCGGTCGGCACTCCAAGTAGACTTGATAGGCAGGAAGTGAGCTGACTTGGTGAGTCGATCGACGATAACCCAGACTGCATCATATCCCCGTTGCGTCCTCGGCAAACCAACGATAAAATCCATCGTTATATCATCCCATTTCCACTCCGGAATAGCAAGGCTTTGTAATTCTCCGCCTGGTTTCTGGTGCTCGGCCTTTACTCGTTGACAAGCCATGCAATGCGACACAAATTACGCCACATCCCTTTTCAAGCCGTGCCACCAAAACGTCGTACGAAGATCCCGATACATCTTTGTGCTACCCGGATGAGAAGTATAACTAGCATAGTGAGCTTCCGTGAGTATCTCTTCCCTGAGGGCCGCGTCGCTTGGAACGCACAGTCTTCCCTTCACTCGAAGCATCCCATCCGTGCTTACCGCAAAGTCGGACGCCTTCCCTGCTGAGATAAGGGCATGAATCTTTTGCAGGAACGGGTCGTCCTTTTGAGCGGTCTTTACTCGTTGTAACAAGTCGGGTTCGAGGCGCAGTTGTGATACTTGCGCCCACTTTGTGTATCTGATTTTTAAGGTAATGCCCAGTGATTCAAGATCTCGGCGCAGCCTATCATCAATAGCCAAACTTCCTACAAACACTCGACTCAGTGCGTCAGCTACGATGTTTCCCTTACCAGGCGTGTATTTGATCATGAGATCGAAGTCGCTTAGGAGTTCAAGCCATCGCCGCTGCCGAAGATTCAAATCTTTTTGAGTGTACAAATATTTCAAACTTTTGTGGTCCGTATAGATTTCATACGGCACGCCATAAAGATAGTGGCGCCACAGCTTTAATGCAAACACTACCGCGGCAAGCTCGAGGTCATGCGTTGGGTAGTTCTACTCGTGAGGCTTTAGCTGTCGAGACGCATAGGCTATCACTTTGTCTCTTTGCATCAGGACACATCCTAGTCCCTTTCCTGATGTATCGCTATATATTTTGAAGTCATCTGGTCCGTTTGGCAAAGTAAGGACCGGGGCGGAGACGAGGCGCTGCTTTAACTCCGTAAACGAAGCTTCACAGTCGTCCGTCCAAGTAAACTTAGCACCCTTCCGTGTGAGCTGCGTCAAGGGCGAAGCAATTCTAGCAAAGTTCTGTATGAACCGACGGTAGTATCCTGCCAGTCCAAGAAAGCTTCGGATGTCGCTAGCTGACTCCGGTCGTTTCCACTGCGTGATTGCTTCTATTTTCTTCGGATCCACTGAGATGCCTTCCGAGGAGATGATATGCCCCAAAAACGAGATACTGTCCAGCCAAAATTCTGATTTGCTTAATTTGGCATACAACTTGTGGTCTCGAAGGGTTTGCAGCACCATCCGCAGGTGTCCTGCGTGCTCATCCCTAGTCTTCGAGTACACTAAGATGTCATCGATAAACACCACCACGAATTTATCGATGAAGGGCCTAAAGACACGGTTCATCGTATCCATGAATGCAGCAGGAGCATTCATCAGTCCAAACGGCATCACGAAAAACTCGTAATGGCCGTAGCGGGTTCTGAAAGCAGTCTTGGGTACGTCCTCTGGCTTAATCTTCAGCTGGTGATAACCCGAGCGAAGATCGATTTTTGAAAATACTGCTGCACCCTGTAGTTGATCGAACAAGTCATCAATCCTTGGCAGAGGATATTTGTTTCTGATTGTGACCTTGTTCAACTCTCTGTAGTCGATGCAGAGGTGTAGAGTTCCGTCCTTTTTCTTCACAAAGAGCACGGGAGCGCCCCAAGGAGACACGCTCGGACGGATGAACCCGCGATCAAGCAATTCCTGGAGTTGGCGCTTTAATTCATTCAGCTCTGCAGGTGCCATTCTGTACGGAGGCTTTGAAATCGGCTGTGTATTTGAAAATGTGTCGATAGTGAATTCAATCTCTCGATCGGGCGGCATGCCGGGTAGTTCGCTCGGAAACACGTTGGGGAACTCCGCCTCAACGGAATTAGGCTCGACGTTTGCGTAGTCCTGCCGTGCGTCCCGAACTGATGCTAGAAATCCCTTGCAGCCTGTGTAGAGCATTCGCCGAGCAGATTTTGCCGAAATCACCATGCAGGCCTTGGTCGCATCGTTCGCTCGACTACTGGTGTAACAGAACACGGCTTCTCCGGGCAGACGGAAAATGACTCACTTTTCTGCACACTCAATGGTTGCCGCGCACGCGCCTAGCCAGTCCATTCCCAAGATGATATCATAGTCCCTAACATCTAGAGCTAAGACATCGAGCGACAGCTTCTTCTCCCCAATACAAATGTAACCACCTAGGCATACTGAACGAACAGGGATTTTTGTACCAGAGGGGGTGATAACATTTAAATCTAAGTGCAACGGAGTCATTTTTACATTGTTTTCCACGGCAAAATTTGTGGAAATAAAACTATGCGTTGCACCTGAATCAAATAGAACGCGAGCAGGTATATTATTGAAAAGTAAGGTACCTGACACGACGGTATCCGAAGCTAAAGCTTCTTCCCGTGTCATGGTGTAGACTCGGCCTTGAGCTTGATTACGCCCTGGCTGAGGCGCCGCTCGATTTGCCTGAGGAGCCGGAGTCTGTTCTGGTTGTTGCGGTGGACGACGCGGACAGCTGTTAATCTGATGGCCTGGATCGCCGCATCTGAGGCAAGTGCCGAGCCGCTTGCGACAGACATTCTCGGTGTGCCCTCTTCTGTTGCAGTAGGTGCAACGCTGCCCCTGGTTTTCTCGCTGACGACCGCCGTTATTTTGACGCTTTGCAGCATTGTTTCCTCTATCGTTGCCCTGGCGTTTGTGATTAGAAGGTTGCACAGCGCCGGCGGCAACGTGAGTACTGCAGTTCGAGCGAAAGGGCGTGGTTTAATACTTCCCGCATTGTCTGATACTACAGAACGGATACGTGCCCGTGAATGCCAGGACGTAGCCCTCCTTCGAATCGTCTGGCTCGACTCGATGCATCCGGTAGATAAGCGGTAGCAAATTTGGCCAGTTTGTTGAATTCTGCCGAGTATTGCTTCACCGTCATACTGCCCTGCCGGAGTTGAACGAACTCGTTTTCCCGTTGACGTCGTAGAGGTGGGGGTATAAACTCCTCCTCGAACGTGGCACAAAAAGTCGTCCACGCGATCGCCTCCTCTCCATGGCCAAGTTGAAGAGATCGTCGATGCACGTCCCACCAGTCGTGCGCATTGAGGCGAAGCAGTAGTTGGGCACAGGTGACGCGCTTGTCTTCCGGTACTTCGAGGAGGGAAAAATGATCTTCAAGCTCGGCGAGCCAATCTAGGGCCACGATCGGGTCCTCAGTCCCATTAAATATCGTGTTACAGACCTTCTTGAAGTTGCCAAAAGCGAAGGCAGTCACTTCCCTCGTCCTTGGCGCGGGCGGTAGTTCAACTTCAAGCGCTGGCTGCTCCACTGGTGTAGCTGTCGTTGCGGCAGAATGGTTGGAGGCCAGGGTCTGGACAAGCTGTTGCAGGGTATCTACCTGCTTTTGTTGGACTGAGAGCCGAGCCTCTAGGTTGCTCTCAAACTTGGCTTGGCGGGCATCATCCCTATGTCGTTGCTCGGTTAACATTTGCACCACTTGTTGAATCGAATCTGTTTGAGACATGCCCCGTTGGCTCCGAGAGCTTCCTGAAGTTCCGAAACTGCTCTCCTGAGTCCTTGTCTCGCCTGGCGCCAGCGCTGATGGTTGCGCTTGCGTCGTTCCTTGAAAGAAAGGTAAATTACATCAGGATCATAATGTATTATGGACTTATTGCATGAACGTATCTCATTTTGGCCTTAACGAGTTCAGGAGTTCGCACAGGGACTTATCGTTAAGGGAACTTTTCCAGTTTAAGAGTCAAAGGAACTTTGAATCTGTGCTCTGATACCAACATGTCATGCCCCGATTCCGTAGAATCGTTAGTCGTCCCCCGGGCGTGACCGTCGTGCGGGCCTAGGTTGCACACCGCACAAGGCTAAGTATTTTTGTTTCGTATAGCGAGCACATATTCAGAGTACGCAGATAATTGAACACAGATTGAAACATGGAAAAGTTCTCTTTTATTGATAATATGAACATCTATTACAAAATCCTTGAACTGAGTCGTAAGGATTGCCTCTGTGGGCTTACAAAAGTGTTGACACAAAATGAGATAGCAGTCCCGTACATTACATCCTTTACTACATCTCAAAATATAAGACCTTGGGTCGGAACGACTGCCTTGCCACGAAGCTGCATGGTTGCTTTGGTGGCTATCTTCTTCTTCAAAAGGCTTCTTCTTCAAAAGGCTTCTTCTTCAAAATGCGTCAAAGGTGGCACGGTCGAGGCGTGCCTACAGCTGGACTGGAATGGGGGTTTGTCTCCTGCTCCTCGCTTGGTTCTCCTAGCGCGGGGAACCTATTTCAACGAGGGTCAGTACATCGAAACGTACTGGTGAAGGCAAGCTAACCCAACTATACCAATCAACATGTTGTTTTAATGAAGCATGCATATTTATCGTGGGTTTCTATCTTGCCTTAGTTCATTTTACAACAAGACATAGATATACGGAATCATTGAAATTACTCGCCACCGTTCGGTGATATTTACCTGCCCGTCTGAACCACCTGCATAATACTTACCTTGCCTTCCCTGCCAAGAAGACACAAGTTAGTAGCAACAGGTTTAAATATACGAGGGGATCACTGGCACGTTGCCATAATGGACGGGCTAGTCTCGGGACGGAATGGCGTGCGGCGCAGGGAACAGGAGGCGCCACAAGCCACTCAATCCGAAGCAGGCGACTATCGTGAGTTCCGTCCGGATCGGATCGGTGCCAGTGCCCCAGCGACCGTCCGCAGGAACTAAGACCTTGTGCACAAGTTATCCGTGATCAACGCAGTACACTAAGTTAACATTTGAGGCAAATTAGGCACAGGGCAATAACAGGGCAAGATCTACTTTTGCATAGTCTTCCTGTTGAGTTATTGCATTGAAAATGAGTTCTATACATAGCACAGTTCTAAGAAGAAATATACATTCTAACTTATATTTATGCATATGATGAACATTCCAAACGAGCAAGCATATAAGTAAGTAACCGTTCATGAGTTTCATTTGACAAGCAATATTTCCCAAGTCTATTCCCTTATTATCTTGATATCTTTTAGTTATTTACTTGGTATCGTTTGATCGGGGCAAGCACGTACACGAGATTTAGATGTGAAGACTAGCAAGTAGGGCTAGCTAATCGGGTTGGTAGCCACTCACTTTGGTAGTTGGAAGGAAAAGGAAAGAAGTGCTTTAGGCGTCCGCTCGAGCGACGACTACAGCTGGTTCACCTGTATTGATACGAACAGCTGATCAGTACTTCTTCTTCTCTTTCCCTTATCGGAATTGAAGTGCAGTCCTAAGAACGAAAGCAATGAAATCCATCGAAACCGTTCAAGAAAACCCAAGCAAATTCGAAAACCAACTCAAGGCACGAAAGCAACAAGCGACAGCGAAAACTAGGCAACAAAGAATGCAGCGGAGAGGTCCCTCCTGACTCTGCCGCTAAGTCGATCCCGGGGGCATGGTCCACTGAATATGGGAATCGATTCCGAAGAAACAAATCCATAACGAGGACGAGTTCTTAATTCAATCTATCCCGATCGAACGATACCGTCTTGTATTTCTTAGCCGCGCTCCCCGAATAGGGGGAACGGGGCACCACACGAAGCAGTTCTCCCCATCGAGATCCAGATTCCGTCACTCGGGATAGCCGTGGCTAATGAGTTGACTCAAGAAAAGAATGACCTACTAAGGCTTCAAGAGCTAGAAGGATTATACGAGAAATGCCTCCAAGCTCAACAGCGCATCGCGTTCTACCAAGCACGCATTTCCAGAGCTTTTAATCAAAAAGTAAAGGAAAGAGTGTTCAAAGTCGGCGAGCTAGTCTTAGCTGTGAGAAGGCCGATGATTCTTACTCACAGGAGTAAGGGCAAATTCCAGCCCAAATGGGAAGGCCCTTATGTGATCGAGACGATATTCTCGAACGACGCTTACAGGTTAGCCAAGCCTAATGGAGACCTGTTAATGGCTCCTATCAATGGCAAATTCCTGAAAAGGTACTATGCTTAACCTACTTTGCTCAAGTAGAATATGGCAAAAACCTCATTCTGACAAAACTACTTTCAAAATGAAACTAGTTGGATCGTATTCTATCATGTTCATATCACCTCTGAATAGATGCGTCCTGCTAGAACTTACCGAGAGTATATCACGTCCATATTACCTCTGATATCACTTTCACCCAAACCTGTCATTTATATTCCAAAATAATATATGGGTCCACAAAGTCAGATGAAAGCCTCTTTACTATTCCCAAAAAAAGAGAGCAAAAGTACATTAAAAAGCAAAAAAGTACATCATTTGGGGGGAACGGTTAGGTCGCGAATCTGCTGCGCCAGAGCAACCATTCTCTCATCCCGGTAGTTCAAGATGTCGGCGCGAGCCCGTTCCAACCTTGCCGCATTGTTGTCCAAAGCAGCTAGCTCAGACCGAGCCCACACAAAATCAGCATGGATAACACCCACATGTGTCAGATTCTGCTGAACAGTTGCCCGTCGCTCCTTCAGCACATCTTGGGCTGCCGATAAAGAGAGAGCCTTCGCCTCTACTCGAACGAGCTCATCCTTCAATATGTGGGCCTGTACTGCCGCTTCCTCATATTCGACTTCGCACTGGGTCAACTCGGGGATGACATACCCCAATTGGACACGTTCTTCGTCCATCTCTCGCTGCTGAGCCTCGATGAACTTATTCAGAGATGCCATTTGTTCAGCAAGCTGCGCAGTCAGGCAGTCATACCTAGCTTGAACGAGACCGTCAATGTTGCCTCGAGCTAGCTGCAAGTATTCGTTAATGGGTTGCTCCAAACCATTAAATATCTCCTCCAGCGCGTCAGCTACCCCAGTGTCGTTGAATTCTCGGATCGGCACTATAGAGGCCCGGGAGGCCCTCCTCAGCGACGCAAGGCCCAAATTCTTCTCCAACACCATTGATATTAACATTTTTAAGGTAGCATAGAAGATACGAGTGTACTGCTCGGTCATAGCAGCTAGATCCGAATGCACGCTAGGAGTGGCCGTGATAGTGGCGAGTCCCCCTCCAAGAACAACAGCAGACGATGTTGCCACGGCCATCGCCTCAACAGGAGGTGCGACAAAAGAAGAAGTGCCAACACCGGACGAAGTGACCGACGTACTCAAAAGAGGCATTGTCGCAATGACAGGCTCGTCCTCTTTTTGAGATGTCAGAATATCTTCGACAGGCGAGCCGGCACCCGAAGATATCTTCTCTTCAAAATCAGGCACCTCCGTGTCGCCGCCAAGACCCAATACAGAGCCAAAGGACGCATCTACACTGCCCTCCCCGAAGATGTCTTCCCCTGAAAAGAAGACAAAAGGAAGTTAATATCAGCATAATATTAATTTTCCTAAAAGAAGAGACATAAAAGATGATATTTACCCATGGCCAATGGTGTATATGACGCATCCACGGTCAGTACAGCTAAATTTTTTCTTAGTGATGCTAGGCAAGCTGTCATACCTGAAGAAGAGGGTGCTCTTCCGAATACCGACAAGTACTCTTCCTAATCTCCGCCGAGATCCCCTTGAGGTTCATCGGCTAGAATCTCGCTGGGTGCACCTACAAACACGGCAGGGGTCTATCCTGATGCTGATCTGGATAAAGATATCCTCATTTGGCTCAGCCCCGAAGGCTATCTCGTTCCACTACCTGAAGCGGTAGCAGCGACAACAGCCTCCAGCAGGAATTCTCCGACGCCGCCTGCCGGGACTGTCGAGGTTCCCTCTCGAAAAGGCGAGAAACCTCCAATCAAAAAATCATCCCCAACATGGGGAGATATAGGCTCATTTCTAGGAGCCTCAATACCAGGAATCCGAAAAGGACGAGTAACCGTCTTCTTCTTCCTCTTGCGAGGGAAAGTCTACTTCGGATAGGAGCCCTTCGCTTCCCAGAGATTACCAAAGGCCCTGCAGGCAGAGGTACTTCACACCTCGATACCGCCAACAGAGGCTTATCTGGATTGACGGACTCCTCACCCTCGTCAGAAGAAACCGAGGGGACTTCGACTCTTCTCCCAGACTTGGAAGAAGGCACCCTAAAACTTCCATGCATATCAAAATTGCGATGGAAGGCGTTGGTTGCCACATAGAACTGGGCATATGAGTGCAGAATGTGCAGCTCCGTGGAGAGTAAAATGACGGGCACGGTAAAAGTTGCCTTAGTACAACCCATGATAAAATATCGCCATCCTCTAGCTCCATCAATGAGTCTGCCCCAAGACCTGAAGCTGGTGACGGCATTGCCTATATGCAACTGGTAGTACCCGAATTGCCTGGCAAACCGACTTGGCAAGTAGGGCTCGAAGAAGCAATGGTCTTCACTCCTGTACAGTAGGTGGGAAGGTCTAATGCAGACCAACCAATTAAAAGACTCGGAAGAAAGAACAGTCTTCCCATCACCTACGTCCTGAAGTCTGATCCCCTGCTGATTGAGATGTATAGGGGGAACAGTGCAGAAGAGCTTCCAGCTGTGAATAAGATTCAGCACCCGCCGACAGTCTATAACTGTGGTCACGTTCCAGGAGGATTTCTGGTAGTTCAACAAGAAACTAGCCCCCGAACTACTGCCAGAGCCGGGAGACATAACCCTGGGGTTATGAAGAATTAACCATCCCATCAGATACAAGTATGGTAATTCTACCCTGGGAAAGCTATCACGCCTAGTTTCATCGGCGAGCAGCCCGTCAGTCATGGCCCTCAAGCTAGCTTGAATGCGGCACACCATGGCAGGGAGCACTGCAGGCTATAGCGTGTTGCTGTGAATGCTGTCCGCAGATGCGATGCTGGGTACCACCAGTCGGCGCAGCCATATGGAGAGAAAGCCAGCCAGTTGAGCTTCCCTGGGCAGAGGCCTGCGGCAGCGCCTCAAATAACTATAGGCCTTGGTGCCTACCGAATACTTCCCTATCCCTTCGTCGAGGATCAAGTCCGGAGCCCCAGCGTCTTCCATGAGATCGTCAACTACCTGAGCATTAAGCATGCTCAGAGGATTCAAAGGCAGATCCTTGCCTTCCAACACCTTCTTCGGCTTAGCAGTCCTGGACCGGTAAAAGAAGAGGTAGGACGTCCATTTACTGATATGAGCCAAATCTGAAGGCTCGTCATAAAAAGCGGTACAAGCGAGGTAGTGGCACATCAGCTCCTGATACACTTCCACTACCCGAGGGTCTGAATCCCCCAGCTGTAAAACCCCCTTTCTAGAAAATCGTATATACCCTTTAATTATTAATTATTAGATAAATTGTAGTAATTAGGTCTAAATAGGAGAAATAGATTTTTAATAATTTTTATATTAGGTGTTCGGGCCCTTAGAGGACTTATGGGACCATCAGGAATTTTTTGGATTTTATTCCATGTAGGAGACCCCTTGAGCTGTTGCTAGCCTAACAATGTGTAATACCCTAATATATAAATTTTCTTATGAGTATATATATATATATATATATATATATATATATATATATATATATATATATATGTATATATATATTTTATAAAGAGAAGAAAGGAAAAGAATTATTAATTAATAACTAACTAAGTATAATAATATAATAATATTAATAATATTAATAAGTACTCTTCAGCAACTTGATCCCTTGTCAAAAGTAGTACTCTTTAGCAAAAGTATAATAATAATAACCATAATAACATACCAGCCAACTTACATTTAGCAACTACTATTCCCAATCAACTTGCTATTACCTTGCTATCAACGCCTTAGCCAATTCCCTTGCTGATGCACCCATTCAGCCATTCAGCCAAGGAGACACGTGAACCCGCCCACTTATGAAACCAGACCCGCTAGCACTTAATCTTCAGCGGCTTACTCCAAAACCCGCGGACTCAACCCATCCGCACCCCTCTCTCTCCTAATATATATATATATATAATAGTTAGCTCTAAAACCCTATCCTAGAAACTCCAGACTTTCTCTTCCCATCTAGAGCCATCACCGTAGCCAGAGAAGCCCCACCAAGTCATCCAACCATCCCGTCGACGCCGACCTCGTGAACTGCAGTTTCCCACTCGAGGCACCTTCGCTCCGACGCAATTTCCTGTCGACTCGCTCGACCAAACGCTGTTCCGTTTTCATAGGTATTATCATCCCTTAACCCTCTCCAATATTCGTTTTATAGCCAACCTCGGAAAACGTGTGCCCTAGGTGAAAAACAGCGTCCAAAGTTGACGGACAGACACGATTCTGGAATCGCAGAATTCCAGAATGACCACCCATATTGCCGAGTTCGTATCTTCCACCACAGAGATCCGAATTCGGTGATTCTTTTTGATACCTGTAGAATACCTGACCTAGTTTATTTTCTGTTAAATAACCCTATGCTATTAGTCGCTGTGGACATAGTTAAATTCGTCACAAAACTGTGCGCACCCACTTTTTCCGGTTTTCCAAAAGTTGGGAAACGGAGCGAGCCCCGCCAAACGGGACCGCCCCACCGTGTTCCAAGTGTACCGAATGGTGCACGCAGCATAACCGAACACGTGAAAATTCGTGGAGACTGATTCGGACGCGTGTGCGCGCCGGAATCAGGCCGTATCCGCGGACACATTTTGTGTCGCAATTTTTGTGAAACTCGTGCGTATTTTCTGCACGCTTGTCAGATTGTGACGAAACTTGCGCCGCTGGACTCGTGGTAACGCGCTGGTCCTGTGACCCAAATTTCACTCGATTCTGAGACGGTTGACCAAATCGCCAATTGGCGGGCCCACAGTTGACTTTTTGGACCAAATTTTGTTCGGCTCATCGAATCCAAATTTGGATATACCGTTGGGTTCGTATTGATATCTAGAGTTGTTTGACCTATAGTTTATCCCATTTATAGATTGTTACCCTCGGCACGCTTTTCGGTGCAAAGTGGGCCACAAGTGGACCCCACTTTTGACCCGAAATTACTATTTTGCTCCTGTGTCCAATTTGGACGAAAGGGAAGTGCTTTTTAGCTATTTTGCTTATTCTAGAAACATTGGTGATATTTATTTCAGCATCCGGAGATATTTGTTCTGAGGCCATAGCTTTTGGTCATGTGTATTGGACATCTGGACGTGACATTTTGCAGCTTCTTGCCAGGCAAGTATACCTTGCCATTGTACTGTTATTTATATTCCATATGTTGCATGCATCTTTATTTTATGTCTTTAATTTATATATTTTAACTGTTATATAAAATGCGCGCGACGGTGACGTCGCGATATATTTTTATTTATGTATTGCATTAACCTTGTTTATGAGACTACCCCATTATCATGTGCATCATTAGGTTTCATTTGACTGTGACACATATTTTTACACGAGTTGTGAGTCTCATATAGATCATGAACGCACGTATTGACTGATCATCGGTACGTGTGGGACGTGCGTTAGAAATAACTGCTGTTAGAAACTTTGCATGCTAGAAGACTTAGCAGTTATTAGAGGTCTATGGACATAGTCTATTGTAGTACGGTGGTCCCATCCTTGTCCTTGTTTGGTTGCAGGATTGGGCTAGGGTACTAAGGATAGGCTATGGACCAAATCGTGTCATGGATGTGACATGCTTAGAGCATTGGGTGGGGAGAACAACAAGTAAGGCATTTGGGCTCCTTTGCACTTTTCTTGTGTAACCCGTACGCTCCGTCGGAGATACGCAATCATGATGACCCCTATATATTATCATGGCGGGCCTCCGGTGTTCGAAAGACGCCGTGCCTTTGTAGGCCCCTGGATCTCCAAGAGAACTATGCCAATCCCATTTATGGCCAAATAGCCCACTTGTTAGAAAGTTATTCTTAACTGCATTCACTTTAGACGGTTAGGCGACCCATTGGATATTTATTTTAGTACTTTATTGGCATGTGTTTAAGTATACTTGTTATGTCCCTCTGAGGACCTGGTCCGCTGCCAGGTGTACCTGTTCTTGAGTATTTGCAGGAGCGCAGATTTGGCAGGATATAGATGCTTCGTGGATGTCTTCCCTTCGAGCCGTGATTGGTAGCGGGTATTTATATTGTTTGAGTGAGTTGTACTTATATTGTATTTACTTTTCCTATTTGAGTTGGTAGTGGATTTGTTTCCATCCAACTAGCATCCTTAGATACTTCTTATTGAGATCTAGTTCATAGATACTGGTTATTTCTTTCTATATGATTTTGGTGGATGAGATTTAGATTTTCCCCTGTGACTTGTATTACATTTTTACCACTTGTGGATTTGATATTCATAATACAGCGTACGTATGGATTTGGTTTCCATATATTGGAGTTGCCATATCCAAGCGGCTGGCATGCTTACGTGTCATAGTCCTACGTATTTTTGGGACTGGGGCATGACACCAGCTCCCGGTTCGTGGGAACATACTCTTCATATGGAGTATCCTCCATCGGTAGTCTCGAGATCTCTGCCATCTCGTGGAGGGCCAATCCCAACTCCCCTAATGGAGTGACAAAAGTCCCGGTGAGCGAGATATATCGCTCCATCAGTGCCAGAAACAGGTTGGGGTTGAGAGGCAACCCAACACTGGTGGCACTCACAGCTACAAACAAACCAATGCTCTCCAGCTCGATCTGAAAATGCTTCAGGGCCCAATCAGCTAAGCGAGCCCATCGAAGATTTGTGGGGGTGATCCACCCGCCTGTCCGAGGGTTCACCTTAGGGTATACTCCCCTGCGCCACATGAAATCATTGTAGAAAGTCGGTAGTTGGACCGGCTGGATCACTAAACTGTCTTCACTCGGGACACTGCCCGGGTACAATCCCCTGAACATCGTCATATTGCCGGTAGGGCTGCTGATAAACGACCCCTGGTCCGCTCCTTTCAGATAAAATATCTTCTACGGCCTGCCGTGAAGATCAGGAGTCAGCGTCCATGACATCCTCCTAGGATGTGTAGCATGGAAGAATGCTGAGATGGGATAGTCTCTCGGCATCTTGGGCAGATACAAAACCAAGCTTCCGGCAGGGAAGACCCAGAGTTCTTTTTGGGCTTCGTCTGGGACTGCTTGTCAATCATGTCCCCGAAAAGAAAAGTCAGCTTTATGTATTGGTCCCCATCTATGTACGTCAGGGGCTCTCCGTTAATCATGTTCAGCAGCATTCGCTCGCCCTGAGCCATTATCAAAATTTTCCTTCCTTCAGGATATTGGGGCCCGAAGATAGGAAATGCCACGTACGACTGATCCTCCAGATAGTTGGAGTGCAGCATCCCGGCGGCAGAGCCCATCACATCGGCTAGCGGAGATGCGTGCAAGTTAACTGCAAAATGCAAGAAAAATAAGTTAGTTTCTATAATCTTGCAGCATATGCAAAAAATTAACAGTCTGTGCTTTAGGCCAAGACTGCAAAAAAACTTGAGCTTTTACGCTGGAATCCCATTCCAAGGCGTAAAATTCAACACTGGCAGTATACGCCAGAATTTGAGTTATTACGGCGGAATTTCCATCCCTGCGTGACACTCAAATTATATAGTATATGCCAACTTTTGACAGTCAAAGCTTTTACGCCAGACTGCGAAAATATGAAGTTTTTGCACTGACACATTAGACATGTGGGCGTAAAAGATGAAACATCTCTGTGCATCATCTTCCTCGAAGAGGCTATCAGCACAGAAGACGACCTAGCGCATTCACGTACATCGTGTGCGAAGGATTTTCAGTCGTTCTTTTTCGTCCCAAAAGCTCTACCTTTAAGGCCGGGTGCACTGCTAGTCGGCGGGATACTCCGTTCAGAATGAAGCTCGCCGTGACCGACGGAAATTGCCCCCGCTTGAGCAGAAGAACGAGAAGAAGAAGCATCCTTCTTTCCCTTAGAGAAGGAGACTTGTTTCGAGGCCATTACTGGAGACTTTGAAGACTCGGAGAAGAAACGAAGAAGAACTCGAACAGTCAAAAGCTTTCTTTCGCAAAAGACGGATGAAAATTTTTTTTCTCTCAGAAACTTGGGGTATATATAGAGTTCGGATAGACTCCTCGAATCCCGAAGCAAATCTCACATTTAATATTTGGTTATGATTGGGGACTACGTCAGCCTATTTACTCAGAGAAGGCGGACAGTCAGCGAATTCGAAAAGTTTTCGTGCAAAGAAGATTCGCGGTTTTTACGCTAAGGAGCTTTCTACACTCGACGGCTACGGATCTACGGTTTTACGCTCACAGGCTACTAGTCTATGGTTTTATGCCCGGATGATCTCATGCTCGGTAGCTTTTACGCTCGAGAGGCTACGAACCTACGACTTCACGCTCAGCAGCTACGAATCTATGATCTCACGCTCGGTGGCTTTTTATTCTCAAAGGCAACAGATCCACGACTTCACGCTCGGAAGATTTTCTTTTCAGAAGATACAAAATCTACAGTTTTTACGCTAAGGAGCTTTCTACGCTCGACAACTACAGATCTACGGTTTTACGCTCACAGGCTACTAGTCTATGGTTTTACGCCCGGATGCTTTTATGCTCGGTAGCTTTTATGCTCGAGAGGCTACGAACCTACGACTTCACGCTCAGCAGCTACGAATCTATGATCTCGCACTCGGTGGTTTTTTACGCTCAGAGGCAACAAACTTATGATTTTACGCTCCACAACTTTCTGCGTATCTAAAAAATGCGCAGGCCAGTACAGTACATCTAAACAATTCTTAAGGCAGTCAATTACAGGAGTTCACACAAAAGATACTCCTTCTTGACCTCAAAATATCCCAAGTACCCAAGGCATACAGAGTTCAAAACATTGAAAGTTACTCTTCTTCATGGGTCGATTCGAAGTTCATCTAGAATCTAGTCGAAATATTTCGTCTAAACAGTTCAAGATGGCGACTCAGTTTTTGACAGCCATTTCTCGCCCTGTTCCAAGGGATTTTCGAGAAATCATTCTTGAAGACGATGGTCTGAACAAAAATTCTGTTTATCAAGCGTAAAAATAGTTCAGAATTCTACGCGGTTCCTCATCCCTAACAGCAGGACAGTTCGAACACTCGACTGCTAAGCGGCTTTCTGCGCATCCTTAGTTATGCGTAAAGACAGGATAGGACCTAACACTCTTTCTAACAGAGTCGGCGTAAAGTATCAGACGGGTCGAAGCTATATATATTCAGACTTCACAGCAAAGTATGGCAAGATGATCATATGCAAAGAAGAAAGACGATTTTATTAAAATTAAAAACATGATTGCATATGAGGGAAATCCAGTCTACAAGAGTTTTTTCTTCATTTTTATGATTACATATGAGGGAAATCCCGTCTACAAAGGACTTCCTCATCGTCGTCTGAAGATCGCGCCCAGAATCTGTTCTGCCAGGTTCTCGCATGGGCAAAATTCTTCATCCATCTTCTGCAGCAGCTAGTCGGTGACCGCAAACCGACTGACATATGGTCAACGACGGGAGGATACAAAACTAGGCCTAGACCCATCCTCTAATACGAGGAAGCAGGGTAAATCTGCTTTCCTGCGTCCAGCGCCGTGACAGATTGAGTTGAGGTATTTCACCCAACCCAATCTCGGACAGCAGCCAGTTTGCCTGCCCTCGTCCACAGGTAACGGAAGAAGGTACCGCTTGCAAGCTGCGTGGTCTAATACGACCCTTCCTCTCTCCCGAAGAACCGCCATACAAAGTTGCTGATTATCCCGAGCAAAGGAGGCTGTGATATCCTTCCATGATCCATCGTTGTAGAGGATATTTGCTCGAAGACGCCGTCTTTTTCGGCTCCTTACATGCTAGAAGAACATGGTCTCCTTCTTCCTCAAGTCGACCCGACGAACTCCGGCCATCATCTCTGTGTGGTAAAGGAAATATGGGAAGAACAGGTTAACTTCTCAGCCTTTTTATAGGCGAAAGAGATCACACCGATCCCCAATAACTCCGCCATAAAGTCAGCCTTGAAAGAACGTGTCAGACTTGACCGTTTCAGGCTCCATTCAGAGTGTTTCAAATTTTGAGGAACGGTTCATGCTTCATTCAAAGCGATTCAAATTGCGAGGAATTTAAAAGCTTTGAAGGGGGTCTTGTAGAAGCATAAAAATACACTGGATAGCTCAACGCAGCATGTTAATGTAGGGCAGCGTAAACAGAGGACCTCGAAGCCATCAAACGTGTAACAGAGCTTTTTCGCTAAGCACAGCGTAAAAAGTGGGCTCAAGGACAAGGTTCAAATCTCTCGGTCTGTTAGGATGCCTCAGCTGCATACATCACTGCACTTCCACTTGACACCTACCATAATGATAAACGGAAGGAAAATCTAAATTTTCGTCTAGGACAAGGAAAAGAAATAAAATGGAATTGTTCGGTGCATTAGATTATGTTTACTATCCATCTGCGTAATGCAGTATGTCCAGGCTGCTTCAGCGTAAAAAGGGTGCTACATCGCCTCTATGGCGTAAAACTCATCCGCTTTCAATGCAGCATTGAAGTGTACGAAGAACGCTTCATATTCTTCGAAATGAACCTGTCAGATCATGCAATGAACCTGATATCTGGACTCCTAACAAAGGGTACTGCACGACTACCCAAGCGACGGCTATAATGATGGTGCAGCACTGCAACCCTAGTTGTCATTTACTGCCATCTCTTTGGCGTAGACCGCTTCTACGCATACAAAGGAATACGCTGCCCAGTTTTACACTGGCAGATGTGAGCTGTTTACGCTCCGCAGAAGACAAACAGCCTGCCACGTCAAAAGCTGCTCTTCGTACAGGGCTCGAGGCGCATCTCTGCATTTAATGCGCAGAGCGGTGACAGGTTCTCAAGGCACGTCTCTGCATTTAATGCACCGAATACTGACAGATGCCTGAGGCACATCTATGCATTTTATGCGCAGAAGGGTGGCAGACCATCAAAATACGCCTCTGCATTTAATGCACAAGATAATGGCGGATCTCTGTATTTAATGTAGAAGATTTGATTAGATGTCACCGAACCATCGTCTAGTGACATTCCCTTTGCGCCAACTGCTCTTACGCATACAAAAGGGATACGCTGCCCAGTTTTACACTGGCAGATGTGAGCTTCTTACGCTCCGCAGAAGGTAAACAGACTGCCACATCAGCAGTTACTCTTCATACAGGATTTGAGGCGCGTATCTGCATTTAATGCGCAAAATGATGGCAAATCTTAAAGACAAGCCTCTGAATTTAATGCGTAGGATGGGGGCAGATCTCTGCATTTAATGTAAGAGATTTGATTATATCTCCAAGAGCCATAATTCTGGCTAAAATGTCCACATCATTCGGCTTCTATGCCCACTCGACTTCTACGCCCCCTCGGCTTCTATGCCCGCTCGGCTTCTACGCACACTCGGCCTCTATGACCACTCGGCTTCTACGCCTACTCGGCTTCTATGCCTACTCGGCTTCTACGCACACTCGGTCTCTATGACCACTCGGCTTCTGCGCCTACTCGGCTTCTATGCCTACTCGGCTTCTACGCCCACTCGGCCTCTATGATCACTCGGCTTCTACGCCTACTCGGCTTCTACGCCTATTCGGCTTTTAGGCCTACTTGGCTTCTACGCTATGGTGACAGTCATTGGCTTCTACGCCAACCTCTTCTACACAAGGGATAACTACCTACGTGGCTTCTACGCCGTGATCTTCGTAGCAGATATTCGTGTTTGTCCCTTAGTTGGACACACGTCACATGCTCACTCAAAAGGTCATCTATACGCAGGTATTGGTTATTTTAAACCGTCATGTAAAAGGGTGTTGTACTTTCCACTATTCAGTTTCTACGCCGACTGAGTGGTCACTGTCACTAAAAACTCTATAAATAGAGACCTCTATCAATAGAGGAAAAGGTTAAAAAATTGAAGGTCGAACGATCGGAAATTGGTCAAGGAATCCAATATCAGATCCAAGGTCGACAATTGGGAGGAAAGAAGGAGGAGAGAAAATGGTCGAGGGAGGGAGAGAAGAATCCAGAGCTCAGGCAAAGAGAAGGGATCAACGACTTTGGCATCGGGCATCCACCCTCTTTCATAACCTTCGAAGCTGCTTTCTGTCTTCTACGGCACTTCTTCATCATCCTGTGGTCCAAGGGCTAAAGTGATCGACTGCAGATCAAACACCTATAGCAATATTTACCCAAATTAAATAAATTGTACTTCGACATTCCTCGTATAGGATAAAAATTATACAATCTTGTTTGTAAACACCGACGAAGAAGAGCGAGGTTTTCTTTAAATTAAAGAACCTTGTCGTTTCTCGTATTTTTACTTTCGTTTAATCTGAAACATTCTCCATTTTCTATCGAGCTTGGAAGCGTGGTCTTGAGACCTGGAGTATGGTTCTGAATCCCTTTGTGGTGGTGGATTTGAAGGTTTAGGCTGGAAGCTCGCGCTAGGCAACTACATCTTGCCGATTTCGTGAACTTTTTTTACTTTTAGTCATTTTACTTTCCCGGAGCTTGGTTATTGCTTTTTAGCTTAGACTTATTTTTCTATAGTTGTGCATATCATGATTTGTAGCCTAGTGATCATCTCGGTTTTGATTTCTGATAGAATCTTATTCTGTCCCTTTTTGGTAACTTGGTAACGGAAATGGTACCGGAGTTGTGACCGTGAGATTTAGTCTATATTGTGATATGAGGCTTACCTTAGACTTGACTTCCTGTTAGACTTGGTTCTTGAAATTTATGGGTTTTAATTTAGGTCCGAAAAATTAGACTTGATTTAACCAGGTTAATTCTTGGAAACCGGCAAACCTACGGTATACTACAGTATACCGATGGTATACCGATTTTGATCGACTTCATTTTTAGATTTTTTTTTGTGAACCCTATCGGCATACCGACGATGTACTACAGTATACCAACGGTATACCGATTCTGCCGATATTTGTTGACCGACTTTGGGATATTTGTCTTGGTCGGCATACCTAAGGAGTACTAGGCTGTACCAACGGTATACCGATTTGTGAAACTTTATTTTCCAGTAACTTTTTGCCTACTTGGAATGACATACCGACGGTATACTATAGTATACCTATTTGTTGGTACCCAAAACTTGTTGTGTTTTTCCTATCTCTAGATCCGCGTACCGATGGTTTACTGGACTGTACCGATGGTATACCGATCGTGCCTTTCTTTTGGAATTCTTGGTTTTTTGTAATTTCATGTTGAAACTTTTGGCTTTTACTTGGAAACGCGACGACTTGACCAAATTTTGGACATGAACTTACATGACTTCAGATTACTTGACTTGACTTTGCTTTACTCTATTTCACCCGGCTTTGTCCAGCTACAAGTAATGACAGGATTGACTGGACTTGACTTGGCATGACTTTACATGGCTTCATCGGACATGGCTTGACTTGGTTTAATCTGGTTAGACATGCTTCACATAGTTATACATGGCTTTATATGGCTTCACCTGGATTAACATAGCTTCACTTGGCTTTACCTGGCTTTACTTGGTATCACGTGGCTTGATTGTTATCCTGGCATACATGAGTCCTTATGTGTAATATATATTAAACCTTTTTATATTACTATTATAAGTTGATTTGTCTGCATCATGTCTAGGATGGATTCTGTGGAATGTCACTCTCAGATTCATACAAGAAACTGCTAGGGGTTAAGTAACTAAAGATTCACTTAGTACATGGCTAGGGATTTGCCTAGATTGCATACAGCCCTAGTTATTCGTATTGTTATCTTGAGGAGTATCCAGTAGTTTATATTATGATGTATCTTGATGAGAATCTATTTGGTTGGGTATATGGATATCCCGAACGGACTAAAGGGATATGCGATCAGAAGGAACTCTAGTATCACGTTGTATTATATTAGTTAGTAATTAAAGATTGTGATAACCCTATTTAGTTAAAAGTATCAAACCGTACTTATGTTATTTGCCGTGATTGATGGTTGATGGATAGTCTAGGCTTCACATGATCACCTTTGCTTTCAGTACTTATTATTTTCTTATTGATTATCATATCTGGATATGTCTCATTGTAGGTTTTACAGTATTTATTATCCTGAGATTGTTTATATTCAGTCTTTACTTTCAAGTATTTTTATTTTTTGTATTTTTGGTTTAAGTTTCTAGATTTTCTTCCTTTTTGATACTTGTTATTTAGGGTTCTAACCCTACTGGTTTTGTATGGCCAGATCCAGTGACAGCACCGGAGGATCTTTCATACTTTTTATAGGATGATGGCCACCAGGAGCACCCGACCGCTTGAGTAGATTTTTTTACTTTCCCACCCTGATGTACATTCTATTTTGTGGGCGTTTAGCCACCGAGAACGTGTTTAGCTCATATTTTGTTTGATCAGTTAGCCTACGGGTATTAGCATGATTGACATATCTTAGGATTAATCATGTATATCTCATATTCTGGTTAGTTTATTCATTATGTGTTTACTAGTATCATGATCATCTGTATATTATAGTTTGGGACGCTTTTACTTTTATATCTCAACTGATCTTACATCTTGATGTTATTCTTGTTGTTCTTGTGATTGAGATACTAAGGTTTGTCGGACCTAGGCTTGACTGTTGGTTTGTAGTAGTGACCCCTCATGTCTTACAGCTTCACTGTATATATGTAGAGTAGTAGAGTGCTTTAAGTATACATAACTGGCCTTGTTTGTCCTATTTTCTAGTATTTTGGTTCTGGGGCATGACAGATACCTCTCACCACATCACGGGGGGAGGTCATATATGTTCATCTAGATATTGTTCCAGATTTGATGCAACAAGCAACACCTTTTGCCACCAAGTCCAAGGGCAAGAAGTCCAAGTCCTGCTACGTGGTTTCTCTCCCTACCGAAGAAGCTATTGCAGGAATGACAAAGTTATCACTGGCGTACTAATGAGAGTATAACATCCATGACGATGGTGCGCTCTTAATTGCCACACCTACAATATTCAATCCGAGTCCATCCCAGCCTCTGTAGCGGAGAAGTTCAAGCAAAAAAAAAACTCGCTTCTACAAACCGTTGCACAAAGATACAGCTCTGGGGCTGGAAAATCTTTACAACTTTGATATCTTGGCACAATTGGATAATATCCCAGCGAATTTGTCACCATTCAAGCTTCTCCGTCTCTCTAAAGATACTCGGACTGCTCTAAGTGAGGCATTACAGAATGTCGATACCTACTTGGTGCAGGTCAAGTCGCCAGCTAAGGATCCTGTCGCATGCCCCTACAACAATAATGTGATGGAGGTGATACCTAATATCAAGTTCTCGTAACAAGACATATTGCTAAAGTACAAAAGGCACGAACTCCCTCTGTATTATACAGGGTACATCAGCACCATGAAGGGGGACCAGATACACATCACCCAAATTTGTCAATCAGTATCATCTTGTAGAGTCTGCTTTTAACCTTGGGCATCCCGATGAATCGCCTGGCGGCAACCAATACTGCCATTAGTGGCTTCAATGTAGGAAGGAGTTACCCTCTGGACAAGATTTGCTTGAAATGTTATATCGACGATTTAAAAATAAAGGTCACCTGCTACGTCATAGACGTATACGTATCCTACAATATCCTGTTGGGACATCAATGGATACACCAGTACATGATAGTACGATAGACCCTGCACCAGTGCTTGAAGTACGTGGATGATTATGGCATCGTCAAGACAAAATTTGCTGACATTGATCCATTCAAAGGGTTTGAGGCCTATCACTCTGACTCGATCTTCTACAAGCAAGTCCAACAAGATGAATGTGGCAATAATTTTGACAATGAGGCAGAGATTGGGACAACATCGGATGAGCCCTTGAGAGTCCATCTCAAAGGATGCGCTATAGACACAACCCCTCCCCTCATGGTAAAACTGCACAAGAAAGCACCCGAACCTCTGGTCATTCACCTTCGTAGACCGAGACGATCACTGAAAGAAGATTTGGCACCTACTATGACTTTCGAACCTCTAGTGGTAAAGCTGTACAGGAGACCTCCAAAGCTGTCACTCGTATTGGGGTTAGATCTCTGGAAAGACGAACTGGAGGAGTACGTAGCCGCTCATGCTAACGTCCCTTCTCTTTACGATATAATTTTTGAGGATAAGATACCTTAATTTATGAATAAAGGGCTATCTTTGAACTAACCGGATGTTGCACATCTCAGCATATTATATTCTTTGGAGCACTGTCTAGGTTGGCACCTACATACACAAGTGAGTACCAACTATGAAGTATACCGAATTCTCCTTAGTCAAAACTACTACTTCATATTCCAACAAGGAAGAGTGGAGACAAACTCATCTTCTTCTGCAGAGTGGAAAGTTCCCAATTATTTATCCTAAAGAAACTATAGCTAGAACTCGACACCGACAAAATATCACTTCACCGGTATAACTCTCAAACCATGCACCTTATAAAAAAATGGGATTCGACCTGAAAGACGCTAGGGTATCAAACTAGGACAAAGGCCGACGGCTACCTCAACATTTGTACGCTTCTGCAAACAAGCGAGAGGATTACTACCAGAAGACCAAGCATGGCTTAGGGTATGTTACGCCTTCCATAACCACCAAAGGCTCGGATGAAAAAGATGAGTTACACTCTCACTCTTCAGAATCTTTCACTTGGGATTCTAATATCAGTATCGGGGAGATGCTCAAACAAACATTATTTATGAACATGGTGTCAGCTGACCCTGAGGAAGAAGACAAAGATCCATCTGAACTCTTTAAAGTAGAACCATAGGCCTAATGCCTAGACTCACAATGAGCGATGTGGTTCAAGCAACGAGAACCTCCCACTGAGGATGAAGTCGTATAAATTGATCTGGGCAACGAATTCTCCCCTAAACCTATCTTCATCCGTAAAAGTTTGTCCAATAAGGATCAGGAATCCCTACTATAGCTCGTTATGGAGTACATCAATATTTTTTTCTAGAGTTACGAAGACATATCGGGACTGGACCCCCAAATCGTGGTCCACAATCTCAACATCTTGCCAAATGCTAAGGCAGTCAAGTAAAAAAAATGGTGGTTCCGACCGGACATAATGAATGCCATCGAAGCTGAAGTCAATAAACTGATAGCTAGTGGCTTCATTCGCGAGGAACAATACCCAGATTAGGTAGCCAATATAGTATCCATCCTCAAAATGAATGGGAATATTCAAATCTGTATTGACTTTCATGATATGAATGCGGCATGCCCTAAGGACAATTTTTCCCTTCTGATCATAGATATAATGATCGACAACACTTGTGGCTTCGAGTGCATGTCCTTCATGGATGAATTTTCAGGCTACAATCAAATCAAAATATTTCCTGATGACGAGAAGCACACATCGTTCCAAATGTCGATAGGAGTGTACTACTACACAGTCATGTCCTTCGGTCTGAATAATGTAGATGCTATAAACCAGCGAGCTATGAGCACCATCTTTTATGAATATCTAAACAAGATAGTAGAGTGTTACATTGATGACATTGATGTCAAGAATGACTCCAAAGATGATCACTACCGAGACTTGAAGACTATGTTCGACCTCAAGCTTGCGCACCAGCTCAAGATAAATTCCACTTAATCCTTCCTGGGAGTCTCCAGCAGCAAATATATGTGTTTTGTCCTAATTTCGAAGGTATCCATGTAGACCCTGATAAGACTAAAGAAATCCTTGAAATGCACCCATCGAAGAACCATAGAGAACTTCATGGCCTTCAATGAATACTGGCATACTTTAAGAGGTTCATATCAAACCTCTCTGGACGTTATCAGCCTTTTACTCAGCTCATGAAGAAGGGAGTATCATTTGTCTGGAACTTAAGAATGCTAGCGCACCTTAAACAACATAAGGGAGTATCCAATGAACCCCCAGTATTGGTGGCGACTGTTATGGGAAGACCCTTCTTGCTATATGTGTAGCCCATGGATCACTCCCTCAAAGCTCTGCTAGCCCAAAAAAGTGATATAAATCACGAACATACCATCTACTATCTTAAGAGAATAATGGCCTACACAGAGCATAGATACAATCCCTTTGAGAATGAGTGTCTCTCTTTGGTCTCCACCATTCAGAAGACCCAATATTATATGGCAGGGAAAACCATCCATGTGATCTTGCAAGTTAATCCTCTCATGGTCCTTATGACTAAACCATGAGCGCTCAACCCTCGCCACATAGGCAATACTACTATCATCGTATAACATGGTATTTGTCCCATAAAAGGCAGTCAAAGGCCAAATATTCCCAAATTCCTGGCAGCCCACCATGTACCGAAAATCTCGAAGCTCTGCGAGGAGATACCATATGAAGTAATGGACTAAAACATAACCATAAGAGCATAAGGAATTTGGCGAATGTTCTTCGACGGTGCTTCAAGAACAGGGCCCAAAGGCGATATTATTGCTGGCGACGGGATAGTACTAATTTTTTCATATAATTTGGTCATTAATCGTGCTTACTCTATCACAAAGACATGCTCCAATAATATGGCAGAGTACAACGCTCTCGTCATTGGGCTCCAACTTTTTAAACAAGTAAGAGTAGACTACTTGAAGGCCTACGGTGAATCTAAGCTAATAGTCAGTCAGGTCCAGGATGAGTATGAGGTCCTTCACGAAGATTTGATTCCCTACCACCAAGCCGCGCTAAGAATAATCTCCACCTTCCTGGGGTTCTTCATAGAGCATGTCCCTCGGCTGCAGAATATTGAGGATGATGCACTGGCCGGCTTTGTCGCCTCCCTGGCAGTCCCAGTCAAAATCCATCAACTGATCATGGTGGTCGGTCAAGAGCTGGTCTGCCTGAAAAATGACCTAAGTATTTGCCTAAGCTAGACAACAGAAGTAGACACCGGCATTCAAGACTGGAGGCACCCATTCATCGACTTCGTAGTTTATGAAATTCTTCTTGAGAACCCAAAGGAAGCCACTTCCATCAGAAGACGTTCACTCCAGTTCTATTATGATAGAACTACAAAAATGTTGTATCGTCGTTCCTACAAAGGTCTTCTGCTATGATGCCTATTGAATGCAGAAGCGTATTAAGCTCTCCTCGCGGCTCATAATGGTGTTTTTGGGGCCCATCAGTCCGAACCCAAGTTACATTATCGTCTACGGAGACTGGGTTACTATTAACCAAAAATGGTAGCAGAGACTATTGACTATGCGAGAAAGTGCCAAGCATGCCAAATACACGCAGACGTTATCCACCAGCCGTCAGAATTCCTACACCTAATGGTAGCATCTTGGTCGTTTAAAGAGTGAGAAATGGACATTATCGGGCTAATTTTTCTACCTTATTCTAAGGGACATCGGTTCATCTTGGTTATTACCGACAGCTTCTCCAAATGGGCGAAAGCTGTTCCACTCGCTGAAGTCAAGACCTCAAACATGATTAGCTTTGTCAAGCATCATGTGAAATACTACTTTGGCTTGTCAGGGAGGATCATCCACGATAATGGTCCACAGTTTGCATGTAATACTTTTTATCGATTTTATGCCAAAAATTGAATCCAGAATGTAGCATCGACCTCCTACAATCCAGCAGCAAATGGTTTTGTGGAAGTATTCAACAAAATAATTATCAAGCTACTCATGAAGTTTGTGTCATCCAATAAGCATGACTGGAATGAGAAGCTGGGTGAGTGTCTCTGGGCCTACCATACTACAGTCCGGATACCTACTGGTTATACGCCATTCTCCTTGGTTTACGAAGGCAAAGCGGTCCTCCCTCTCGAATCCAAATTTTGTCACTCCGAGTGACTCTCTACAACTAGTTAACTGTTGATGACAATCACCGTCGACGACTACAAGAGTTTGAAGTGCTCGATGAGAAACGTCACTTATCTCAACATCGTATTGAGATGTACCAAGCATGCTTCTCAGGAGCTTCAACAAACGGGTCAATAAAAGGACTTACTAAGTGGGTGACATCGTCTTGATAGTTAGAAGACCGATGGTTATGACCCACAAGACAGCCGATAAATTTTAACCTAAATTGGACGGTTCATTCATTGTGGAGTATGTGTTCTCCAACGGTGTCTATCGGCTCACAAAACCCAAAGGCGACTTGCTCATGATGCCTATCAATGACAAGTTCCTCAAAAAGTACTATGTCTAAGCTAGACTTGTTCTCCCTTTACTATCAGCTGGACAACCAAAATGTATAGTGTATGTTCCCCTTTATTTATCCCAAGCAAGTGTGTAAGCATAATATGCACTTCTCTTCCACAAAATTTTGATGAAAGCCATTGTCTGTATTCAAGAATCCTGAATATGCAACATACAGTGGATCCTCAAAAAGCTTCCTAGTGGAGCCACCTTCAGGTTTATACTTACTTTCAGGTAGACCACTCATAATCAGTTTCTTTGGGCATTAGTTCACATCTACATCATCTCTGGACTACTATCCTAACCGTTATCCCTAGTAGGGTTTGCCATGTCCAAATTACCTCTGAGCAAACCTCTGTATATGACTATCGATTGTCACGTCCATAATACCTCTAACATCAGTCGTCATCTAAGCTTATCACCCCATACTAAACTCTAAGTACAACAGCTATGTTAAGTCCACAAAACCTACAACGTTCATATTATCTCTGGTAGGGCTTATCTCGAACTTATTACTTATACTCAGTTGCACAAGAAGTAATGGAGCCACAAAACTTAACACGTCAATATCACCTCTGATAGGGTTTTGTTTTGAAATTATTACTTGCACTCTAGTGCGCAAGAAGTAATATGTCTACCAAAGGTCCTCCAGTAGGATATCCTCAACAAAAGAAAATAGTTCAAGTCCACATTACCTCTGAACTATAAGCTGCCCATGTTCCCCACCCAAAGAAAATAGTCATATCCATATTACCTCTGTCTCATTTCGTTTTCCTTCAACAAAAATACCATTATCATACCTAATCTCTCGGTATGACTATCGTTTAGCTTACGTCCATGTTACCTCTGAGCAATCATCCTCACATCCTCCCAAGTAGAGTTTTTCATATCCTTCTTACCTTTGAGAAAACCACTCTGCTTGACTACCGACTATCATATCCATATTATCTCTGATATCGATCGTCATCTAAACTTATCACCCGTACTTAACTCTAAATATGCTAGCGGTGTTAAGTCCACAAAATATGCCACGTTCATATCACCTATGGCAGGGCTTGTCTCGAATCTATTACTTACACCCAAGTGCGCAAAAGGTAATAGGTCCACCAAAGCTCCCCCAGTGGGATGTCCTCAACAAACTTCTATATTGCACTCTACCCATATTATCTCTAGTACAACATCTAAAGTCCACAACATGTAAAATGACAAATACAAAGAGAAAGTTCTGAAAAATGAGAGACTTTATTGATTAATATTCAAGATCATAAGTAAATATGATGTAAATATATTTTTAAGGGTTTTTTTTATTAGTATTCAAAGTCATGAGTACATATGATAAAAACTCATTTTTAAGGGGTTTCCATGAAGTCTCGCTAACACAAACCTTTTTTATTAGAGGCGCCCCTCCGTGCTATTTTTTGCTACTAACACAATTGAATGTAGCAGCAGGAACCAACATATTCTGGATTGTCCCTCCACTGCATAAACCTCAGTATATGGAAAAGAATCCATACTAATGGATAGCAAGGAGGAGCATGATCAGGCGCTCTACAACCATGCGGGAAGACCGAAGACAAGAATGGAAATTAATCCAAATATTATCATCGACACCGCAGGCCTCCGACCGGTAGCAAGCTGCATAAAGGAAAGAAATATAGCTATCACAATACATAAATAGGGACAGCTCCACGCATGACGTAGGATGTTCACCCTCGTCATCTGGATCAGTTCTTGCCTAAATATTGTCGTGTAAGGTAGGCGTTCTTTTCGAATGATGAGTTCTATGATATCCTTCTTTTTTCCATCATGGGTACCGCGAAGGGTGGTAAAACCTGCATAAAGAGAAGATATATCAGTCTCAACAAAGGTTGCAAAGGTGTACACCGACCACATATCATTTCCAGGTCGCAGCCACATGTAAGAGGGGACGTCTCGAGATAGCTAAGTTCGCACACATGAGCAAGATGATGTCTCATCCATGCGACTAAGCCACGTATAGGCACTGCACGCATGTTGAAGATAATTCCTCATAATGCGGCCAAGCTACAGATAGGCTATGTGTACATGTTGCAGATAAGTTCTCATCCATGTAATCAAGCCACATATAGGCTCTGCGCACATATTGCAGATAATTCCTCATCATCCGGTCAAGCTACAGATAGGCTCTGCTTGCATGCTGCAGATAAGTTCTCATTCATGTGACCAAGCCATAGATAGGCTCTACGTGCATATTACAGATGATTGCTCATCCATGCGACATAATTTTGTGGGGGGGAGGGGGCTGCCCGTATTCTAGATAATTTCTCATCCATGCTGCAAGGCCGTGTACTTTTCTTTCTGTGTCCCTACTATCATGACACACCCCTACCTCCAAAAAGAACGCCAGTAACAGGGGCCACAGATCGACGTTGCTCTTGATAAATCCTTTGGCAAGATAGACGGCAGCCCTACCTCCAAAAATATGAGAAGCTGAGAGATAAAAGTTATCTTTCCTCCCCACCCTGCCTATTTATAGGCTCCTAGGGCTCGTGAGAAGATCAATGTGATAAACTAGGCAGTTATGAGAAATAAACTGATGCCTCGATTTAATTTATCCTCATTTACCTACTAAAAAACTGTCGTTGACTCAGAATCCCCAGTAAAGCTCCTCGAAGATCGAGCCAAATCTCAGTATTTAATGATCTGACACCCTGGCAAAAGTGCCTATGCGACATCACAACCATGCGGCTGAAAGTGCTCGACCATGCAAAATTTTTGAAGGGGATCTTGTGAAAGCATGGAAAATCTAGATCTATATGTCCAACAAACATACGCCCCAAGATCGACTCAGAAGAAATTATGCCACAGAATGACCATGCGGCCAAGGATAAGCAGCATTCATGTGCCCTAATATTAACCATATAAAGGCCTGACACAAGATTATGTCTGACATAGAATCCTGACAAAAAGGACTTTCTGAATGTCTCGAAAGACGTGAGCATGCTAAATATTAGGGCACATGAATGATGTTGTTATATGAAAGGCAGAGTCTGCCTCTTTCTTCGTTTGTTCTTCCTCCTCCTGACTTACACAATATTCTTACACAGAAGCATAAAGAGAGATAACCCTTTGCGCCTGCAGTGGTGCTTCCAAAAGAGCATCATTATAGTTGTCACAAGATTGTAATCAGCTGTTGTACCAAAATAGTTAAAAAATTTACTAAATGATCTGTGTTAGACCGGTTGAGTTATACTATGACTTCTAGACAGCGATCTGGAAAGCAAATCGACAAGCAAAAAGATGATGATGATGAGTTACCTCTAGCTCCAGTTTACAAGGCCTCACAACTTTCCTACAGTGGATGGCATTTAAGAGAAAGCACTTTGAGAACACCCAGTTAGAGAAGATTTGACCAACTTGTCGAATCTTTTGAAGGAGTGTACCAGAATATATATACATTCTCGGAGGAGAGAACTCCCTCTCACGAGGAGTAGTCATTCATCAGAATCTGAAGCTGACTTTCCTGGGGGTAGCTATCTCCATGTGTCTGAAATAGACAGTGTAGACTCCAGCTACAAAATGCAATTCGCTAGCTCTTCTGTCATTCAAAGAGAAGTTAGTGTATATGCCATTGGTGATGAGCAGGACGCCACTACTTTAGAAAATGTTGAGCATTATTTGAACTCACTTGAGGCCGCACTCAAAGACATGTACACTATGATGCAGAATATTCATCAAATGATTATGACTCAACATATTACCATGGCAGCACAAGTGCATGTCACTACGATGATACAACCACCTATAAATATGCAACTACCTCTAGGCAATTCAAACCTAGATCTATATCTCAACAACAAGTCGACTATACCAACTCATAATCCTTTCAATATCGGGGGTGGTCTTACATCCATGGTTGTGCAATTAAAGCCTACATCACTTCAGTAACCTGTACCTCCTCTATTTGATGATACAAAAGAAGCCATAAGGGAGTTACGTGCTCAGTTTGATGCAATAAATAGCTGAGACAAACTCCAAAAACTTGGGATACCTTATCCACCTTACTAGAACAATATTGTCTTTCCACCTAAGTACAAGCCATAATCTATTACCCTATTTGAAGAAAAGATGTCTCTACGTTAGTATATGAACTATTTGGACACAATAATGACACATTTACCACGAGACGACCCTCTTTGTTGGCCCATATTTAAGTTAATTTTTTGAATATGGCTAATCGATTAAGTTTAGCATTATGATAATCGATCAATCACTATAGTAACTTCTACTAAAACGCAGCATTGTACATATATGCATTAATGTTGTAATATATGTTTCTGTAAATTGCTTTGTTCATCTAACATGTACTTGTTGAAAGTAAAATGCAAAACCAACATGGACATATGCAACGAAGAAATGATGATGAGATAAAGACGATGTTATACCATAAGATTTCTCTGAATTGCCTACGATATCTCCGGAGCCTCTTACTCAAGGGTTTCGCTGTTTATCTTTAGACAATTGCCGTCAAGGAAAAATGCGTCTTCCAATCAACAGGATGTTTCAAAATCTTGGCGTCATCAAATTGCTCTTGGGTTTTATCGATGTAATTTGATGTTTATTGATTCTAAGACTTATGTACATCGAGTCGCACTGGCATATTCAGTCCCCTCGTAATAGCCTACCTCAGTCCAATGAAATAGCTTGAAACCTATCTACCAAAAATCAGACCAAAATAAACCTGACCAAAGTTTAAACTACTATAAAATAGGCCAACCAAACTTTGTCCGAACCCTGACTGCCTAAAACAGAAGATTATCCAGTTGTGTAATCCCTGATTTTGTGATTCCAACAGTTAAATTTTCGAATGCTAGGGTACCAAATTCTGGCCAAACTCTGTCCCCGAATACCCTATAAATAGAATTAGATTTTTACATTCTTACTCACTCATCTCTTCTCAATCTTTAAATCCATTAGTGAGTAAACCCCCGAGCTTTAACCTTCTCTATCTCCAAGATCAACTCTCCTGCCTTCTAGTGCCAAGTACGATCTCGATTAAAAGTTTGTCAGAGTTGTAAGAGCTTGGCTTAGCATATTTCCTTTTTAGCTTGAAGTTGGCGTTCTCTTCGTATCAAATGCACGTATAAAGTATTTTGAGCCTTTAGATCAAAGATCGAGGTTGTATGAAGTCTGCAAGCCTTCACTTTAAATCTTGTGATTCACTATTGGTGATTATAGTAGAAAAAACATTGACCAAGAGTTCTCGGGACTGAACTAGTCCTATCAGAGGGAAACCAGTGTATATAGAGGTGTTTGCGTTTTCTTTCTCTCAACTCTACTGCCTTATATATTTTTCTTGCATATATACATTACTATTGCTAATTGATAAGCTACTTTTACTTCATATAATTTATAATTGGATAAATTATTCCACTGTACTCTATTCACTCCCTCTATAGTTGCCTTACAGTCCTACAATTATTATTAGTGTAGGTTCTCTTTATACAGGTATTACCAATATTAATTTCTCTAATAATTGATATCAAAGCAGGTTCTCTGGTATAGGCTTTTATTTCTAAGAGTATTACATATGGTAACTATGAAATCAATCTTTACTGGTGAAGGCCAATCCACAAATAGGCCTCCTCTATTTGATGGAACCAACTTCACTTACTGGAAAATATGTATGACTTTCTATCTCAGATCACTAGACTTTGAACTTTGGTCAATAGTTGAAGATTGCTACAAACAGCCTGCTAGAATTATTGTAGATGGTAATAATCTCGTAGATAAACCTAAAGATAAGTACACTAATCTAGAATAGAAATAATCATATATTGATGCTAGATTTATAAATGCTTTATTTTGTGTCTTAGACAATACTGAGTTTAATAGAGTAACTACATGTACTACTTCACATGATATCTATAACTTCTTGAGTTGACTCATGAAGTAACCACACAGGTGAAGGAGTCCAAGATAAGCAGACTGACACTAGAATATAAGGCTTTCAAAATGAAGCCAAATGAGACCATTATACAAATGTTTACACATTTTCTTGTCATTAATTCTCTTTCTTCTCTTGGAAAGGAATACATCAACCATAAAAGATCTGCAAGGTACTTCGGGGACTAACTAAGAAGTGGAAACCCAAGTCTACTATAATCATTGAAGGAAACGACATCACCATCTTGACTCTTGAGATACTAATGGGAAAGCTGATGACTCACAAGCTTGACCTTGACTAATTTGAAGAGTCAACTCCCAAAGAGAAGACCATCGCATTCAAGGAGCATCATAAAAGATCATCTGATGATGCTTCTAAAGATGAAGAAACAAACGATAATTTAGACAATGAGGATCTTGGCCAAATTTCTAGGAGCTTTTCATGAAGTTTATGAAATTAAACAGAAATAAGAAAGATCATGAAGAAGAACCAATTTGCTATAATTGTAGAATTCCAGGCCATATGATGAAAGATTGTTCCAAATAAAAAATGAATAATCAATATGAACAATCAAATAAAGGCGAATTTTTATCTCACAAATATGTAAATACAAGCATTTGGTGTGAAATTGAAGCTAACGATTTGGAAGAAGAAAGCCCTCAACATGCTGCAAATGTATGCTTAATGGCATTAACTAATGAGTTAAAAGATAGTCCTTTATATGAAGAATTTTCTTATGATGAATTATCTGATACTTTTAATGACTTATTTTAAGATTACAAGAAGCTTAGGAATAAGTATAAGCAAGACAGAAAAGATGTTAAATCTTATCAGCTTGAGAATGAAAAGCTTAATTGTTTACTAAATAAAACTAGAGAAAATTCCTCTCCTAACGACTATATTGATATCTCCAAACTTAAGAATAGCTTACAAGAAGCACTTAACTGCTTTGATGAAAGCAATCAAGAAAATACTAAACTTAAGGAGGACTTGGAATAAGAGAGGAAGAAGTACTCTAATGCCTCACTTAGAATTGATGCTCTTACAGCTAAATATGATGATTTATATGCTAGCTCTAAAAAGTTAGAGATTAGATTATAAAAACAGGTAATGCAACCTATAACTCAATATAATACAAGTCACGTGAATCATCACAAAGTCATATATGAAAGATCATTTATAAAGGAAAAAAAGCAAAGATAAAGCTTCACACAATCACGCATTCTACTACAAATATTCACGGATGACACAATACACCAATTCACATATACATAATTCTCATCACAAAGTCATACTTGAATTATAGTAGTAATAAAATAATAGAAACTATCAGAGAATATATTCACCTGTGGTCCTGAGCAAATGGTATGACTCGGTGTCCGAGCAAGTGTCACACAGACCTATATGTGAAATATCATGTCATTTATGTGTAATTAAGTGATAATAAGCTAAAATATACTAAGATATGATTTCTAGGTCATTTCTACGCCATACTAGTCAAACTAGGTCAATTAGACCAAAACCTTGATTTTAGGTCCAAACATAGCTTCTAGGTCGATTACAAGGCTATGGTAGTAATTACTTGGTCCTACCTAGGTTTTTAGGTCCATAACTTGTTGGCACTTGCTAACAATAGCTAGTCTCAAATATAACTTAGGTATACTAGCTATCTCTATTTTAGATTTACAACATACTAGTATTATCTAGAATTACCTTAGTGTCTACCCATGCTATTATACTCTATATCTAATACCTTACATTAGATAGATGTTATAGTACCTATTACTTAGCTATAAATACAAGTATCTTACACCTTAACTTATACTTTACCAATATCCTAATACCTTACCCTTATTAAGATAATATAGATTTCTATCTCTACTACTCCACCCTCAACTTAGACTTAACTTCAACCTAATCTCATCTCTAATCACCTTAACTGTTACTCCATATCTGGTATATCCTACCTACCTATTCCTCCATCCTTCAAACCATAACCTTAAGGTATCAGTTTTTACTGTTGTTCCTTAGAAGCAACCAAGTAGGTCATAGGTATCAGTTTCTGTCCAGCTCTACCTGGCCCACCCGTACCCTCACATTGATCTGCCCATGTATACACTAATATGCATCAATAACTATATACCCCAAGCACATCTGTGCATTCTCTCATATTAATTGGCTACCATTCAACTTGTTATAGTTGCACCAAAGCCTGCACTAGTTTATTCCCCTTCACTGCTGCTGCCTTGCTCCTGGATGCTCGAGCCCCATCCAACTCCTGTATGATAGAAATGTACTAAAAGAACCCACATCCTCAACTTATACTAGCACCTGTATATTTGCACAAGTGCACTTTGCACAAACTGTGTATATCAGTGCAATTTCATGTGCCTGAACATCTCTAACCTGCAGTTATTGTTGCTGATATCAACATGTATCCTTGATACATGTCTCAAGATATCCTATCCTATATATCTAATACTCCAAGTCCTCTCCCTAAGTGCCTGTACTATTATAATTCCTTAATACTCAATTCCCCTTATTTACCTGTAGTTGAGGGGCAACACTGGATTGTTGTTGCTGCACAGCAATAAAACTTCCCCTCCTTGCAGTACAAGCACATAACCCTTCACTCTCATTCACTTGCCTAATGCAATGTAAGTATCCCCCCTTAATTCAGACATCAATGTGCGAATCTCCCCATACCAACTCACCTTGCTGAGTTTTCAGACCACTACAACTCTCCCACACCCTGACACACCACACACACCCCCTTACTACCTTCACCTGGCACTGACACAGATACTGTAGTGTACACAGCACTACAAGTACTCACCACCCCCTGTAGTATACACTCAAATACACCACCCTACTTATGAGCACACACACACGTAGATACTATAATCCACTGATACACTTCAAAGTTTTAATTCAATCCCTCAACTTAATACTTAAGAGTCACTCCCCTTCTCCCTCACAAACACTAACAGTTAACTTACACAAACAGATACTATATGCATACGCAAATACACCTGAGATCAACTTCCCTCCTATCACCTGCCTTGTTGTTACTTCTCCCCAACTCTCCCCTATCACCTGTGCATTTATTACCAACTGTTATACTTCCTCTATTCCATAACACACACACACACATATATATATATATATATATATATATATATATATATAGCACTTGAAATATAAACACCCTATACATATAAATAACATACATACACACAAGCGATATTAGCCCAAATACTTGTCATGCACAAACATGATACTCTATAATACAAAGCCAACAGGAACATCAAAATCCTCAAATCTCCATATTATTTATATAAACATATCAAATACACAGTAATATAACTAATGCAACTTGTTACCATAGAAATTGAAGAAAAATTGCGCAAATCACCCAAAATGAGCCCCGTATCATACGGTATCACAAAATACCATGATACGACCTACTCGTATCCATTTGTAGACATGTACCTATTCTCACAATCCCGATCTAAGTCTAATTAGATCTATTTGGTATCGTGATACACACTAGATGTGTCAATCTCAAAATTCCTTGAATTGGACATAATACCATGTAACTTTCTCAATACAAGTCATATGAACATAGTTCTTGATCCTATGGGTATTCCTAAGCCAAGAGATAATTTCTAATGGTTAAATACATGAATTAGAGTCTAAATTAAGGGGTGAATTCAAAATTTACCTATTGGAAAATAGATTCCCAATAAAATGCGTAATAGACACAATATAAACAAAATTCCTTGCCAAAAGCTCCTCCCTCCAAGTGCTTCTTGTAATTTCAAGCTCCAATGCTTCTTAATTGATAAATTTTGAAGGGAATTGAGAATAATTTTGAGGAAAATTGATGGTGGGATGAATAAATTAGGTAAGAACTCAATTTGGGATCTAGAATTGAAATAAAATAAAATAGAGAGAGAGAGAGTGTCCCCCTCCTTTAGGTGGCCGACCCTTGCCCCTTCTCCAAGCTACTACACAAAGTCTATATTGCCCCACTTTTTGTCATGAAGGGAAATAATTAGGGAGGGGTAACTATGTAATCTTCACCAGATGCTTCATCGATCCACAATGCAAGCACGGTCCTAGCCTCTTCCTGCACACCTCCCAAGAATGCATAGTCCTCCTGGAATAGGTGCATTGAGGAGCCCGATACACTTGTCTCTGAGGCTGTTGTGGCATCTGCTGTACCGGAGCTTGTACTAGAGCACGAATCGGTGCCAGAAACTACTGCGGCTGAAACTCCCTCTACTGCTAAAACTGGGGTCGCTTAGTTGGACCGGCACAATTGCTAGCTCTCCCCGATACATCTATTCCCCTCTTAGACTTGAGCTCTAAGTCATCCTCTTAGACTAGTGTCGTAACCTCTGGTGTGTGATTTGATTTCTATAATCAAATCCTTCCTGAACTTCCTCGCTTTCGCCAATGGGTTATGCACCTCCGCTAATCTACCAAATCGACAAAACTTGGCAGTGTACTCATCCACCGTTATACTCTCCTTGACAAGGTTCTGAAACTGGCTCTCTAGGATACTCAGAGCCATATCTGGGAAGAACTTTTCTTTGAAGAGCTCATTGAAATCTTCCTAAGTCAATCCAGGCGTCGTAATCCTCGGATCTATGCGATACCATGTATAGACTATATCGAACATCTGACTACCAGCCGCCTTTACCTGAAACTATCGGGGATCTGCACCAATCGCAAGATCCTCTCAATGTCCTCTATCCAGTTATTTGTATACAATATTCCCTCGGTGCCCTTAATGTCCTTGGGTAACATCCTCTTGAAATCCATAATAGTTTTCAGCCTCGGCTGTTGCGGATCTAGCTGGGGTAGAACAATCTGAGGCTGAGCAGGCACTACTCTCTCCATGGCTGCTAGCGGTAATTGATGGACGTTCTCTATTCTTTGCCTAATCAAGTCTGACTGGCGGTACTGATCCTTCGTCTGGGCCTCCTAGGCTTCCATTATCTCCCAAAAAACCACAAATATCAGAGTGACATCGACTGGTAGTAGGGGTGGTCGAAGCTCTTCGAAAACTGTTGGCACTGTCCTCTGAACTTGAGGAAGAGCACCTCCAAAAGCTGCTACTGAAATCCCCACCTGGATTGGTGAAGCAACCCTCCAAGCTAGAGGCGAAAAAGTAACCGACCTCACTAAAGCAGCTCTAGAACGTTGTGACCTGGTCTTTGTTGATATCTTAAAGACATATCAAACCAAGGAATCAATATTTGTGCAAGATACGATATCATCAAAGAAGGACAATATATTTCCAAAGAAGAAATATTCAGAATGAATAAGGATAGCAAAATCAGTAGATTGGAAGTTTTTCTAGCTGTGATTGAGTATTCTCTCTCTATCTTATATCCTATATCCTATACTCCATCGCAGGCTCACAGTAGTACAACTAAGACGTTGTACTACTATGACTTCGACTAATTGCGAAGATAGACCTGCATGGGCCACCACAAACACTACTAGAAAAAGCGGGATTAGCGACGTATTTTAGCGACGTCAAAATAAACGTCGCTAATAATATATAAATTAGCGACTCATTATAAACACGTCGCTAGACGTCGCTAAATGGCGACATTTAGCGACATTTAGCGACTTTCAATACGATTTTAAAAGATAAGTCGCTATAAGTTCAATTAAGGTCGCTAAACGTCGCTAATATGTCTAATTTAGCGACGTTTAGCGACGTATATAGCGACATTTAAACTCAAAATATTTAGCAACGTGTTTAGCGACGTCCTTTACGTCGCAAATATTTAATTTAGCGACATTTTTTATTGGACGTCGCTAAACGTCGCTAAAATTTGGTTAATTAGGGGTCGGTTTCATTTTTCCCCGTCAGTTGAAATTTTGATTCGAAAACAAATTCCCCCCCCAGCTCCGTCGACCGCGACTACTCCGGCAAGGTATACTCTCTCTCTCTCTCTCTCTCTCTCACAGGACACATGTGACATTGACACAAACACGACACACACACTGACACTGACACAGACAGACACGGCACACACACACACTGACACAGACACTGATCTGGACCTAGGGTTAGGGTTAGGGTTAGGGTTAGGTTTTTTGACATGGGGTTAGGGTTAGGGTTAGGGTTAGGGTTAGGGTTAAGTTTTTTGACATGGGGTTAGGGTTAGGGTTAGGGTTAGGGTTAGGTTTTTTGACAATGTTCATGCATGTGCGATCATGTAGAGATCAGATTTTAATTTCTTCTTTCAAGTATAAAATAAATAAATAATATGGATCGATGAATAAGAAAGAAAGAACATAAGTGTATTTATTTGCACTTTTGCAATATATATATATATACATATATATATATACATACATACATACATACTAATTGTTTGATTTTGTGGTTACTATTCATTGGTCCAATGGAGGAGGGGAAGAAATGATGGCTATTATTGAATCCATGTTCATATGTCATGACTACGTACATTGGGTGAACAAATTAGAACTAATTCCTGAATATTCGTACAACAACTGATCATGTGATCAAATTAATTAGAACGCCAATTATTCGACCAGGAAGTGTATGATCTAAGCAACCGTCCTTAATTGTGCCCCAAGAATTTTGAGCTCTAGCTACTTCCTCGTTCCACTCCCAATATATATAGGGGTTAATTGCCGAAAGCAAAGTACTACGGAGTTATGTATCTCAGTTCCTCACCCTACTGCCAGTTTCAAGAAGTGCCTAATGGTCTAAATAATATGACTATAACAGTTGAATTAGCTAAACGAAACTTACAAATCAGCTTAAATAAATAAAAGATTAATTTCAATACTTACTGAAATCACTAGCTAGCAGTATGAAGAGCCTCTAATGGAGCAAAGATATCATCGTAGCATGCATCATTAAGGACATGCATCTCAAGAAACTTATTGGCTTCGGCTGGAGCCTACTACACTAAAATCCGGACACTGACACAGAAGTGGGTTAAGGTATAGTAGTAAAGTGGTATTAAGATATTATTTGGGTAATGTTATATATATATATATATATATATATATATATATACTGCTTTTCTAATAACGGACACTGACACAGACACAGAAGTTAATTTTGTATGTAATGATTTATATGATACATACTGTCAATTTTGCAGAAGTATCTAGAAATGGATATGAATTACTATCTGCGTCATCGTTCGTGGATGTACAACCGTCATCCTGATGACATGTGCGGTGTGCGGGATGAATTCATTGAGGGTGTACAGCAGTTCCTGCAGTTCGCCAAGGCGTTCCCTCAGTACATGGACGGTACCAAAATTAAGTGTCCATGTGTGAGATGTCGCAACAGAAAATATCATCCAGAAGTGGAAGTTATATATCATTTATACTCGAAGGGCTTTACGTCGAATTACTATCAGTGGACCGCGCACGGAGAACTTGTATCTCTAGCATCGGAGTCGGAGCCCTATGTGGAGCCGTATATGGATGTCCAAGACCACGATGCTTACGACGACGGGTTGGTGAACATGGTTTATGATGCGGCGGGGCCTAGTTTCAATCCTGACAATTATGATGCGGCAGGACCTAGTTTCAATCCAGACAATTATGATGCAGCTGAGGAGGCACCGAATGCCGATGCTGCAAAGTTTATGGAGTTGCTTGAGAATGCAAGGACTCCACTATATCCTGGTTGTGAGGACCATTCACCGTTGGAGGTGGTTACAAGATTATTGAGCATCAAGTTCGATTTTAACATGTCGAAAGAATGCTATAATCGACTGCTCGATTTGATTATAGAGATCTTGCCCGAGGGTGCAAAGTTGCCTAAAGACTTCTATCGATCTAAGAGGATGGTGAGATCGCTTTGGATGGGATACAAGAAAATCGATGCATGTCACAACGGGTGCATGTTGTACTACAAAGACGACAAGGATGAAGATGCGTGTAGATTCTGTGGTGCTGATCGCTACAAGGCCACTGTTAGAGGAAAGTCTGTCGGTGCAAGGAAGCCTACCGATTCGATGCACTACTTGCCTTTGACGCCGCGGTTGCAGCGGTTGTTTATGGTTAAGGAGACTGCAGAAAACATGAGTTGGCACAGGCGAAAACAGATCGAAGGAGTATTAGATCATCCATCCGATGGAGAAGCATGGAAGCACTTTGATCGAGAGTATCCACATTTTGCCGAGGAAGCGCGTAATGTCAGATTGGGGCTCTGCTCTGACGGTTTTACCCCATTCGGACTTTCGGGCTCCCAGTATTCGTGTTGGCCTGTGATCGTCACTCCGTACAATCTACCGCCTTGGATGTGCATGAAGACTCCGTATATGTTCCTAACCGTTATTATCCCGGGTCCGAACAATCCGAAGAGGAACATCGATGTGTACTTACAGCCTTTGATAGATGAGTTGAATCAGCTGTGGAAAGTAGGTGCCAACACGTACGATGTTTCTAGAAAGCAGAATTTTCAGATGAGGGCAGCACTTATGTGGACCATCAACGACTTTCCGGCCTATGGAATATTATCGGGATGGAGCACCCATGGTCGTCTCTCATGTCCGTATTGCATGGACCGTTCTCAGGCTTTCCGTTTGAAACACGGAGGCAAACCGTGCTTCTTCGATTGTCATCGACAATTTTTGCCGAAGGATCATCCGTACCGGAGGAATCGGAATGCTTTTCGTGCGGGAGTTATGGAGAAGGCCAATCCACCTCCAAGGTGGCCCGGATGCACGATATGGGAAGAGGTAAAAGATTTACCAAGTGCTATCGAAGAGCCTGCTAAGGGGTACAAGTGTGACGGATTTGGTCGCACCCATAACTGGACGAAGAGGAGTATATTCTGGGATTTGCCATATTGGAGCACCAATCTGATCAGACATAACCTTGATGTCATGCATATCGAGAAGAATGTGTTTGATAACATAATTAATACTGTAATGGATGTAAAGGGGAAGACGAAAGATAATCCGAAGGCCAGGTTGGACTTAGAAGACATATGTAGACGTCCTGCATTGCATCTGATAGAGGAGGGGAATGGAAAGTTAAAGCAACCTAAGTCAGTTTTCTCACTGGATAAAGAGGATAAAGGTAGACTTTGTAGGTGGATTCAGGGTCTAAAGTTTCCAGACGGGTACGTGTCAAACTTGAGAAGATGCGTCGACCTCAAGGAGAATAAACTAGTAGGTATGAAGAGCCACGATTGTCATGTATTCATGGAGAGGTTAATTCCGATTGCATTTCAGGAATTCTTACCGCAGGTCGTTTGGGACCCATTGACAGAGCTGAGCATATTCTTCAGAGATCTTTGTTGTACTAAGTTGCTCGTCGATCGTCTAGAAAAGCAAGAGAGGGACATTGCGGTAACACTATGTAAGCTTGAGAAGGTGTTTCCTCCAGGATTCTTCGACTCTATTGAGCATTTGCCAATTCATCTTTCCTATGAGGCACGTGTTGGTGGTCCTGTCGGTTATCGGTGGATGTACCCCTTCGAGCGTCATCTGAATCACCTAAAGAGAAAGGTGAAAAATAAGGCACGGGTTGAAGGATCTATTTGTGAAGCTTATGTTCTTGAGGAGATTACAAACTTTTGCTCGACGTATTTCAAACCGCATGTTGCTACTAATAGGACGAAAGCTCCCAGAAACGACGACGCATATAAGGAATCTAATGATGCAATACTCAAAGTATTCAATGCATCCGAAAAGCCTTCGGGAAAAATGAAGAAGAGTTATTTGAATGACGATGAGCTAAGGGCTGCTCAATTGTATATATTACTCAATTGCGACGAGGATGAAGTGGAGAAGCTAGAGGGGTAAGTAATTAATACGTCCACGTTTACATCATCTCAATATAATAGTATAAGATACTATTATGCTACTAATTAGCAGTTGCATCATTATTTTCAGCACATATAATGATGAGTTGAGGTCGGTTAGACCCTACATAACAGACGAAGAAGTAGAACAAGAAATGAGATGCCATTTTCCTTCTTGGTTGAGCGCATATGTAAGATACTTGGTAATTACTTTTTATTTCTGCACTTGTAAAAAAAATAACTTACCATCGCTACTTTGGTATTTAGGTCGATCGTCTAATATCATCCGAGACTGAATCTATTAGGACTCTAGCCAAGGGACCAATTACTGCCGTAAAAATATGGCCAAGTTTCTGTGTGAATGGGTTCAGGTTCAAGTCAACAAATGCTCCTATCAGAGACAGCTTTCTGGATCTTGATTCCACGAAAAACAGTGGTTTGTGTATCAAATCTACAAACTACAAAGACGTCAATCCGGGCAATGATTTTTTTGGCTTCTTACGAGAGATTGTGGAGTTGACATATAATTATGGCCCAGAACCTGCTAATATCGTGCTATTCAGGTGTGAATGGTTCGATCCGATTCAAGATCAAGGTTGGAAAATTGACAAGCATGGCCTTGTGGATATAAACTACAAGCGTAGATATCAAGGCTACGAACCATTTGTCCTATCAAGTCAGGCTCAGCTCGTGTACTTCACAACTTATCCTAGACGGGGGACAGCGAGGTTGGATTGGTGGGCAGTATGCAAGACTAAAGCTAGAAATACCTTTGACATTGACGAAATAGCTTATCAGGAGGACGATCAACCTCTTGTAACAAATATTATAAATGTGGACTCAACGGAAGTTACTCATTACACGAGTAATAATGTAGAAGATGTAGAATTATCCGAAGAGGACGACGAAGTAGATGAAAGTGAAGACGAGGAAGAGGAAGAGCAGGACGAGGAAGGCGAACAAGATGAATTTTCTGAAGATGATTGAAAATATAAAATATTCCATGTAGAATGTAACTATATTTGGACTGTAAAATGCTTTGAGATATGTATCACATTTTGACATTAACGAATATATGTATTATATTTTGACTGTATAATGCTTTGAGATATGTATCACATTTTGACTGTAGAATGTAGTATATATTTGTGTTTCTCTATATTCATCATATGTTGTTATCAGATATGACAGGACGACGCGGAGGATTCGGCAGGTCCCGAGGTAGACAGAGTGCCACTCCGGTACTGCCTACAGTTGGTTCCGGATCATCGTCGCCCAGTACTCCAGTATATCGAGCAGCCACATCTCCGACTGCGACGACGTTGCGTGGCATCACTCCTGGGACGAGTAGTTCCAGGCGTGATAGTACTCGTGATAGTACTCCCTCGTCCAGTGTTCCTCCTGCTGACGGAACCATGGAGACTGATGAGCATGTAGAGGAGGTCGTGCCGACGTTGTCCCAGCATCAGCAAGATCCTCCATGCGCACCACCGGAGGAGACGAGGACAGAGATTTGGGCCGACGGTACAAAGTAAGTCAATTAGATAGTTTAGTATATATTTGTGTTTCTCTTTATTCATCGTATATTGACTTTTTCAGTAATCTAAATTATTATTTCTGTATAGATATCGTCCATCGTCGGTTCAGAGAAGCCTGGGCCAATTTCTGAGGAACAACTACGGTAGCCCTTGGATCAACTACTCTGAGGCTCCGGAGGAGAGGAAGGCGTTCTGGTTTGCGCACTTCCAGGTAAAAGTATATTAAATAAATTCTCTAATTTATGCATATTCGTGATGCTAACTTAATGAATTATTTATTGTAGCAAACGTATTTTTATCCTCCGTACCGGGCTGAGTTGATCGAGCGGCTCTTTCCTACCGTTGCCGCCAAGCTTATCCGAGATGCTCTGGATGACCAGAAGGCTCGTGATCGTGCTGGAAAACCGATCCAAGGTTGGATCACGCCTGAGCAGTGGACTGCGATGAGGGCTAGATTCGACGATCCGAGCTACAAGGAAAGGTCTAAGAAGTCCAAGGCGGCTAGGCAGAATGCTGCCAAGTGGTGTGGTGGCTCGATTCCGATGACGGAATATTTCCGTCGTTTGGTATGTTTTTTCTTTTAAAATATATTATTTTAATATAAGTACCATAAAATGGTACTTGGAAAAAATATTTAAGTTTAGTAATAAAAATATATTTTTAACAGGTACAGAGGGGTGAGGATGCAAACATGGTGACCGTCTTCTTGGCCACCCATCGCAAGGACGGAAATCTCATTGATGAGAGGGCCTCACAGACCTATGTAAGTATTACTTTACTTTGTGTTTATTTCAATATAACTTAGGCAATTATTGAGTTTCCAAACCTTTTCTAGGCCGAGTATCTTAGGCTTCGTGAGCGGGCGACTGTTAGTGCACCTACACCTGGAGAGGCTGGTGCTTCGTCGCAGCCCGGTCCATCTCCGTCGGCGGACGACCTGTGGGTGACCGCAGCTGGTGGTCTCCAGAGGGGTACGTACTACGGTACGGGCTCCTATGGCGCCCTGGTTGCGACGCAGTCATCTAGGGCCTCCCCGACAGCTGTGCATTCCACACACCCCTCGCAGTCGCAGCCCTCGCAGTCGTCGGCCAGAGTCCAGGAGGCCGTCCAGGAGGCCGTTGACCGTCAGATTGCGTCTCTCCGTGACGACTTGCTGCAAAGTATGGAGGACCAGTCCCGGTCCCAGCCGCAGGCAGACGATCCGATGCTTATCGCACGATTGGCTATGCTCGACCGCAGCATGACGGAGCTACGAGAATTGACAAATAATATTAGAGCCTCTAATGATCGCAACATCATGGAGCTGCAGGCGTCACAGCTATCGATGGGCGAGAAGCTGACGAGGATGCATGCGTCACAGCTATCGATGGGCGAGAACCTGACGAGGATGCAGGATTCAATGGGTGATAGCAGTACGAGGCTGTTATCTACCCTGGATTCTTACAACCAGCGACTCGCAGACTTGGAGCGGGCATGGCCGCCACCGACGTCACTGTCTTCTCCATCGACATCGGTGTCGATTCCACGGGACGAGTATGAGGAGTTGTTATCCTTGAAGCGCGCCGCTGGTCAGCCTCCTGCAGATCCGTAGTAGTCTAGTTATTTTTATTATTATTTATGAATTATTGGTACTTCAACAATAGACATGATGTATGATGCTTCTTGTGGTCTTTAATTTTTTAGTTAATTTAATTGGATTATATAGTTATCCACATTTAATTGGATTGATACTTCTTGTGGTTTTTAATTTAATTGGATTATATAGTTAACTAGATTGAATCATGTTGGTGTGTATGATGAAGATGTTGTAAAACTGTAGGAAATCACCAATGTTTGATTCTGGAAATTTTTTTTTTTATTTTTTTTTAAAATTAGCGACGTTATTAGCGACGTGTAGCGACGCTTAGCGACGTTAATTTACGTCGCTAATTACGTCGCTAATCAGCGACGCTGTAAAACGTCGCTAAGTTTGTCGCTAATGACGTCGCTAAAGTCGTCGCTAAGCGTCGCCAATTGCTGACATGGCAGTATAGCCAGGTCATTAAAGACGTCGGTGTAACATCGCGATTGACGTCGCTAATCAGCGACGTTTAGCGACTTTACTAAACGTCGCTTTTTAGTGACTTGGCGTCGCAAAACGTCGCTAAATTTAGCGACACATTAAAGTCGCTAAAAAACGTCGGCATAGCAACGTTTAGCGACGTTTTTGGTTTTAGCGACTTGGAGTTTTCCGACTGATTTAAAATGTCGCTAACTACGTCGCTAAACCTAATTAGCGACGATTTATTGTTATTTAGCGACGTTTTTAGACGTCGCTAATTTGACTTTTTCTGGTAGTAAAAAATGTGACACGACCTGCACCTGGTGTGCTGGCACGAGTATATGGGTACATCCAACCTACGCCGTAGCATCGGGGGTAGAACACTGTCTAGGTCATTACAAATTAACTAGTATCTCACACAATATATATATATATATATATATATATATATATATATATATATATATAATTTGTCAATGATATCTCACCTCCAAGAAGGAGGACAATATATTAAAGCAACACTATACTCAATCACATATCTAAAGCACGATAGGATATAAAAAAATCTAACATAACTATAATGTTTAAATAATAAAAACAACAAATAAATAAAAATAATATCCAAGTCTCAAATATAAGCCAAAAATAAATTCGGTACAAAATGCTAATAAAGACTAAGTAGGATAACTAGTAATTTCTGCTAGACCTCCCGCACTACCAGAAAAAGTCAAATTAGCGACGTCTAAAAACGTTGCTAAATAACCAAAAATCGTCGCTAATTTGGTTTAGCGACGTTATTAGCGACGTTTTAAAGCAGTCGAAAAAAACCAAGTCGCTAAAACAAAAAATGTCGCTAAACGTCGCTATGCCGACGTTTTTTAGTGACTTTAATGTGTCATTAAATTTAGCAACGTTTTGCGACGCCGCGTCACTAAATAGCGACGTTTATTAAAGTCGCTAAACGTCATTGATTAGCGACTTATATAGCGACGTTACACCAACGTCATTAATGACCTGGCAATACTGCCATGTCAACAATTTGCGACGTACAGCGACGTTTTTAGCGACGTATTTAACGACTGGTTACAACATCGCTAATTAGCGACGTATTTAGCGACTAAGGAGAACGTCGTTAAACGTCGCTAAAAATGTCACTAATTTTCATAAAAATTAAAAAATATATTGCATTTCTGGGTTTACCAACCCCCTTGGGTTCATTATTAGGTATATGATGGAAGTAGAAATAATTGAATAAAGAACATAGTAGCAGCACCAAGGAAAAAAATTCTAGTGCACTCGGTAAATACAGGCCAAGTATCAGTCATCAGTTGTAAACCAAAAAGTGAATAATATAATAAAATTTAAAGAAAAGAAAGCATCCAGTAAATCTCATCGTAAACGTAAAGAATATGGCAAATTTATATCCATACAATCGTATCCTAAATAATAATAAAAATATCAATATCCAGTAACTAACTATACTACTGCAGATCTGCAGGAGGCTGACCACCAGCACGCTTGAAGGATAAGAACTCCTCATACTCGTCCCGTGGAATCGACACCGATGTTAATGGAGAAGGCAGTGACGTCGGTGGAGTCTGAGTCGATGTAGGCACACCAGGAGGTCGTGCCTGCTCCAAGTCTGCGAGTCGCTGGTTGTAAGAATCCATGGTAGATAACAACCTCGTACTGCTATGAACCATTGAATCCTGCATCATCGTCAGCCTCTCGCCAATTTATACCTGTGACGCCTGCAGCTCCATGATATTGCAGCCATTGGAGGCTCTAATATCATTTGTCAAATCTCGGAGCTCCGTCATGCTGCGGTCGAGCATATCCAATCGTGCGATGAGCATCGGATCGTCCGCCTGCGGTTGGGACCGTGGCTGCTCCTCCATACTTCGCAGCAACTCCTCACGAGGAGTCACAATCTGACGGTCAACGGCCTCCTGGACGGCCTTCTGGACTCTGGCCGACGACTGCGAGGGCTGCAACTGCGAGGGCTGTTTGGAATGCGCAGCTGTCGGGGAGGCCCTAGATGACTGCGTCGCAACCAGGGCGCCATAGGAGCCCGTACCGTAGTACGTTCACCTCTGGAGACCACCAGCTGCGGTCACCCATAGGTCGTCCGTCGACGGAGCTGGAGCGGGCTGCGACGAAGTACTAGCCTCTCCAGGTATAGGTACACTAGCAGTCGCCCGCTCACGCAGCCTAAGATACTCAGCCTAGAAAGATTTGGAAACTCGATAATTGCCTAAGTTATATTAAAATTAACACAAAGTAAAGTAATACTTACATAGATCTGTGAGGCCCTCTCATCAATGAGATTTCCGTCCTTGCGATGGGTGGCCAAGAAGACGGTCACCATATTTGCATCCTCACCCCTCTGTACCTGTTAAAAATATATTATTTATTACTAAACTTAAACATTTTTTCCAAGTACCATTTTATGGTACTTATATTAAAATAATATATTTTAAAAGAAAAAACATACCAGACGACAAAAATATTCCGTCATCGGAATCGAGCCACCACACCACTTGGCAGTATTCTGCCTAGCCGCCTTGGCCTTCTTAGACCTTTTCTTGTAGCTCGGATCGTCGAATCTAGCCCTCATCGCAGTCCACTGCTCAGGCGTGATCCAACCTTGGATCGGTTTTCCAGCACGATCACGAGCCTTCTGGTCATCCAAAGCATCTCGGATAAGCTTGGCGACAACGGTAGGAAAGAGCCGCTCGATCAACTCGGCCCGGTGCGAAGGATAAAATTACGTTTGCTACAATAAATAATTTAGTAAGTTAGCATCACAGATAATATGCATAAATTAGAGGATTTATTTAATATACTTTTACCTGAAAGTGCGCAAACCAGAACGTCTTCCTCTCCTCCGGAGCCTCAGAGTAGTTGATCCAAGGGCCACCGTAGTTGTTCCTCAGAAATTGGCCCAGGCGTCTCTGAACCGACGATGGACGATATCTATACAGAGATAATAATTTAGAATACTAAAAACTCAATATACGATGAATAAAGAGAAACACAAATATATACTAAACCATCTAATTGACTTACTTTGTACCGTCGGCCCAAATCTCTGTCCTCGTCTCCTCCGGAGGTGCGCATGGAGGATCTTGCTGATGCTGGGACAACGTGGGCACGACCTCCTCGACATGCTCATCTGTCCCCATGGTTCCGTCAGCAAGAGAAACGCTAGACGAGGGTGTACTATCACGCCAGGAACTACTCGTCCCAACAGTTGCAGATGTGAGTGATCGATATAATGGAGTACTGGGCGACGATGATCCAGAACCAACAGTAGGCAGTACCGGAGGAGCACTCTGTCTACCTCGGGACCTGCCGAATCCTCCGCGTCGTCCTGTCATATCTGATAACAACATATGATGAATATAGAGAAACACAAATATATAGTATATTCTACAGTCGAAATATGATGCATATGTAAAACCCCTATCCTAAAAAATCGTATATACCCTTTTTATTTATTAATTATTAATTTAATTATAATAATTAGTGGCTAAATAGGAGAAATAGATTTTTAATAATTTTTATTTTAGGTGTTCGGGCACTTAGAGGATTTATGGGACTATTAGAAATTTTTTGGAATTTATTTCATGTAGGAGACCCCTTGAGCAGTTGCTAGCCTAACGGTGTGCATTATTCTAATCTATAAATTTTCTTATGAGTATATATATATATATATATATATATATATATATATATATATATATATATATATATATGTATATATATATTTAAAAAGAAAAAGGAAAAGAAAAGAAAAGAAAAGAAAAGAATTATTAATAAACTAATAAAACTAATAATAATAACTATCCTAATAATACTAATAACTTAAAGCTAGCAAACTAGCAAACTTAGCTACTTTTCCACCTACAGGACTCACCACAGCAAACTAATCCCAACTAGCAAACGTGAGAACCATTCCTATTCCACTTTTCCAATTCCACGAGCCAGCAGCACCAACGCCTCCCCTTGCGGACACGAACCAATCTTTCTCTCCCCCTATTCAAATTCATATATATATATATATATATATATATATATATATATATATATATATATATATATATATATTATTTCTCTAAACCCTAAACCTAAAACCTCCAGACCCTCCTCTTCTTATCTAGACCTAGAGAGAGTCACCACCGCAGCTAGAGAACCCCGTCAGGCCGTCCAAACAAATTCCGACGACCCGACCCCGCGCACTGCAGATTCCCACAAGAGGTACGTTCATTCCGGAGTTGCTTTCCGTCGACTCGCTCAACCAAACATCGTTCCGTCTTCATCGGTATGATCACCCCTTAACCCTCTCCCATGTCTATATGATAGCAGACCTCGAACAACGTGTACCCATAGGCGAAAATAGCGCCCAAGTTGGCGCAAGCAGACCGAATTCTGGGATCGCAGAAAACTGCGATGACCACCCATGTTGCCGAGTTCGTATCTCCCACCACAGAGATCCGAATTCGGTGATTCTTTTTAGTATGCGTAGACTACTTGACCTAGTTTATTTTCTGTCAAATAACCCTAGATTATTAGCTGCTATGGACAGAATTAAATTCGTCACAAAAAATTACGAACCCACCTTTTCCAGATTTCTAAAAGTTGGGAAATGGAGCACGCCCCGCCAAACGGGACCGCCCCGCCATGTACCAAATTTGTGGAAACTGATTCTGACGTGTGTGCGCGACAGAATCAGCCCGTATCCGCGGACACACCCTATATCGCAACTTTTGTGGAAGTCGCACGTATTTTGTGCACGCTTGTCAGATTACGACAAAACTTGTGCCACTGGACTCGTGGTAACACGCTGGTCCTGTGACCCAATTTTCACGCAATTCTGAGACGGTTGACCAGATCGCCAATTGGCGGGCCCCACAGTTGACTTTTTGGACAAAATTGTGTTCGGCCCATCGGAATCCACATTTGGACATACTGTTGGGTTCGTATTGACATTTAGAGTTGTTTGACTTATAGTTTATCCCATTTAGAGATTGTTACCCTTGGCACGCTTTTCGGTGCAAAGTGGGCCACACTTGGACCCCACTTTTACCCGAAATTACGGTTTTGCCCCTATGTCCAAATTGGATGAAAGGGAAGTGCTTTTTAGCTATTTTGCTTATTCTCAGAACGTTGGTGATGTTTAATTCAGCATCCGGAGACTTTTGTTCTGCGGCCATAGCTTTTGATCCTGTGCGTTGACTTCTGGACAGTACACCTTGTAGCTTTCTTACCAGGCAAGATACCTTGCCAAATTGCTTATAGTATTTTACATGCTTAGTATATTTTTGTATATTTATTGCATCTCTGTTATTTATTGCATGTGTAGTTCCTTTCAGTCATTACTATATATTAGATATGTTGACACACACTTGACACTTAGTATCATGAGAGGACAATCATTAGGCGTATGGGCTTTGAACCACTTTGGTAAACTGTAGTATATAGTTCGTACTACGGGCGTGTGTCACGCTGGTCACTACCCCAGAGGTATGTCGATTTCTATAGAGTCACGCTGGTCGCTACCCTAGAGGTATGTCAATTTCTGATGTCCATTGACGGGTGTGTGAGTTGTGAGGCTTGGATCGAGTAGACTACCCTTACCCATACGTTGAAAAGTTGTCCTCATTTACATTCATATAGATTGTCTTGTACAGCGTACTTATTTATTTTCAAATTATATGCATGTTTACTGTATTCAAATTGGCTCGCTTTCTGTATCTTGTTACGTCCCTCTGAGGACCTGGTCCTCTGTCAGGTATATCTATTCTTGAGTATTTGCAGGAGCGCAGATTGGATGGTTACATATGCTTCATGGATGTCCTCTCTTCGAGCGCGTGATTGCAAGCTGGTATTCTTATATGGTGTTGTTGTGTTGTACTTATTTTGTATTTGCTCTTACATTCGAGTTGGTAGTGGATTTCTTTCCATCCAACTATCATCCTTAGATACTTATGTTGAGATCTAGTTATATAGATGCTGGTTATTTATTTATATTTGATTTCGTAGATGAGATTTAGATTATACCCTGTGACTTGTGACATATGTTTATACCACTTGTGGATTGATTTTCATATTACCGCTTACGTGTGGATTTTGGTTTCCATATATTGGAGTTGCCATATCCATGTAGCTGGCATGCTTACGTGTTCCTAGTCCTACGTACTTTTGGGGCTGGGGCGTGACATATTTTTGTGGTGGCCCATGCAAGTCGAGAGCATATTGTCTCGGTTACGTTATTGTACCGAACAAGCCTGCACCTAGGAATAGAGCATAGGATCTCATCCACAATTGACTATGATTCGTTCTCCTTCCAATCCATTCTATCTGAATAATTGTATCATGCTTGATTCCTGTACTTCCCTAATAGTTCTTTGAGAATAGCCTTCTGCTAGAATATAGGAACCCTATTATTAGGATGATAATTATGGTAGCACACCTATTAAGAATACAACGAGAATATAGACACACCACTAAGTTTAGAATATCTAGTGAACCCTAGAATTCCATATCTCTAGATTGGTTTACCATTACCCCTTGATCTATTATGAGGACTTGGGGAGTAGTATAGATACTACTAGAGTTAGTTAGAAGTTTGACCATATTGTTTGACCCTAGTATTGAGGGACCAATAAAAATCCAAGAATAAATATTAGGGCTGGACCTAACTCTTATGGTGAGATAATATTAGAACTATAAACTTAGATCATTGTCTTATTAGCAGCAGACAGTACCTTAGGAAGCCAAGAGCAATGAATATAATATTTCTCTTGATCATACCTCGAACATAGCAATTAGCATACGACTTTCCCTTAGAAAACCATGATGCTATCTAGAGCCCTCTATATTAATTTCATATATTGTTCCTCTACGACCTTAGCGTTCGCTAATTACGCAACGACTAAATTTTGTTCCTCTATTCTTCATCTTTTAACTCGTGCCATCTGATACTTCTGATTATAAACTAAGTGAATTTATTCTATGTTAGGATATATAGTTGTTGGGATTATAGTTGTAAATGTTAAATTTTAAAATTTTGTGCTTAGTAGTTAGAACTTGATAGTTTGAGCTATTCTTGTAGATTGAGACATGGAAAAAAAAAAAATTTATCCCTTAGTTTTAAATTGCGTAACATGTACCCCCACCTCAATACGAGTTAGACTCTTTCCCCTTGAAGGCCAGTAACTGTTCCGTTCTTACTATTGACACTTGCCCTAAGGTGTAGAAGCATGAAAAATATGCTGGATAGCTATACGCAGCATGTTGATATAGGGCAGCGTAAACAGAGGACCTCAGAGCCATCAAACGTGCAAATAGAGCTCTTTCGCTGAGCACAACATAAAAATATAGGCTCAAGGACCATCCGCGTAATGCAGTATGTCCAGGCTGCTTCAGCGTAAACTGGGTGCTTCATCGCCTTTATGGCATAAAACTCATCCGCTTTCAATACAGCATTAAAGTGTATGAGGAACGCTTCGTATTCTTTGAAATGAACCTGTCAGATCATGCAATGAACCTAACGTCTGGACTCCTGACAAAGAGTACTGAACGACTACCCAGGCGACGGGTATAATGATGGCGCGACACTGCAACCCAGGCTGTCATTTACTGCCATTTTCTTTGCGTAAACCACTTTTACACCTACGAAGGAATATGCTGCCTAGTTTTACACAGGCATATGTGAATTGTTTACGCTCCGCAGAAGACAAACAGCCTGCCACGTCAAAAGTTGTACTTCGTACAGGGCTCGAGGTACGTCTCTGTATTTAATGCGCAAAGCGGTGACAGTTTCTCGAGGCACGTCTCTGCATTTAAAGCGCCGAATACTGACAGATACCCAAGGCGCGTCTCTGCACCTGATGCACAGAAGGGTGGCAGACCTTCAAAACATGCTTCCTTATTTAATGAGCAGGATAATGGCGGATCTCCGCATTTAATGCAGGAGATTTGATTAAATATCACCGAACCATCGTTAAGTGACATCCCCTTTACGTAAACTACTCTTACACATATAAGGGAATACGCTGCCCAGTTTTACACAGGCAGACATGTGCATCTTATGCTCCGCGGAAGGCAAATAGACCGCCATGTCAGCAGTCACTCTTTGTGCAGGATTCGAGGCGCGTATCTGCATTTAATGCGCAGAATGATGGCAAATCGTAAAGACAAGCCTCTGCATTTAATGCGCAAGATGGGGGGGCAGATCTCTGCATTTAATGCAAGAGATTTGATTATATCTCCAAGAGCCGTAATTTTGGCTAAAACGTCCACATCATCTCGGCTTCTACGCCTGCTCGGCTTCTATGCCCACTCGGCCTCTATGACCACTCGGCTTCTATGCCTACTCGGCTTCTACGCCTACTCGGCTTCTATGCCTACTTGGCTTCTACGCCTACTTGGCTTCTATGCCTATTTGGCTTCTACGCCATGGTGACAGTTATTGGCTTCTACGCCAACCTCTTCTACACAAGGGATAACTACCTACGTGGCTTCTACGCCGTGATCTTCGTAGCAGATATACGCGTTTTGTCCCTTAATTGGACACGCGTCACATGCTCACTCAAAAGGTCATCTATACGCAGGCATTGGTTATTTTAAACCGTCGTGTAAAAGGGTGCTGTACTTTCCACTACTCGGTTTTTACACCGACTGTGTGGTCACTGTCACTAAAAACTCTATAAATAGAGACCTCTATCAACAGTGGAAGAAAAAAGGAGAAGAAACGGTCGCAAAATTGAAGATCAAAGGTCAAACGGTCAAGAGAGAGAGAAGAATCCGGAGCTCAGGCAAAGAGAAGGGATCGACGACTTTGGCATCGGGCATCCACCTTCTTTAGCAACCTTCGAAGCTGCTTTCTGTCTTCCACGGCACTTCTTCAATATCGTGTGGTCCAAGGGCTAAAGTGATCGACTGCAGATCAGACACCTATAGCAATATTTACCCAAATTAAATAAATTGTACTTAGATATCCTCGTATAGGATTAAATTGTACAATCTTGTTTGTAAACACAGAAGAAAGGGCGAGTTTTTGTATAAGACCTCGTTTTCCATATTCTCTCTCGTTTATTATCCGAAACAAGATGGCGACTCTGTTGGGGACATCTTTCTCTTCCGATGAGGAAGTAATTGCTCAATACGATACGGTATCCGTGGGACCCGCAAAGAAGACACTGGTCGTCCAGTTCGACCAGTCTGTCTATGAAGACATGCTTCGAACAGGGGGTAGCTCTCACTCCCTCTCTGTCCAAAATAACAGAAAGCTGTGTAAGGTCTGGATGCCCAAGACATCTACTACCATTCCTGTTGACTCTCCGATCTCTCCGATCTCTCCGACCAATGAGGTTGTAGCATTGCTCCCTGCGTGCCTTGCGCGTAAAATTCAGTCGCCTGTCTCTGACAGGGCCGACAAAACTTCTGGCAATGCCTCAGCGCTAACCCAGAAGTATAATTCGCGCTCTGCGCATAAAATTTTGTCTCCCGTCCATGGCGAAAAAGACGAAACTTTGGACAATGCCTCAGCGCAAACCCAGAAGTATACTCCACGCCTTGCGCGTAAAATTCAGTCGCCTGTCTCTAACAGGGCCGACAAAACTTCTGGCAATGCCTTAGCGCTAACCCAGAAGTATAATCCGCACTCTGCACGTAAAATTCAGTCTTCCGTCCCTAGCGGAAAAGACGAAACTTCGGACGATGCCTCAGCGCTAGTCCAGAAGCATAATCCGCGCTCTGCGCGTAAAATTCAGTCTTCCGTCCCTGGCGAAATAGATAAAATCTCTGATGATGCCTCAGCGCTAAATCAGGAATCACAAACGCACTCTGCGCATAAAAATGCATCTGTCTTCCGCAGAAAAGCAGATGATTCCTGCAATCTATGCAAGGGAAAGCAAGCGGCGGACTACTCAACTTCTCGACCTTTACGCCAGCAAGGAAATAATATGCCTGGGCTTCGGATTACGCGAGAAGCTGACGGCCGACTGAGGACATCCTCGGCTTTACGCCAACCAGAGCAGAGCTCCAAATTACGCCAGGAGAAGCCTCTCGGCGTAAAAAAGGCTCAATTTACGGGAAGACACCCTCCTCGGGGATTATCCGCCACCCAGATGGCCAACCTGTTGTATATAGGTGGCACAGGGAAAACTATGGTTCCCAATATCTGCATGCCCACTGATGTGAACAGAAGGAACAAGCCATCATCTTCTTCTTCTTCTATGACTCCTCCTGACTTGCGCAATTATATGATCCAGAAACGCAAGGAGAGGGGATCTTCCAGCATGTCTATTATGCCTCCTAACGAGCACTGTTGTAATAGTCATAGGATTGTAATTAATTATTGCCGTTCTGAAGCAAAACGGTCGGTTTTTGACTGGTTGAGCTACTCTCCATCTTTCCAGGAAGAAGAGCCCACATATGCATCTGTGAACATGGCTTCATATATACCTAGAGGAGGGTCGGGCTCAAGACGTCATCCCTCTAGAACTCCGTGCCGAAGGAGATTCAACATGCTCCTTAGGAACACCGAAGCTGGGGTGTTCCAAAATACTCGTTCGAGGTCGCAACAACCGGCTTCGTACTCTTCTGATTTTGATGCTGGGGGTCGCCAGTCTCCCGAATCAGATGCCGAAAGTATATAGTCAACTTCTACAGAGACCTATACTAATCTTTCAATGACACCCAGGGAGATGGGAGTTTATGCCAATGGAGATGAACACGAGGAAGCTTCCCCGTCTGGGAGCGCTGAGCAACGCATCACTATATTGGAGACGTCTCTGAAGGAAATACAATCCATGATGGAGAATATACACCAGATGATGCTAACTCAACACGCAGCAGCCATGGCTCAAGCATCGGCCCCTCCAACTCAGATACGTATGGGGGTGGACTTACAACCATCCAACACGATCCAAGAGCCTGCTCTAGATCAGGAGTCATCAGTTCCTCCGTTTCCTCACTCGGAGAACGTATTACCTCCCGTCGGAGTCGCGATGCAATCGATTGCTCATCACTCTGTGGTCCCACTACCGGCTGAAGATCCGATGTAGGCAGTACGGGAGTTGAAAGCCCAATTTGATGCACTGAAGCACAAAGATCAACTTAAAAAATTGGGAATCAACCAACCTTACCCAGCTATCTGGGAAGAGGTCCCTTTCCCTCCTAGATACAAACCACAGACTATGGCTTTGTTCGAGGGAAAAATATCACCTAGTCAATACATGAACTACTTCAGCATGGTGACAGTATTGTTACAATGGAACGACGCCCTCCTCACTCGGGTGATCAAAGGCTGTCTCTCGGGAGTAGCTTACCAGTGGTACCGAAGTCTGGGGGACAACTGCATTACTTTCTTTGAAGACTTCAAGGCTTTGTTCTTCATGCGATTCTACGAGGGAGGGATGGACATGTCTATGTCCTCTCTCATCGAAGTCAGGCAGAAGAAAAAAGAGAATATTCACACTTTCATCGAACGTTTTCGTCAAGCCACTCCTCAAATGCCTCCAGGAGTCCCAGACTCGGCATTGGTGGACATCTGCAGGAAAAACCTTCTCCCCGTGATCTCGGTGTTCACAGGACCATATCAGTTCCATGATTGGCCCTCGTTCAGCGGTAGCCGCGGAGGACAATAGTCAGAAGGCGCGCGATAATGGCATCATGATCTCGGCCTCCGATAAAGGCAAGAGGTCGTCCTCCAACATCAACCATCCTCGTAGTACCAAGGTGTCACGACCCGCACCCGGTATAGGGGCACGAGAGCGTGGGTACGTCCAGCCTACGCCACAGCATCGGCAGTAGAACGCTGTCTAGGTCACAATACTAGCTAATCACTCTCACATGAATATCTAACTCCATAAGGAGACACAAATATCAATATAATATAGAATATACTCAATCACATAAGTTAAAGTACGATGAGATATCGAAGCAAGCAATAAAATACAAGACAAGTCTAAACAACAATAAATAGTCTAACCTGCAATCAATACATCCAAGTCTCCAAGTATGTCGGGACAAGTCCTCTATGTCACAGTCTGGAAAAAAATATCCAGTCAGGATTGGAACGAAATACACCTCTAACAGCAGTTCCACATATATTGACAAAAACTATAACACAGTGTAAAGAAATACAAGACAGATAGGAATATTGGCAATAAGAAATACTGACGAGCATGGATGTACTGGAAATAGAAATACTAGAATAAATAGAATACTGGAGCATGTCATCATCAATCTACATCTAGCAATAAAATAGAAATACGAGTACACGCAAGAACAATGAACTGGTATATAAATGTGTACAAGAACAACAACTAGAACATGTAGAGATGCTAGATCAATATACTAGAGATGCATGTCAAGAACATCTAACTAAGTGTATGATATATCAGTATATCATGTGATCGGCTTGGGACTATATGACTCATTACATGGATTAGCGATCATCCCCAACAGGTCAGGCTAACCAGAATGTAACAGCGATGAGGCATGTAAGGGTCAGGCTGCACCGACGTGAGATGTGGGTGAGCTATGATGCATGTAAGGTTGGGTATGATCATATAAGCTACTAATATTTTCCTATTTCCCCAGCTAGCACGATGGATTCCAATCACGACTCCTTGTGACAGGTCTCAATGATGCCAACTCGTGTAAAGAACAGTGTCAGAGTCATGTACGCTATACAACAAGAATTATAGAGATAATCAACATAATAGAAACGGTCAGAGAATGTACTCGTCTGGGGTCCTGCTGCTGGAATGAATCAGAGTCCAAGTCACAGTCCAAATAGCCTATGTATTACAAATTTACCATGTCAAAAGATAATTTATTTTAATTTATTTAATTCTAGAATAATTACTCTAAAATTCTATTTTAATCTTATTATTCTGATTTTTAGGTTAATTCCTAAATTTTGTCCAAAGGAACTGAATTTTATCAACTCGAGGCTCATGGCACGCAAATCGAGGTGATCTGTTGACCGAAAAGTCAACCGACACAAACTCAACTTTCATGCATAATTTCCTGTAGATATCAGAGTCAAAAACATACTGTAATTTATGGCTCGTCCGAATTCAAATTCATTTGGAAATTATGGCACATACAAATTTTGTATCGTACACCGATAGTTAAATTCTAACCTAGAAGTTCTACAGAATAAACAGTATGTAAATACTTTGAATTAAATTCTGGGAAAAATATATGTCAATTATCTCGACATTATCTTTCCTAAACTTCAAACGGTTCATGATTCTGATTCCTGGTTCTCCCGAAATCACAAAAACATCGAAACACGTCTATTTTCAGACATGTTGTGTTCTACGAATTTTCCAGAATTTAATAATCATAATTTCGTAAAACAAATTATATAATCAGAAAGCTAACCTCAATATCATTCTAACACAAAAAATTAGGTCTCGTTTGGAGTCCGGAGCTATGCGCAATGGCTTCTGGAAGATGAAGGAACCCTAGATGGCAATTCTCCAAAATTCGGCTGAAGAAAAACCCTAGAAATAAACTTAAACTAATATATATATAGAGGAGAGAGAAAGCAGTCGTGGCTCAGATCTTGACACGTGGCAGCCATCCAACGCTGCCCGCCCCGCAGTCAATGACAGGCGGGCCCGGCACTGTTTGCTGCGGGAGGCTGACAGGTGGGCCCCTGTTTGCTGACTGGGCAGAAATAATTACTTTTTGGGTTTTCTTTTTTCAGAAATTAGTTTTTAATTCAGTTTTTTATAATTAACTCAAAATAAATGCTAAAAATAATCAGGAAATTCCCAAAAAATTGTAGAAAATATATTTTATTATTTAGAACCTAAAATAAAAGTTTGGGATATTTTTAAATATATTTGTCCCTAAAATAAATTCTTGAAAGTCTTAGAAAATTAGGATTACTAGTTTTTAATTAACTAAAAATTATGGAAAAATCCCAATAGCCCCAAATTGACCTAATAACAACATTTAAGCATGAATTTCAGGATACGGAGGTTACAAGTCTACCCACCTTAAAAAATTTCGTCCTCGAAATTTAAAATCCTCAATTTTTTTTTTTTACCATCAAAATTAAATTCATCAAATCATACAATCATGAACTAATCCATATTGTTTTTTCACAACTTTTTAAAATTCTAGAAGTATCATATTCCCGCAAACCTTTAAAATTAAAAAAAAATCAAATTTCATTCTTATCAAAATCTCCTCAAAAATTTATGCTAATCACTAAATACAAAACTTAATATTCAATCCTCTAATTTTAAATCCACTCAATGTATATTTATAAAATTTAAAATCTCGTCCAAAAAGTTTGAATTTTATACACTAATCCATTAATCATCTTACTCCTCAAATTTTGAGTAAATCACTGAATACAAAATTTACTATCAATCCTTTAATTGAAATCCCATCAATGCATATTTATAAAATTTTAAATAAATCTTATCCCAAAATTTGAATTCAACAATAATCCATTAGTGATCTTAATCCTTGATTTCTTTTTCCACACAATACTCAAACAATATAGTACTTACGAAATCTTTAAATGCAATATTCAAAACATAAATTCATAACTTGCAGGCCAATGAATATAATGATAATCTCCTTAATTTTCTCAAATGTTAGTGACATTCAATCATACCAAATCTTCATAAAATTTAATGATTTAATGAAATCGTCAATTCCGCTATATTAAATTCTTAACTCTCTTCATTTAAATAAATATTTTTCCTCAAAATTTAAGGCACATTATCTCTCTTTGTCAAGTCATATCCTCTTCATAAATCTTTACTACGGTCAAACCCCCAACAATCAAGGTCTAAGAAAATTCTACCTACATTCACACAACATGCAATCTAGAGAAATCATACATGGTTATGGTCACTTTTGTCATGGTATTGCAGTATCTGTCGGGGTATACTACCAGCTACATTCTAGCAAGAGAATTATTGATACAAATTACGATACTAAGAAATCAATTAATCAATCAAACAGACGAAAAATGAACAGAACATAGCCTTCTAACCCATTACTTGGACATCTTTAACTTCTATCGTACACTTAACTCTGGCACATTTATTCACAAATTCCTGTCCCTATATACTGTTACCCATATCAACTAATCTCTAGTCCACAAGATATCCATGGATACATCCACATTACACACATCTGTCTATTGATACTAAAATATGATCCCAAGGATCTCTAACACAACCATAGTTTAATAATGCATCCAAAGTTTGATACCTCTATCCCTTGGTACTACTGTTTCTACTACAAGCACATCCACTGCTAGCTCTCTTACCTACTACAATTGTTCATACTAGTTGTTCTTATCACTCAAGTGTACACCAAATGCAACACACCATACTAAGTACTGCTCCTTCTAATACAACTCTAAATGGACACCCAAGTCCGTTTGCAGTGCCATCTCAAGCATGCTCAAGCCAACAGATCCTTACACATGTATTTCATCCACTCATATATTGATGTACATTTCTTACCAACCATACAATTTTATCCTCAAAATAAAATCATCAAAATTTAACTTCTCGAACAATTTAAAATAAAATGCATATACTTTCCTCAAAAGTTAAATACTCAATATCGAAATAAAATATTTAATCACTTCCAAAATCTTTATTGAATCAAATTTTGAATCCTCAAACATTTTAATAACATAAAATCTCAACTCCTTAAAATTCTTAAAAATTGTAATTCATTTCAACTCTTCAAATTATAAATTTAATCCACAAACATCTAAGTACACATATATGCTCACAGTCTCTAATACTCAAGGTGCACACAAATACATCAATTATCTATAACCTTAACTGTGTACTGAAATTTGTACTACCCGGATTACTTGTACTATTACTCCCAATAATCAAAGTTATCATCACACATATTTTCTTTAATAATTTTCTATCTATATTAACTGATACACCAATCTAATTATCATCACACAAAGTAGTTACTGTCATTAGCACCTTGCTCAACAAATCCTCGATATAGAATCATTAGTACTCTTGGTATGATAACACTAGCTTCATTATTGGATTATCTTATCAAACTTATTAGAACTCACGATTACTTGCACCTTCAATAACACCCATGTTCCACTTTACTCTCATGGGCAAGTATATGGTTCCTCATCTCGATTGATGTATATGTATTTTTCTTTTAATCTTTTACAGACTGTTACACTAATCTGTGTTACACTTTATACCTTTTATGATCAATCTTGATATTCCTCTACCCATGGCATACTCATTAAAACCCTTTATGCATATACATTTATTTACTCTTGATACACCCAGTATTAATCATCAAATTGAACATCATGCTCCATTAATCTTTAACACAATTCCTTGATACTTAATTATTTACATAGATCATCCAATTACATAATTTCATGACTATCCAGGACTGGCATGCTGACTCTGATACTTACTCTTGGAACCATCAATGATACTCTTTACTCCTTCTACCTATAATACCAATACTAATAATAATGACACATATCATAGAACTATTGCTACAAGGCACTACGCTATGGGTATCTCTAGATTAATGCCTACTGCTCTCATGTCGAACCAAGAAACACATACAAACTCATAAGTCACACCCAGTCAACACTAATACAAGACATAAACAAAATTATAAGTCACTAATTATCATACTAACAAGGAATCCTCAAAGAAAATAAGCTCAAAAGGGAACTGGATTAAGGACTGAAGGTATTGCTACTGCTAGCAAAGGAAATAATGGAACAAAGTCCTAGAATAACAGAAATAGATAAGTCTTGAGATGATACTTTAAGAACCAATTTAAGATACAACCTGATAATCATACACGTCTGTTAGAAATTATGACACTCAGAATTCTCGCCACGCCAGTAAGCATAGATACGATAAATGATAGGTTCCGTAACTAAGGTATGCAACTCTATAATCATGTCATCTAGAATCTTTGCCACGCCAACCGGTATGGCTGCGAGAAACTCTAAATTTCATAACTAAAGTATATACATCCAAGTCAGGGTCCTACGTTCTCGTCACGACAGCTAATGTGGCTGCGATAAACTCTAGGCCCCATAACCAAAGTAGACGTTTTACCTTTCTCACTGTCCTCATCAGTATATGTCATCAGATGATACCATAAATTTTAGCCCATAAAATTTATCTCGATATGAAATCAACTCAACAACGATACCAAGAATTAAATTTAACAACTGGTCAACAAGAATCAAACTTAACAATGATACCAAGATTTTAATTTAATAATTGACCAACAAGAATCAAGTTCAATAACAACAAGCGAGAACGGACGGGACAAGGAAAAAGATTTAAATTAGAAATTATAATAAAATTCTCAAGGGTCATCCCAGGAATCTCTCAAGAATTTTTGTGATTGAGTATCCTCTCTCATCCTAGTATCCTATGTCCTATATTCTATCGTAGGCAAGCAGTAGTACAACTAAGATGTCATACTACCACGATATCGCACATCTTGCGAAGTCTGACCTGCATGGGCCATCACTAAAAATGTGTCACGACCCGCACCCGGTATAGGGGCACGAGAGCGTAGGTACGTCCAGGCTACGCCGCAGCATCGGCGGTAGAACGTTGTCTAGGTCACAATACTAGCTAATCACTCTCACATGAATATCTAACTCGATAAGGAGACACAGATATCAATATAATATGGAATATACTCAATCACATAAGTTAAAGTACGATGAGATATCGAAGCAAGCAATGAAATACAAGACAAGTCTAAACAACAATAAATAGTCTAACCTGCAATCAATACATCCAAGTCTCCAAGTATGTCGGGACAAGTCCTCTATGTCACAGTCTGGAAAAAAATATCCAGTCAGGATTGGAACGAAATACACCTCTAACAGCAGTTCCACATATATTGACAAAAACTATAACACAGTGTAAAGAAATACAAGACAGATAGGAATATTGGCAATAAGAAATACAGACGAGCATGGATGTACTGGAAATAGAAATACTAGAATAAATAGAATACTGGAGCATGTCATCATCAATCTACATCTAGTAATGAAATAAAAATATGAGTACACGCAAGAACAATAAACTGGTATGTAAATGTGTACAAGAACAACAACTAGAACATGTAGAGATGCTAGATCAATATACTAGAGATGCATGTCAAGAACATCTAACTAAGTGTATGAAACATCAGTATATTATGTGATCGGCTTGGGACTATATGACTCATTACATGGATTAGCGATCATCCCCAACAGGTCAGGCTAACCAGAATGTAACAGCGATGAGTCATATAAGGGTCAGGCTGCACCGACGTGAGATATGGGTGAGCTATGATGCATGTAAGGTTGGGTATGATCACATAAGCTACTAATATTTCCCCATTTCCCCAACTAGCACGATGGATTCCAATCACGACTCCTCGTGACAGGTCTCAATGATACCAACTCGTGTAAAGAACAGTGTCAGAGTCATGTACGTTATACAACAAGAATTATAGAGATAATCAATATAATGGAAACTGTCAGAGAATATACTCGCCTGGGGTCCTGCTGCTGGAATAAATCAGAGTCCAAGTCATAGTCCAAATAGCCTATGTATTACAAATTTACCATGTCAAAAGATAATTTATTTTAATTTATTTAATTCTGAAATAATTACTCTAAAATCCTATTTTAATTTTATTATTCTGATTTTTAGGTTAATTCCTAAATTTTGTCCAAAGGAACTGAATTTTATCAACTCGAGGCTCATGGCACGCAAATCGAGGCGATCTATTGACCGAAAAGTCAACCGACACAAACTCAACTTTCATGCATAATTTCCTGTAGATTTCAGCGTCAAAAATATACTGGAATTTACGGCTCGTCCGAATTCAAATTCGTTTGGAAATTATGGCACACACAAATTTTGTATCGTACACCGATGATTAAATTCTTACCTTAAAGTTCTATAGAATAAACAGTATATAAATACTTCGAATTAAATTCTGGGAAAAATATATGTCAATTATCTCGATATTATCTTTCCTAAACTTCAAACGGTTCATGATTCTGATTCCTGTTTCTCCCGGAATCACGAAAACATCAAAACACGTCTATTTTTGGACATGCTGTGTTCTACGAATTTTCCAGAATTTAATAATCATAATTTCGTAAAACAAATTATATAATCAGAAAGCTAACCTCAATATCGTTCTAACACGAAAAACTAGGCCACGTTTGGAGTCCGGAGCTATGCACAATGGCTTCTGGAAGATGAAGGAACCCTAGATGGCAATTCTCCAAAATTTGGCTGAAGAAAAATCCTAGAAATAAACTTAAACTAATATATATATATAGAGGAGAGAGAAAGCAGTCGCGGCTCAGATCTTGACACGTGGCAGCCATCCAACGCTGCCCGCCCCGCAGTCACTGACAGGCGGACCCGGCACTGTTTGCTGCGGGAGGCTGACAGGTGGGCCCCTTGTTTGCTGACTGGGCAGAAATAATTACTTTTTGGGTTTTCTTTTTTCAGAAATTAGTTTTTAATTCAGTTTTTTATAATTAACTCAAAATAAATGCTAAAAATAATCAGAAAATTCCCAAAAAATTAAAAAATATATTTTATTATTTAGAACCTAAAATAAAAGTTTGGAATATTTTTAAATATATTTGTCCCTAAAATAAATTCTTGAAAGTCTTAGAAAATTAGGATTACTAGTTTTTAATTAACTAAAAATTATGGAAAAATCCCAATAGCCCCAAATTGACCTAATAACAACATTTAAGCATGAATTTCAGGATACGAAGGTTACACAAGGGTAAAGAAGCTCTGGCGATCAACACGTCCAGGCAAAAGACGGTGGCTACCACGTAGATGAAACCTGGGACTTCCAGGCCCATTGAAGTGTACTATTTCGACGACGACGATATTCCGAGCATATTCGAATGTCTCGTCAAAAGTGGCAAGATTACCCTTCCTGAGGTGAGACGGCCCAATGAGGCCGGCAGTACCAACAACCCCAAGTACTGCATCTTCCATAGGTACATATACCACCCCACAAAGGCGTGTTATTTACTGAAAAGGAAGATCCATGAGCTGATCGATGCTAAGGCCATCACTCTGCGCAACAGCGAGAAGACGGTCACGGCCAATATGGTCTTCCTGTATTTTGGCAATCTGCCTTCCCAAGAAATCCCGGACGGTGTTATGCCTATTTCCCGGATGACGATGAACATCGTTAATCTCCCTCCAGCTAGAGGTCAAAATCATGACCTGCTACCACTAACTACCCAGCGAGGCGAGACTATGTGGGTTCATCCAGATCTGGTGCCAGAGATCAAGAAAGAGACTCAACCTGCTAAGGCTAAGTCTAAAAAGAACTCAAAGCATAAACCGTGTCACATGATTACGGTACACTTGGCATCAGAAGATGAGGCCTCGGCTACTGGAACCCGCTCAGGAAAAGCCTACCTCCAGGACTATGGAGCCATCCAGGAAGATGCATTGGCAGACGCTTCAGCTACCAAGCCTTCAGAACCGGAATCCGTCATACCAGAGGCCGGTCCTTCGAGACCAACTTCGGCGGACAAAGGAAAGCAAAAAGAAGTGCGCTTCGATAAACCTGTTAAAAACATTCAAAAGAAAGATTTAGAGAAGCCATACAACTTCGACATCCTGGTCCAACTGGCTAATACACCAGCCAGGTTGTCCATCTTCGAGCTACTCAGGCTCTCTCAAGATACTCGTCTAGCCCTGAGCGAAGCACTGATGCAGGCGGAGGCATACTTGACCCAGCTCAAGTCCCCTGACAAAAAACCCGTGGCGTGTCCTCAATGCCACAGTGTGATGGAGGTGGTCCCAAACATCACTTTCACTCAAGATGACATGCTGTTAAAACATAACAGGCATGATAGACCCCTCTATTATACCGGGTACGTCGGTTCCATAGAGGTCGATCGGATTCACATAGATCCAGGATCATCAATCAGCATTATTCCTCATAGTCTGCTCAGACCACTGAGGATTCCTACCAGCGAATTGGCTTACACCACCACCATAATCGTGGGTTTCAACGCTGGAAGAAGTAAGCCGTTGGGGAAGATTCGCCTGAGGATCTAAATTGGCAACCTCAGATCGGTGGCTACGTGTTACGTCATTAATTCAGAGGTGTCCTACAACATCCTGCTGGGTAGACCTTGGATCCACGACCACAACATCGTTCTTTCGACTCTACATCAATGCTTCAAATATGTAGACGCCCGAGGAGCAGTTCAAACGGAGATTGCTGACCTGAACCCGTTCAAAGTCGTAGAATCCTACTACTCTGATGTCGTATTGTACTCTCAAGACTATACGGAAGAGGCGTCAACCGAAGCGGAGAAGGAATCCCACCGGGAGCCAGAAGAACCCTCTGCTAAGCAAACTCTGTCAATCAAGTTGAAAGGACGGACTACTCGTCCAAAAGCCATAAAACCTATGGCTATCCACCTGAATGAGACCAGGTCAGGAAAAGGGGGTGATCCTCTAGTGATCACTTTGAACCAGAAGCCTCCACCCTTGGTCATCAACCTCTGGCGCAACAGGCAGCCGAGTGATATAAACGCAACAGGGAACAGAGTTTCAGTTGATAATAAACATCCTCTTTTCCAGTATATTGATGCCCAAATTCCAAATAAGGAATCCTCCCCCTACGACGATATAGAACCTATAGTACAAAAATTCTTGGAAGTTATAGATTCCTATCATCCGTATATATGAGAAGTGGCATCATCATCCAATGTCACCACGATATATGGACCGCATGAGGATTCTATCTTCATTGTCCCACCTACTTGCAACAGTCAGCATTCAATAGTCTTCGACCGCATGCGCAATGAACTGACTGTGCAAGAGGATTCTTCCGATGATGATGCCGGTAAAATATAGATTCACAGATACAGCCCGCAAGATCTAAAGATCATGCAAAATATGGGTTATAACTTGAAGCTGGAACCGGGTCTCAACTACGGGAAAGGCAGACGAATGCCGCTGCACGCCGACCCCTACTATCAACGAACTCATTTCGGGTTAGGGTATACCACCTCCCTCGCAACTCCTGAGTCAAACAAGGATATCTTTTCCTCCTCTCAAAATGGCTCAGCGCCCTCCGACTCATCTCATGCTCTCGAGCGAACATTATCAGTAAATATGGTAGTGACGAATTCCTTCGAATCAGACGAACAAGAATCCGAACCGTTTGAGAATGACGCTTGGGCTCAGAAAATGGATACACAATGGGAGTTCTGCTTCGAGCGGAGAGAACCTCCCACTGAAGACAAAGTTATCCAGATTGACGTTGGGGATGAACTTTCGCTAAAGCCGATATTTATCAGTAACGATCTTTCCAAAGCAGAAAGGGAAGAAGTTATCCAGCTGATAAAAGTATATATCGACGTCTTTGCGTGGAATTATGAGGACATGCCAGGCCTTGATCCAAAGGTGGCTACTCATAAGCTCAATATATTGCCCGATTCGAAGCTTGTGAAGCAGCACCAACGCCGGTTCCGCCCGGATATGATGGACGCCATTGAAGCTGAAATCAAGAAGTTGATAGCCTGCGGTTTCATCCGTGAAGAACAACATCCCGACTGGGTCGCCAATGTTATCCCGGTCGTGAAGAAAAATGGAAAAGTACGAGTCTGCATCGATTACCGAGATCTGAACAAAGCCTTCCCCAAGGATGAGTTTCCTCTTCCCATCACAGACGTCATGATTGACAATACATGCAATTTTGAACGTATGTCTTTCATGGACGGATTTTTAGGATACAATCAAATTAAGATGCATCCTGAAGACGAGAAGCATACTGCCTTCCGGACACCATTGGGGGTATATTGCTATACGGTCATGCCCTTCGAATTAAAGAATACTGGGGCTACGTACCAACAGGCTATGAGTAACATATTCCATGAGCATTTACGCAAGACAGTAGAGTGTTACGTGGATGATGTAGCTGTCAAAAGTCGCCTCAAGGATAATCACATCCAAGACTTGAAGACAGTATTTGAATTGATGTGCCAACATCAACTCAAAATGAATCCTACAAAGTCCTTTCTGGGGGTATCTAGTGGCAAATTTCTAGGATTTGTCATAACCGCCAAAGGCATTCAAGTGGACCCTGATAAAGTCAAAGCCATCTTAGAAATGCGACCGCCCCGCAATCTGAGGGAACTCAGGAGATTTCAAGGTCGTCTGGCTTATATCCGAAGATTCATATCCAACCTCTCTGGGAGATGTCAGCCCTTTTCTTGTCTCATGAAGAAAGGTGTATCCTTCGTATGGGACGAAGCCTGTCAACAAGCGTTCGGTGATATCAAGCGCTACCTCACTAGTCCGCCAGTTCTGGTGCCTCCTGTCATAGGAAGACCATTCGTGATGTATGTTCGAATGATGGATCATTCTCTGGGAGCTCTTCTCGCACAAAAGAATGAGATGGGTCACGAGCAGGCTATCTACTTCCTCAGCAGCATGGTGGTCGGAGCCGAACACCGGTACAATCCAGTGGAGAAAGAATGCTTGGCTCTGATGTTCACTATTCAGAAAATGCGACACTATATCACAGGCCAAACCATTCACATCATCTCCAGGATCAATCCTCTTCGGGTACTGATGAACAAGCCAAGTGTTCTTAATTCCCGACTGGCAACTTGGGCGATATTATTAACACCGTATGACATGGTGTACGTCCCTCAAAAGTCCGTCAAGGGCCAAGCGTTGGCTGACTTCCTAGCTGCTCATCCGATCCCGGAGGCCTCCAAACTGTACGAGGACATTCCCGACGAAGTTGCAGAATGCAATTCCGCAATGGAAAGTGATGCATGGCAATTGTTCTTCGATGGTGCCTCCAGAACTGGTCCCAAGAAAAACGTGGTTTCGGGAGTAGGAATTGTTCTGGTCACTCATGATAAGCTCGTCATCTACCGAGCATATTCTCTTAGCGAGCCATGTTCCAACAATGTGGTGGAGTACAACGCTCTACTAATCGGCCTCTAAGTCGCTAAAGAATTGGGCGTCGAATCTCTGAAAGCTTTCGGTAATTCTTTGCTGATCGTCAATCAAATCAGAGGAATATATGAAGTCCGGAATCCAGACCTCATCCCCTATTACCAAGCAACGGTCGAGATAGCCATGACATTCAAAGGATTCTTCCTGGAACATGTGCCTCGATCTCAGAATCTGGAAGCTGATGCCCTAGCCAGTCTAGCTGCAGATTTAGCTACCCCTATAAGAAGGCAGAATTCAGTAATCCTTCTTAACAGAGATTTATTCTGTGTGAAAAATAACTTTCACATAGAACACAGCTATGCGGTGGACACAGATCCTCCCAGGAGAGACTAAAGAAGTCCCTTTATAGATTTCGTAGTAGACGGAATCTTGCCAGAGGATCCTAAAGAAGCAGTATCCGTCAAAAGATGATCATTATGCTTCTATTTCAACGCATCGTCACAATGTCTATATCGCCGGTCTTATGACGGACTATTATTACGATGTCTCTCTAGTGACGAAGCACAGCGGATCATCCGTGAAGCCTATGATGGCGTATGTGGAGCGTATCAACCCGGTCCTAAGCTACAGGATCGCATCAGGATAATGGGCTATTACTTGCCTACTATGATCACAGATGCAACAAAGTATATAAGACAATGCAGAGCCTGTCAGGTCCACGCAGACTTTATCCATTAACCTCCTGAATATCTACATCTTACGGTTGCATCTTGGCCTTTCGAAGCATGGGGTATGAATATCATTGGTCCTATTCACCCGTCTTCTTCCAGAGGTCACCGGTTCATAGTGGCCATCACGAATTATTTCTCCAAATGGGCAGAGGCGATCCCTCTTGTTGAGGTGATAGCATCTAATATGATCAGCTTCATCAAACATCACGTCATTTACCGCTTCGGGATACCCCGAAGGATAATCCATGACAATGGGCCTCAATTCATCAGCCAAGCATTTTATCGATTTTGTGATAAAAATTGGATACAAAATATCGCCTCTACGACATATAATCCTGCTGCTAATGGTTTGCCGGAAGCTTTCAACAAAACCATTATCAAGCTCTTGAAGAAGTTCGTCTCTTCGAACAAAAGGGATTGGAATGAGAAGCTGGGAGAATGTCTCTGGACATATCGCACAACGGTACGAGCACCGACAGGTTGCACACCATTCTCATTAGTCTACGGGAGCGAAGCAGTTCTCCCCATCGAGATCCAAATTTCGTCACTCAGGATAGCCATGGCTAATGAGTTGACTCAAGAAAAGAATGACCTGTTAAGGCTTCAAGAGCTAGACGAATTAGACGAGAAATGCCTCCAAGCTCAATAGCGTATCGCTTTCTATCAAGCACGCATTTGTAGGGCTTTTAATCAAAAAGTGAAGGAAAGGGCGTTCAAAGTCGGCGAGCTAGTCTTAGCTGTGAGAAGGCCGATGATTCTTACTCACAGAAGTAAAGGCAAATTCCAGCCCAAATGGGAAGGCCCTTATGTGATTGAGACGACGTTCTCAAACGGCGCTTACAGGTTAGCCCTGCCTAATGGAGACCTGTTAATGGCTCCTATCAATGGTAAATTCCTAAAAATGTTCTATGCTTAACATCCTCTGCTCAAGTGGAATATGGCGAAAACCTCATTCTGACAAAACTACTTCCAAAATGAAACTAGTTGGATCTTATTATATCATGTCCATATAACCTCTGAATAGATATGTTTAACTAATTTGGAACTTCAAGACCTATCACGTCCATACTACCTCTGATAGTGTCTTGTGTACAAATTTTAGCTAAAAAGCATATTTCTATCATGTCCATATAACCTCTGAATAGATACATCCTGCTAAAACTTATCGAGAGTATATCACGTCCATATTACCTCTGATATCACTTTCACCCAAACCTGTCATTTACATTCCGAAATGATGGGTCCACAAAGTCAGATAAAAGCCTCTTTATTATTCCCAAAAAAAAGAGCCAAAGTACATTGAAAAGCAAAAGCAAAAGTATATCATTTGGGGGGAGCGGTCAGGTCGCGAAGCTGCTGCGCCAGAGCGGCCATCCTTTCAGTCCTTGAATCCAAGACATCATTGCGAGCCCGCTCCAGATCGTTGCTCAGGAGGGACAGTTCGGCTCTAGCCTGAAAAAAACCAGTACGGGCGACTCCTGCACGCGCCAAGTTCTGTTGTGCTACGCCCAATCGGCTATCCGCCACAGCTAGAGCTTCCGAAGACTGAGAAGCCCACTCCTTTGCCTGAGCGAGTTTCGTTTCCAGCCTGCGGACCCTCTCTACATTCCCTTCATGCTCGGTCTCGCACTTCGTTTGAAGAGCGACAGCCTCCTCCAGGACGGCTTTTTCTTCATCCATCTCCTGCTTATGTGTCTGGATGGATTTATTTATGCCTGCCATTTGTTCGGTAAGCCGCACAGTCATGGAGTCGTACCTAGCCTAGACCAGATCTTCAATATTGTCTCGAGCTAGCTGCAAGTATTTGTTAATAGGTTGCTCCAAACCATTAACTATCTCCTCCAGCGTATCAGCTAGCCCAGTGTCGTCGAATTCTCGGATCGGCACTATCGCGGACCAAGAGGACCTCTTTCGCGACGCAAAGCTCGGATTCTTTGCCAACACCCTTGATATTAACATTTTCAAAGTGGTGTAGAAGATGCCGGTGTACTGCTCGATCAGCGCAGCTAGATCCGAATGGACGCCGGGAGTAGCCTCGATATTGGCAAATCCCCCTCCAAGAACAACCGCAGACGATGTTGCCACGGCCGTCGCCTCAACAGGTGGTGCAACGAAAGAAGAAGCGCCAACACCGGACGAAGATATCAGCATACTCACGGGAGTCATTGTCGCAATGATAGGCTCGTCCTCCTCTTGAGATATCGGGACCTCGTCGACAGGCGAGCCGGCACCCGAAGATGTTTCTTCTTCAAAATTAGCCACCTCCGTGTCGCCGCCAGGACCTGACATAGAGCCGAAGGGCGCATCTATACTGTCCTCCCCGAAGAGGTCTTCCCCTGAAGAGAAGACGAAAGGAAGTTAATATCAGCATAATGTTAATTTTCCTAAAGAAGAGGCATAAAGACGACATTTACCCATGGCCGATGGCATATATGTCGCGTCTGCGGCCTGTACAGCTAAATAATTTCTTAATGATGCTATGCAAGTTGTCATACCTGGAGAAAGGGGTCTGCTAATCGATGCTGGCAAATAGTCTTCCAGGTCCTCGTCAAATTCTAACCTAGGCTCATCGACTGGAATCTCGCCAGGTACGCTTACAGGCACGGCAGGGGTCCCTCCCGATACCGATCCGCATAAAGGTATACTCAGTCCCGGAGGCGACCTCGTTCCACTACCTGAAGCAGTAGCAGCAACGGCAGCCTCCAACAGAGATTCTCCGGCACCACCGGCCGGAACATTAGAGGGTCCCTCTCTAAAAGGCGAGAAACCTCCAATGAAAGAATCATCCCCAACATGGGGAGATGCAGGCTCACTTCCAGGGGCCTCAATACCAGGAATCCGGAGAGGACGATCAACCATCTTCTTCTTCCTCTTACGAGGGGAAGTCTCCTTTGGAGCAGGAGCCCTTCTCTTCCCGAAGATTACCAAAGCACCTGCAGGCAGAGGTACTTCGCCCCTCGATACCGCCAACAGAGGCTCATCTGGATTGACGGACTCCTCACCCTCGTCGGAAGAAACCGAAGGGACTTCGACTCTTCACCCAGACTTGGAAGAGGGCACCCTAAAACTTCCATGTATGTCAAAATCGTGATAGAAGGTGTTCGTTGCCACATAGAACTGGGCATACGAGTGCAGGATGCGCAGCTCCGTGGAGAGTGTAATGACCGGCAGAGTAAAAATTGCTTCAATACAACCCATGAGGAAGTATCGCCAGCCTCTCGCTCCATCAATGAGTCCACCCATGGACCGGAAGCTGGTGACGGCATTGCCGACGTGCAACTGATCATACCCAAACTGCCTGGCAAACCGACTAGGCAGATAGGGCTCCAAGAAGCAATGGTCTTCACTCCTATACAGTAAATGGGAAGGTCTGATGCAGACCAACCAATTAAAAGCTTTAGGAGAAAGATTGGTCTTCTTTCTACCTGAATCCTCAAGCCTAATCCCCGATTGATTGCGATGTACAGAGGGGACAGTACAGAAGAGCTTCCAGCTGTGACTGAAGACCAGCACCTATCGACAGTCTAGAACCGTGGTCATATTCCAGGAAGACTTCTGGTAGTTCAACAAGAAACTAGCCCCCGAACTACTGTCGGAGCCGGGAGTCATAACCCTGGGGTTATAAAGAATTAACCATCCCATCAAATACAAGTATGGTAATTCTACCCTGGGAAAGCTATCACGCCGAGTTTCATCGGCGAGCAGCCCGTCAGTCATGGCCCTCAGGCCAGCCTGTATACGACATACCATGGCAGGGAGCAAGCCCAGTCTTGCCCCGAACACCAGACGCACTACAGGCCATAGCGTGTTACGGTGAATGCGGTCCACAGATGCGATGCCGGGTACCACCAATCGGCGCAGCCATATGGAGAGAAAGCCAGCCAGTTGAGCTTCCATGGATAGAGGCCTGCGGCAGCGCCTCAAATAACTATAGGTCTTAGTGTCTACAGGATACTGTCCTATCCCTTCGTCGAGAATCGAGTCCGGAGCCCCAGCGTCTACCATGAGATCGTCGACTACCTGAGCATTAAGCGCGCTCAGAGGATTCATAGGCAGATCCTTACCCTCCAATACCTTCTCCGGCTTAGCAGTCCTGGACCAGTGAAAGAAGAGGTAGGACGTCCATTTATTGATGTGAGCCAAATCTGAGGGCTCACCATAAAAAGTGGTGCAAGCGAGGTAGTGGCACATCAGCTCCTGGTATACTTCCACTACCCGAGGGTCTGAATCCCCCATCTCCCGGTTCGTAGGAAGATACTCTTCATACGGAGTATCCTCCATCGGCAGTCTCGAGATCTCTGCCATCTCATGGAGGGCCAATCCCAACTCCCCCAGTGGAGTGGCAAAAGTCCCGGTGAGCAAAATATATCGCTCCATCAGTGCCAAAAACAGGTTAGGGTTAGGAGGTAACCCAACACTGGTAGCACTCACAACCGCAAACAGACCAATGCTCTCCAACTCGGTCTGAAAATGCTTCAGGGCCCAATCAGCTAAGCGAGCCCATCGAAGATTTGTAGGGGTGATCCACCTGTCGTACCGAGGGTTCACCTTAGGGTATACTCCCCCGTGTCCCATAAAATCATTACAGAAAGTCGGTAATTGGACCGGCTGGATCACTAAGCTGTCTTCACTCGGGACACTTCTCGGGTACAGTCCCCTGAATATCGTCACATTGCCGGAAGGGCGGCTGACAAACGACCCCTAGTCAGCTCCTTTCAGATAAAAGATCTTCCCCGGCCTACCGTGAAGATCGAGAGTCAACGTCCACGACATCCTCCTGGGATATGTAGCATAAAAGAAAGCCTAGATGGGATAGTCTCTCGGCATCTTGGGCAGATACAAAACCAAGCTCCCGGCAGGGAAGACCCAGAGTTCTTTCTTGGGCTTCGTCTGGGACTGCTTGTCAATCATGTCCCCAAAGAGGAAAGCCGGCTTTAGGTACTGGTCCCCGTCTATGTACGTCAGGGGATCTCCGTTAATCAAGTTCAGCAGCGTTCGCTCGCCCTGAGCCGATATTAGAATTTCCCTTCCTTTGGGATACTGGGGCCCGGAGATAGGAAATGTCACGTGTGACAGATCCTCCAGATAGTTGGAGTGCAGCATCCCGGCGGCAGAACCCATCACATCGGCCAGCGGAGACACATGCAAGTTAACTGCAAGAGTGCAAAAAAAACACGTCAGTTCCTATAACTAGACATTACAGATCTTGCAGCATACGCCAAAAATCAACAGTCTGTGCTTTACGCCAAGACCGTAAAAACTTGACCATTACGCTGGAATCCATTTCCTAAGAGTGTAAAGTTCAAGGCTGACAGTATACAGTCTGTGCTTTACGCCAGACTGATAAAGTTGAGGTATACGCCAGAATTTTCATCCAGAAGCGTAACACTCAAATTTTATACGCCAACTTTCGACAGTCAAAGCTTTTACGCTAGAAAGCGAAACTATGGAGTTTTTGCGCTGACACATTAAAAATGTGGGCGTAAAAGATGAAACGTCTCTGTGCATCATCTTCCTCAAAGAGGCTATCAGCACAGAAGACGACCTTACGCAGTCACGTACAATGTGTGCGATGGATTTTCAGTCGTTCTTCTTCGTCCCAAAAGCTCTACCTTTAAGGCCGGGGGCACTGCTCGTCGGCGGGATACTTCGCTCAGAATGAAGTTCGCTTTGCCCGACCGAAGACGCTCTCACTTGAGCAGAAGAACGAGAAGAAGAATCAACCTTCTTTCCCTTAGTGGAGGAGGATTGTTTCGTGGCCATTACTGGAAACTTTGAAATCACGGAGAAGAAACGAAGGAGAACTCGAACAGTCGAAGGCTTTCTTTCGCAGAAGACGGATGAAAAGTTTTCTCTCAGAAACTTGGGATATATATAGAGTTTGGATGGACTCCTCGAATCCCGAACCAAATCTTCTAATTTATATTCGGTTATGATTGGGTACTACGTCAGCCTATTACTCAGAGGAGGCGGACAGTCAGCGAATTCGAAAAGTTTTCGCGTAAAGTAGATTCGTAGTTTTTACGCTAAGGAGCTTTCTACGCTCGACAGCTATAGATCTACGGTTTTACGCTCACAGGCTATAAGTCTATGATTTTACGCCCGGATGCCTTTGTACTCGGTAGCTTTTACGCTCGAGAGGCTACAAACCTATGACTTCACGCTCAGTAGCTACAAATCTATGGTCTCACGCTCGGTGGCATTTAGTTTATGCTCAGAGGCAACAGATCCATAATTTCACGCTCGGAAGATTTCCTTTTCACAGGCTACAAATCTACAGTTTTGCGCCAAGGAGCTTTCTACGCTCGACAGCTACAAATCTACGGTTTTACGTTCAAAGGCTACAAGTCTATGGTTTTATGCCCGGATGTTCTCATGCTCGGTAGCTTTTATGCTCGATAGGCGACAAACCTAGACTTCACGTTCAGGAACTACAAGTCTATGATTTCATGCTCGGTGGCATTTAGTTTACGTTCAGAGGCTACAAACTTATGATTTCACGCTCTATGACTTTTCGCACATCTGAAAGATAGGCCGGACAGAGTACGCGTACATCTGAACGATTCTCAAGGTGGTCAATTGCAGGAGTTCATACAGAAGATACTCCTTCTTGACCTCAAGATACCCCAAGTACCCGAAGCATACAGAGTTCAACATTGAAAATTACTCTTCTCCATGGGTCGATTGGAAGTTCCTCCAGACTCCAGTCTGAATATTTCATCTACAAGTTCAAGATGGTGACTCAGTTTGACAGCCATTTCTCGCCCTATTCCTAGGGATTTTCGAGAAATCATTCTTGAAGATGATGTCTGAATAAAAATTCTATTTATCAGAAGTAAAAACAGTTCAGAATTCTACGCGGTTCCTAACAGCAAGACAGTTCGAACACTCGACTGCTAAAGCGGCTTTCTACGCATCCTTAGTTATGCGTAAGAGACAGGACAGGACCTAGCACTATTTCTATACAGAGTCGGCGTAAAGTATCAGACATGTCGAAGCTACATATATTCAGACTTCACAGCAAAGTATGGCAAGATGATCATATGCAAAGAAGAAGATGATTTTTATTAAGATTAAAATCATGATTACATATGAGGAAAATCCAGTCTACAAGGGTTTTCTTTATTTTTATGATTACATATGAGAGAAATTCCGTCTACAAAGGACTTCCTCATCGTCATCTGAAGATCGCGCTCAGAATCTGTCTGCCAGGTTCTCGCATGGGCAAAATTCTTTATCCATCTTCTCCAGCAGTCAGTCGATAACCGCAAACTGACTGACATATTGGTCAACGGCGGGAGGATACAAAACTGGGCATAGACCCATTGATGAAAACATAAAATATCATATTTTTATTCCTTAATGTATACTCCTTTATGCTCATTTAATGTCTAAAGATACTCATTATTTTTATATTTTGATCTAGGATACAATTGGAGTCACTAAAAGCAAAATAGAGCTAATTATCAATTCTGGACAGTTCTGACACCTTGTAGAAAAATGGTCATAACTTGCTCATCCGAAGTCCAATTGAGCTGATCCAAATTGATTCGGAAAGCTAAGTGATAGAGGCACAATTTTGCTGTTTTGATTTTCCCGATATTCTGGCTACATCATGGACCAAATCACGCTTGAAGTTGAGACAACTATGCTGTGCACAAAAAGTGGAGTTGATATAACCATTTTCCAACTTATTCAAAGATTTTATTTTATTGTTGGGTTGTTGTAACTCATAGAGGATTTTTGGAAAGATATTGTGATCTTCAAACACTTATTTAGAGTGTATAAAAGGGGTAGAGATCAAGAGGAAAAAGGAGAACAACACACAACTCTTCTTCCTCTTCTCCAATATTCTTTTGAAGTTTTCTTGAACATGTGGAGCTAAAAGTCTTGTTGGTCGAAGGAAACAGAAGCCTTGGAATCAATAAAATTGTGAGATCTAAATTATTTTCATATGTTTTATTTATGCTTTGAGTATTGAATGTTTTTCTGTGCCTACTTTCATGATTGTTTGGTTTAATTACTAGGAGGCCTACTAGTCTATTATCCATCTCGATCTACTGCTAAATTAGACATCAAATTCATAATTGTTTGATTTTTCTAATTTATGAAGCAACCAAGATTTAATAAACTGCTTTGTTTTATTAGATCTTAGGTGAAAAACTTTTGACAAAATTAAATTCAACCGCTTGTGCTTGTGTTATTTTGCTTTATCGATCTCTTTGTTCTTTAAGAAATTACTAGATTAAATCTTTAGCGCTTGTCTTGGATTATTTAGTAATTAAAGCTAATTAGATCGCTTGTTTCTAATATCTAAGCCTAAGAGAGATAGGAAATATTTCCAACGGTGAATATTCAAAGTATGATAATTTATGTTTGCATCAATGATCAATTTTAAGATTCTAATGGTGGATGTGGACTAAGCCAATATTTTTTTTCTTTTGATTATTCTAATACTTTTTAGCTCTTTTTAATTTGCTTTGATCTAAAACTCTCCCCCCATCTTATTTCACATAGCATAAAGATCAAACTAATTACTC